>JAODKC010000001.1:48599914-48639315 GCA_026777985.1 Mormyrops attenuatus | reverse complement strand
TTATGACGTAACCTCCCCCCTAAGCCCCCCCCCCTCACCACCCCAGACTGCCTTTGACCTTTCTTTTCTCAACAAATGTGTGTTGTGTGGTGTGGGTGTCTGTGTGTGTGGTGTGTGTGAGCGAGCATGTGATGTGTGGTCTGAGACTTTCTGTATCATGGAATTTACAGCATTTAAATGCTTTTTACATTAGATTAGAATGCTTTAGATTCAGTTTAGACAGTACTGTTTATTAAAGCAGCACCAGGGAAATTCTTTGTCACAATTGCAGGAAGCTGCTCCTGAAATCTGTCTGTGAATTTGACCCCACAGTTCTGGATCACACATCAGTTTGAAATGTGGGGAAGAATGAGGGAAGGGTCCTTGATTTTTGTGATGAGGATGGGCACCTGTTAGGGGATGTTTATGAAGCATTTTAAAGTTCAAGTGTCATAAGGCAGTCGAGTAATATTGTGTGGAGAGTGAGGAGCATTAATCTTGGCCACAGGGGGGCACTATGGAGCCGCAGGGAACCTGCAGGGGCAGCTTGGAAACTGTTAAGAGTCGCCTTCAGCATAAGTACAGAAGGTTGAGATGTGTCGTGGGCCTGGAGAAGATAAATGTAGGAGAGCAGCTGCGTTCATCCTTCCTCTGTTCCTCCTGTGTTTCTCTTTCTCACTGAAGGGTTCATCCTGTCTGATGTTTTCCAAGTCTCTGGGTGTTTTGGCTCAAACACATTTCGTCATCATCTTATTAGCACCACACGAGGAAGTTCTAAGGGTTTGAGGCCTGAAATCTACTAGTGCACCTCATGTTCCCTGTCAGGTAATGAGTGCAAGAGCCTCTACTTTCACCAAGGGTCAGGTCTGCTACTGTGCGAGAACTGGAACGGGTCGATCTTATGATGACAGTGCATGCTATTCCCAAAATAAGATGTAATTAAAAGAGCCGCGGACTGGCCTGAGCCGCGGACTGGCCTGAGCCGCGGACTGGGGATTGACGGCAAATATTCATTTCTCATTGTTTGCTGTCTGATCCATCTCCTGACTCACCCACCCCCAGAGGGAGTGATCACAGCAGGTGTCCCTGTGACTCCCTGCTCCCTGACCTTCAAACTCTATTCTGACTCAGCCTTCTGCTATGGCAGGATGGAGAATGGCACAAAGCACAGTAATTCACCCCACCTGGAGAGTGGTGGTGCTGGGAAAGTCCCCCAGCATGTTGTTCCATCTTTCCGGAGCGTTCTTCAGTATCAATCATGCTGCAACACATTAAGACGTGTTTGTGACCATTCTGTTTTGTTGCCTGACAGGCCTTATGATGAATAGCTCAAAAGGCACTTTCTGTACTTCTGTGCAACCCTGACCAGGATAAGCAGTTATAAGATGGATGGGTGGATGGATGGATGGATGGATAGAAGGAAAAAGGTATTGCCTGTTAGTGTTTCAGCTCTTACGCATTTTTTTTTTGTCTCGCTGTCACCTATATTCCAGGCACAAGTGAGCAATCCCAGAATTCTACACAGTGAGTTGCTTCCCACTCTATGGTAGCTTTTCTAGCTTTCTGAGAGCCACTGTGAATCCTATTTGAGAGTCACTGTGAGTTGTGTATCAGTTTCTGGGAGTCACTGCAAGTCTGGTACCAGATTTTAGGAATCACCTTGAGTTCTGTTCCAGTCTCTGGGAGTCAAAGCAAGTCTGGTATCAGTTTCTAGGACTTACTATGAGCCCTGTTCCAGTTTATAGGAGTCACTGTGAGTACTAATTTTTGGGAGTCATGGCAAGTCTGCTGCCACTTTCTGGGAGTCACTGCGACTCCAGTTCCAGTTTCTGGAAGTCACAGCGAGTCCTGTACTAATTTCTGGGAGTCAAATCATGTCTGGTACCAGTTTATGGGAGCTACTGATAGCCCTCTTCCAATTTATGGAAGTTACTGTGAGTTCTGTACTAGTTTCTGAGAGTCAAATCAAGTCTGTTACCAGTTCCTGGGAGTCAAATCAAGTCTGATACCAGTTTATGGGAGTAAAATAATGTCCGCTACCAGTTTCTGGGATTCACTGTGAGTCCTGCTCCAGTTTCTAGGAGTCACTGTGAATCCTTTTCAGTCACTATGAGTCTAGTATCAGTCTCTAGGAGTCAAAGCAAGTCTGGTATCAGTTTTTGGGAGTTACTATGACTCTTTTATGACTCTAGTTTATATCAGTCATTGTACTTATTTTTGGGGGTCATGGCAAGTTTGCTGTCAGTTTCTGGGAGTCTTGTTCCAGTTCCTGGGAGTTACTGCAAGTCTGTCATCAGTTTCTGGGAGTCACCGTAAGTCGTGTCCTAGTCACAGTGAGTCAGGACAGGAGGCCACCGTTGATCATGTTAACATGGTTTGCAGCTAGGAGGTCAGCATATGCAGAGAGGTGGCTTCCAGAATACTGACCCCTCTACTGACAACCTCTGGAATGGTGGGGGCAATATTGGCAGAGTCGTCTACAGTGCAGATCAGACCCCCCATGTCGACAGTCCATTTCACTCTCACACCCCCAGGTTCCCTCCGTTGCTTCTGTGGCCGGTGGATGTTTCCATCCCATTCCGACTTCCTGACTGCCGACCCCCTCCCCCCGCCCCTTTCTTGCTGATGCAGCTGCAGGGATCACACAGGGTTTTTTTTTTTAGAGGCTTGGGGGGTCAAAGTGCCGTCTGGTGACACTGTATTCTCATATCTGTTCACATCTCCTCAGATCGGGGGGGTCGTTTTGGGAAAATGGCTCATTGTCAGGCAGATGGTGGCAGTCCGGACTGCTGCAGTGTCTTGCTAAAAAAAGCCCATTGCGTCTGTCATACCTGAGCCTGCTTCCAGCCTGTCGTTAAGGCTCAACTCTTATCTTTGAGAGCTTTGGTCACAAGGTTTTCAGTTCAGTTCGATGCTCCAATAATAATCCCAGCTGAATTATGGGTGATGACATGTAAGGTTGCCTGCTAGTATATTAATAAACATACAATAGATCTATAGATATATGGATACTAGAATATAACTGTGTTCAGGTTGTTTATGAGTTACACTCATTATTTAAAGCATATGTGTGTGTGCATCTGTTTGGGGGGGGGTGGTCACAGGGGGGTCAGACAGGTGTATTGGCAACGTCGGGGCTCCTGGAAACCTGAGTCAGAGCGATCAAAATCAGAGGTAGCCCAACAGCTGTCCGGGGCTGTGCGGACAATTCCCGGGGGCCGGCCTACAGGTGTGGGGCGGGGCCAGCCGAGAACGGCGATGCAGGCGGGGTCGAGGGAGGGCGGGGCCAGCCCCTGGCTCAGCGCTCTGTAATCATAGCATTAGCATGCTGTCAGCAAACATCTGAAGGCCTCCCGGCGTGATGTAAACCCCATCATTTACCACGGCCCCCGAGCAGGTGAAGTGGAGCAGGGGTCTGCAATTACCTCCCCATGCCCCCCCCCCAGGCACATGCATGTGCACCCCCAGCCGCCCATGCACGGACTCATACACTGAAGCACTCCTCAAACCATACCTCCGCTGTAACACCTGCAGCGTCCACTAATTCATTCCCATCACCTTCAGCATCCCACGACAACCCCCCCCCCGAAACACACACACTCACCAATTACCTAGACAATAGACAGTGTGGCTCTGCGAAGAGAGGCTTATATGTACACTCGCAAATATTGGCAGAAATAATAACCCTAAACATTCCCAAATAAGTTATTGACTCTATTGACTCTCATTCTTGACTCTCTTGCCACCATTAGGCTCACGTGGGTTTTAGCTGAAGTTGCGTGAGATGGATTCGCAATTTAAAAGGGGCCCGCTGTCGTGGGGCTTCAGCCCGTGGCTGCCTGCAGCACTCCGACGGCTGGGCGGATGGCACTGGGGACCCCTTCGCCATATCCATGTTCTGCAGACCACAGGGAAATATGTAAAGATGATATGTAAATTTTCCCATTTGTTTGGTCAACTTAAACAGACACAGGGCTAACTGTCTAAACCTCGAGAGAGATTTGCATAGTGAGACTGTAAGTGACATTGCTTTTTTTGCCCTCCCTCTCTTTCTCTCTCTCTTTTATTCAGCACAAACTTGCACCACGACTATTTCCTCACTAACACTAAAGGGAGGAGAGCAGGTGGGTTGGGAGAGACAAGCCACAATACCAGATTAAAAAAAAAAAAAATCCTACATCAGCGTGTCATGTGACCCTGCCTCATCCAATGGGGGCAAGGTTTTTTAGAAAAGGAATAGTTAAATATGCAATTGGGGTTATGAGAAGCTTTCTGTGGGCCACCACACGACCACAAACCAAGGCTACGAGCACTTTTGGCTCTTTGAGTATGGGAAAGGGAACTACTGATGGATAGATAGAAGGAGAAGAGAAAGAAAGAGAGAGACTAAGTGAGAGGAAGGGGGGGGAGCGTGCGTGTCGATTTCAGTGTGAATCACCCGGATTGACGAAACCACAGCGAGTCTTTCAGCTCCAGCTCTCGGCTGCTGTTGCAAGGGTAAGCACCAGTTAGCCACAGCCTTGGTCTGCCCCAGCAGGGGTATCTGCACTGCGTTCTGCTCCTAACTGCCGACACCATGCCCCGAACCCAGGGACGGAGCCGACCTCACAGACGCATGGGACCATCGCCACACTGTGGGTGCCTACGGTGTTTGTGGTGAAAGTGCTAGAGGTGGTGATAGCAAAGATGGGTGCAGTTCCTACTTAGGGACGGCGGGTCATGTGTGTTCTGTATACTTTGGGGTCCAGCTTTCGCACGTGTGTCCTGCGTGTTTTGGGTTTAGTCCTCATGCACGTGTGTGTCGGTTCGCGTGCAGATCAATTGAATGTGGTTGATGCTTTTTTGCAGCGCAAGAGAACCTTGAAGAACATCTGGCTGCTGAAGATTGCCATCCTAAGGAAAAGGGCTCCATGGCTTCCAACAGTATCTTCGAGCCCTTCTCCACCTACCAGCCATGCTTTGGGAGGGGTGAGTTGTGGGATTGGCTTTCAGATTTTTTGAGGGGTATATAGTTTGTAACTGTTGACAATGGTAACACTGAACAGCCATGGATGAATAAACTGATGAGTATGATCCTCTGGTGTCCACAAACGCACATTTTCACCGAAAATGAAATTCGCAGTCACTGGTTCCAGTGGCTTTAGGGTTTCGAAATTCTGCGGATGGATCTGTCAGAGTAGATGACCGCAGAATTGTCCCGCCACTTGAGCGGCAAACCGCCAGCCACTGTGGGGAGTTCCACAGCGTATCCCACACAGAAAGCTCTCTCAGATATGGACTTGTGTGTCACATCTGGTGTTTATGAACAGGAAAAACAAAAGCGTGCAATGATCTAGTCAAGGCATCACATTCCATATCTTGGTTCTAGGATTAACTGTCTTTGATAATTTATTTCTTTTAAGGAGAAGCTTTATCAAGTATACTGCAGTTACTCATACACATTACTGCTGACCGAAGTGTATTTACTAAACTACTGACAGCTGCAGGTAGGAGCTGATGGTCATAAGTTGCTCTTTTGTATTGCTTTTAGACAGGGCATCTTGAACTTGACCACACTGATCCTTTCTGAGGGGTGTAGCTAAGTCTTTTTTCTTTTTTTTGTTTTAGTGGTGGAGGGTTTCTTTTTCAAATCAAAAGTGTGTGTTAAACGGACTTTGTAGTGCATGTTCCGCTTCAGACTTCCTGGGCAGGGAATGCAAAACTGAAACCTTTTGCTGCTGTTCCACAGAAGTGTTTCACTCGACTTTCAGTCCCCAGGTGCCGTCTTGTGATATGAAAATACCAACTATCTCCTGGTGCATTTGACTGAATTTCACGTCTACGGGCTCTAAGCTTGGCTGAACGAAGGGAGTTTGTGCTCCTTCTTGCCGTTTTGCCCCATCTGAAGCAGCACCTCTCTTTTCCACCCCTTAACACGCAAAGCAACACATCACACGCGGGTGTGTTGTGCCACCACAGCTGGAAAACCGGCCTCTCTCATTCCGTCAGATGCGAGGCTCCCGCTTCACAGAGTGCGACAGACCGATCCTGCCGATTTATATGAAACAGATAAAGTAAAGCGAAATGTGGAGAGATGAAATGCGTCGCAGAAGCCGTGCGAGCGGGATAACTAGATGTGAAACAGCGCATAAACCCGGCTGTGGGTACGGAGAACAGGAACTTTTAGAGATGGTGGGGCAGATATCACCTAAATGATCCTGTCTCCCTTTGAAGCCACTTCAGTTCAGTTTTATCATTGATGGTTCATCCCACTAGGAGATCAGGAAGGCAGGTTATAGGCACTAGTGGAGCACTAACCATTAAATTAACTCATACCCCAATTAATCACCCACACATGCCAGTTACTAAATTTGAACTTATTAATTGAAACATTGTATTACATTATAGGTGATGTTTGTCATGTCCATGAAGAGATACAGAGCATAGTATTTTCTGCAGGTCAGTAGGACTGTTAGCCTTCAGGTTGTATGCGAGACAGCCACCTGCAGCTGTTTCTTGAAGAGTGTTTGCAAATGTCGTGCCTAGCAGAGAAGGAGCCTCTCTGACATGCCTTCTCAGAAGCTGCGTAGCTCCAGTTCTGCAGCTTCCTGTCGTGTTTGTGACTTCGGCTGCGAGCGTTGACAGTTAACACAGGAAGTTTATCAGCTCCGGCTGACACGCGCGTGTGAATGTGCGTGCGTGCCTGGCTGCCTCACTGTGTGTGTGTGTGTGTGTGTGTGTAGGCTTCAGGACTGCAGTACTGATATGACTTGTATAAGCTGCTACACACTAAAGGTTAACTTAGAGTCATACACAATGAGCATTTTTTCTTCAGTAAGTCAACAACTATTTCAAGATTTTGTTATTTTTAGCAGTTACTTTTTTCTTTCTAAATATGTTTCTGTAGTACCTCTGCAGAAAGGTGTTGCTGCTGAGGTCGTATCCAGCTGAGTTTACATGCAGCCCTGATTTACCCCTTCTCTGAGAGACGTGTTGATGTGCAAGTGACCATCATGAGTCTCCGTCCGTAATTATCGAGGCCCTCATTGAATTCTGTTGCAGTATCACAATTCACACTCCAGCTTCAGGGTATTCTTAAACAAACACATTTCTGCCTAATATCACTTAAGCTCCTACTGGTCTGCTTATTAAGTAATGATGATGGATATTTGTATTTAATTTTCTAGAAACCAGGCCAGATATTTCGCAGACATTTTTATCCAAGGCGACATAAAATTGAAAAAGCAGGATCAGATGGTTCCAAACGGGACTGAAGACATGGACACACGCCCTAGCACCTGTTCCCAAAAAGGCCAACCATGGCACTTGAACCAGTAACCTTCCAATCATGGGTGTAGCAGTTTAACCTGCTGAGCTACACACTGCCCCCTAGAGGTTGCTGTGTAGGTGATCTGGAGAACCCGGGTTGATGAACCGGCTTTCTGGGGTGAGAGGGTGGGATGCTAAGCTGGGCCAGGTGATGTTTGTGGTACGGGGGTTTGGCGTAGAGCTTGCATTCGCCCTTTGTGTTTACTGTGTGAAAATGAGGGCTCCTGGATGTGAGATGGTGTTTCCCAGATGAGTTTTGATTTACACTCCTGTTACTGATGATGCGATCGAGAAAATTCTGCCCAGACTTGAAACACAGTCTGTCTATCTGATTAATCTTGAAGAAAGTGCAAAGTTTCATGTCAGTTCATGATGCATTGCGTGTACAGTGCTGTAGGTGTCCAGGGTTCTGCTATGTCATATGGAGCTACAGTCAGTAGCATCTACTCTGAACCCCTGAGTGAAGTCATTCAGGTAAAACATTTCCACAGTGTTTCAGGGCTGAGTTTGACTGCCGTCATTCTGACCTCATTCAGCTTAAAATCATTTATTGTATGGGCATGATCTGGTTCTTAATGTCCATATGAACATTAACAAAGCTGTTTGCAAGATGATATGAAAAGAGCCCTGCTTTTTTCTAAGTTAAAACCTAGTTTGTACACATCCTGAGTGCTTATACATATATTCAAATAACTTTGGTCACTAACTTTGGCACAGAGTTTTGAAAAAGCTACAGGATGCTTACCTCATACGTCACGACAAACAACTAGCTCACATAGTTCCAGTTAAATATAGCTCTGCCCGTTGCAGGTGTATCGTGGTTGAGCTTGGATCTGGGGTAAGCTGAAGTGGGGTTTCCTCCAGATTCTCCCATCTTCTCTGAGATCCAAGCTTCCATTCCAGAAATGAACCCATTCCTCCACGACTTATCCCACGTTCATCTGAAAGGTGGAAGTGACTGGGGATTGTTATTCTGTTCTGGCGCACCAGATATTTGGAGAGATTTATAGTTAGGTGTTTTGCGTATGCGAGGAGCTCCCTAAAGCACCCTGCCCTAGCCTCGTCGGTCCTGTTGATTCTGTTAATCAGCCGCTGCAGGGTTTTTCGTGAGGAAACCTTTGACTGGATTCGGGGAGAGACTCTCTAGAAAAGGTAGGATAAATTTCCATTTAGTAGTGTAAAGAGCTTGTCAATTCTTCTGAATGTGGTAAGCCACAGAGGACCCCCCCCCCAAGCAACACCCCACCTTGGAGGGACTTGCTGAAAGACCTGAGAGGGGTTGGGGTCGATGTACTCACAAGTCCTTCTCTGGACAACCTGAATTGCCCCCACACACCATTACAATTGCGCCACCTCCCTTTTCCGTTGGCTTGCTCATCTGTCATGTTTTGCACCTTGGGGATGGATGCACAGATGCATGATGGGAAACAGGGGCACCCCGTGGCCACTCTCGTATGATAGCTACCCCGAGAAACACAAATGTCAGCTGGGGTAGATGGTGCGACAGATCTTGCCCTAGCTTTGATGTGTGGTCATTTTTGGTTTCTGTACTTGTCTGGCATCAGTTTCTCTGGCCCCAGAGTCTAGCGAGGTCAGGAAGGACTGGCATCATCGAAGGCAAAGTCGCTCGAGCTGCACATTGAGGTCAGGGTGTTTCTGAACATGGACACACGCCCTAGCACCTGTTCCCAAAAAGGCCAGGTCTGTTCCTCTTTCACACACTCCGGGGGAAAAAAAAACAACCTGGAGTATGGCCGAAAATGAAATTACTGTGTTTTTTTTTTTCTTTTAACCCATTTGCAAATATATCCATGATGGAGTCCATGTTCCATATTCAGGTATAATTGCTATTTGCTTTGTCAGAGACGACATCAGCAGAATCTCTCCTGTGTTTATATGAATGCATTCTGTCTGCATTTAGATGATTAAAAATCTGAAATCTATTAAGGGTGCCGAAGGCTGTCGTGCTGAGTGGTGGACTCGTGATGGACATCGAAAAGTTGGGGGAGGGGCAAACCTGACCCATACACTGCCAATTAAACCCCAGCTCCCACAATCCCTCTGACCACTTTACGCTGGAATGAAGATGGGGAGGAGAGTCAGCGAATACCTTCACAGAGCAAACAGCCATCAGGCCTCTGGGGGGCGCTAATTTCTGAGCGATATGAGGTCATAGCCGGGGAGAATTGCAATGAGAGATGCTTTGTTCCTCTCAGCTCCCGATATATATCTGGTTCTGCTAGTGATCCTCACCCAATAGCACCTTCATCCCAGTGCTGATCAATCCATTAGGCAACATAGGCAGCCGCCTTGGGGGTCATTATTGAGGGGGCGCCAACTTAGCAAGCCAATTACCCTTTGTCTGGGATGGGGGGCACCACATGGGCCTTTATTCATATAACACTTTTCCGGCCAGAGTGCACAGACTGCTTTGCAAGAAAAACATCTAAAAACATATATGCAGAATATAAAATGGTAATAAAGAGAGACAGTGAGGCTAATGTTACCCTAACCACCTGCCCCACAGTCTTACTTGAAACCAACTGCCCTTACAACATACCCTTCACCATCCTGGCCAAAGGCATAGCTAGAAATTCCATGACTAAATGTCACCTTGGACCACCCGTCGGGGGGTGGAGGGGCTGCATAAAATGCGGGGCAGAATCAAATGTGCCAGAATATCCATGCCCCTTTCGATACCTCTAATCCGGGGGCGCGTCACACTTAACACTCTAAACAATGGAATATGCACCATATCCTCCATTTGGCGTTGCCGCGCCGAAGCTTGGCCCACGCGTCAGGCTTGTGGGATTGGCCGTCCTGATGCAGGACGTGTCAGGCATGGAGAGGCGTGATCGCTTGCTGCTGATAAAGAGGCCCAGAGGCATTGGTAACCTGCAGCGGGCACCTAAACTATGTCAATAAAACATGTCAGGGTCTGTGTTTTTATAATTTGTAGTGGAGAAAATGGAAGAACATTGATCGAAAACGATGTTCTCCTCAGGCATACCCTGAGCACTGCCTGCCCCGTACGAGATTGCTCCAGGAATTTTATTGCATCCTGCAGTTTTTTTTTCTGAATACAGAGCACGGGTTCAAACATTTTTGAGGTATAGCCCACAGAAAACCAGATAACAAAAAGTCAACAACTCCTAACGAAAACCTGAGATGGAGATTGCTCATCTTCCATAGCAGCATCTCAACATCAGTGCCTATCAGCTAAAGAAAATGTTATTGATAAGTTTCTTTGCAATATTTTGTCATGAGCATAATTACCACTTTTTAAATTCTTGTTAAATTGCTATTAGCTTTTATAAATTACAAATTAAAAATTAAATCACATAAATGACATATTTTTCCTTGGTTTCAATCTTTAAGAACGTGGCCTTCACTGAGGATTTGTATACGGCCACAATGTAAAGATGCTTTTGAATGCTTTCTTACACCCTGCAACATCAGTTATGTATTACCTTTCAGATCAGTTGCTTTTATTTGTGAATGTTTACGTTCAATAATGCTTTCATAGCCCTTGTAAATCCTGCAGATTTGCTATGGTACAGGTCTCAGAATTTCCGTCCAATCTCTTGAAGACATCCCAACCTGATCTATTAAAGAAAGTCTTTATGCTGCTGCTGGGTCTGATTTATTGTTTTAATCTGCTCCACGTAACTGGTCACATGATGCCATGTAATCCTTGATGCCACCGGTCATAAGCAATGCATTTAATCTACATCCAGTCCTTTATAAATTTCTCTGCATCTTCTAAACCGATTTAGCCGCCTCCCTTCCAGGCTTCCGGTAGCAGTTACCGCTCAGGGAAAAGAACAAAGAAATTTCAGCCTCTTGCGGTGAAGTCATGTGATTCGTTTTCAATCACATGTGGGAATACTACTGTAGCTGCCTGCTTTAGTGAAGCCACAAAACATCTGAGCTCCATAATGAAGATGCTGTTTTAGTTCCAGGATGTCCCAGTGACTGGATGCCTGTACACTTATATTTTAGGTATTCTTGCAAAAGTTCTATCCATCCATCCATCCATCGTCCAAACCGCTTATCCCAGTGGGTCGCGGGGCAAAAGTTCTAGGTACTGTTTTTTTGTTATGCTCTAAACCTGTGAAGCCTCCAGAAATCTAGGGAAATTGTATGAATAGGAATGTCAAACTTGTTCTTATTCAGCTGCTTTTATTTCTAAAATGACTTGCGTATTCTTTTGCCACGTTGTTATTGCCTGTCCTGCTGGACTCCAGTTTGCAGGTTGGATCATGCTTACAGTTTTTTCTTTCAGTGCCACTCACACTACAAGTTCTGGGATTCGCTCGTTGGGCAGAATAATCCAAGGGCTTTTCATGCTGAAGGACTGAAATCTTCGCAACTTGAGTCGGAGAGGAGCGTCTGTCAAATAAACAAATGTCAGTATAAGTGGTCTGCTCCAAAATAAAACTGCCGGTTAGCAGAAACCGCGGCCTGTTTGCTAGGGCTGATAAGAGACAGCAGGGCCCAAAACTCTTCCCCTTCCTGTTGCTGCCCCCCCTGCTCTGTGACAATGGTCGTGTCCCAACGTTTGCTTCGTGAAAATAACCTTAACAAAAATAACCGGTTACGTTTACTCTAGGCCTCCCGCTCAGCCTGCACATGGCCCTTCCCCCTTCCTTCCTTTCATGAGGGGGTGTATGAGTCAGATAAATTTAGGTGGGGGGGCGATGAGCCCCCATGGCTGATCGGACCTGTGACAGTCTAACTGACATTTGCAGGGGGGAGGGGGGGGGGGGACTCTCGAAACAGTGTGGCTCATGAGTTTAAACAGAGAAGAGTACAAACTGATATTATGGATGCTAGAACTGTCACAATGTGAAGCCATTTTGCACATAAAGTTACCCCAGTGCATTTTAAATGCAACGTGGGCCCATCCGTGGATAGCCGGACCTCATTGACCTCTGGTGTGTGTTCAGTGCACGTTTGTGCGCGTTTTTATTGCGGGTAATGTCAGACTTGGCCGCTCCTACTTTGCATGTGGCTTCGGAATTGTGGGTAGAGGGCGAGCCACAGCCACCGCGGTACTGCACCACAGCCTGCCCAATGCCACAGATACCAGCTCGGCGCCGCCACAGCCCTGCCCATCGTCGCGGATGCGTGGTTCAGGTCGCCTCAGCCTTTCGATGCTGGTGTCAACGTTTTGATAATGCTTCATAGCTGGGGGAGAACCACGCTGTAGCACGTGGACACGCATTATGAGCACATGCACCTGTCCACACACCAACCCCAACCCCCAGCCAACGGGTTCACTAGTCTTTTGGGCCCCCAAGGTTATTTGGAAAATTCCCCCTCCCCCCGACACTTCCTGTCCTCGGTGTACGTGCGAAGGGGGAGCTTCCTTTCAGTAAGTCGTTTCGTTTTTTTTCTTTCCTTCTTTCTGTTTCTTCAGTTATTCGGCGCAGCCGGTCACTGGGCGAGATGTCACAACTCCTTCGTTTAAATATATGCCGGGCTCGAGGCCGCTGCTTCCTTCCTCTGGCCCGCAGTGCCGGTGCACATGTTTCACCAGCTCGCATTTCAGTCCGCGGGGCGGGAAAAAAAATGGGAATGAAAACCGGGAGCCCGATATGCGATCATTTTTTGAATGCGTCACCTTTGTTGGATACTGGTACAGTTTTGTCTGGAAAGCACCAATAATACTGCTAATTAGAGTGTAGCTGACTGTACGGCCCAGTGCCCCCCATCTGCACTGGCAGTGTTACTGCTAGGTGCATACATGAAAAATTTGATAACACTTTACTTAAAGTAGTCATGTATAATGCATGACAATACATTCATAAAGTATTATAAACACGGCTATAACTTTTTCTAAAAAGACATAACACATTATAGCCATATGCATTATGCATTATGAATGCTCTATGAATGTTTCATCTATAATGTACTATAGATGCCTTCATAATGCAGCAAAAGTATCCTTAAATCTTATATTGACCATTATAATGCATCATGAAGGTATCTGTAGTGCGTTATAGAAGATAGCTTCATAGAACATTCATAATGCGTTATAAACATGGCTATAATGTGTTATGCCTTTTTATAAGAAGTTATATTCATGTTGATAATGCCTTATCAATGCATTATAATGCATTATGAAGCTATCTACAATGCATTATGGTTTTTTATCTACTTGGTTCGCAAACCTGATGGTTAAAACTCACCTACAGAACAAACTCTCCCATTTGCTCTTTCTTAAACAAATATTTAATATTCTTTATACAGGTTGTCGTTGATTTCCGACCTTTGTGACTTCCGACTGATCGACTTTATGACCATTCCGTGACCAAGAATACGACTATGCTGCATCTACCAGCGTGTGTTGAGTTTCTGCCCTAACTGCCTGCAGCAATGAACTAAGAAAATTACATACATTTTGTATTTAAAGGGCCGACTTGTGACCAAATGGACTTACTAGGTCAGATGGAACTGATCCTGATTATATGTTGATGACGACCTGTATTGTTATTGACCCTTTTCCTCCATTTCTCGCCCTTCACATTTAACTGTGAATATTAAAATGTTAAAAATACAATCAATTAGTTATTAATATTGTAATGACTGGAGGAAATTCCTTCTGATTTATTGTTACAATGTGGCTGTTATAATCCTAATTTTCCACATTGCATTTGAGCGGCTCTAGTTTACACTAACTACCCGGCTGGACTTCAGCAACTTCTATTGATTTATTACTTCTTTTCTGATTATTTAATAATATTGCCATAGACAAGTAATATGCACTGAAATAAAAGCATGAAGTTGTTCCCAATCACACCTTTATTTAGAAACAACAGAACAGCACATTTTATCTAGACCAAAACTCAGCATTTCCATTTTACATTAATCAATCATTTTACATTTTACATTAATCAAATTTAAACAATTACTGTGCAAAAACCGCAAAACGAAGTGGTACCTTTTTTCGCCACCAGTTTTGGAATTACTACATCACTATGACTAGTAAACATATCCGTGATTCTCGAATCACTTACTAAAGAAGGATACTTGCTATTTTGAGTTCATAAGTGCATTAATTTACGCACTGGAAATAACAAGTTTAAGTACTCAAGTACGTGATCTGAGACTGACTGCAGGCTATATGGAGAAAAATTACGGAAAGACTGGGTTAGTAAGGGAAGATGGCATAGTGCTAAAATGTGCAATAAATAGAAATAGCAATAAATTAATAGTAATAATGTACTTAATCAATTTATGAATAGTCATTTAAGTGTAAAGTGTAAAAGAAAAGTTTGTAGTACCTTTACAACCCGACCCCCCGTCATCAACCAGCACAATGTTTCACTACAGCCATCGTCATATATCAGTGAGGTAGACATTGTCCAGCCCTAGTGTCCATCTGATGCACTGGTACTTCATCCAGGGAATCCCCTGCTTAGTGTTACCAGCAAAAGTCTCCCGAATCAATGCACTGATGGATAGATATACCTAACTTGTTATACATCAGAGTGCTTTTTTTTTTAGATATCCAGTCTTGCGCTCCTTTGAGGCATACATAGTTTGAGACCAAAGCCGGGGGGTATGAGTACCGGATCAGCCATTTATTTGGTACACCTGGGACCAGTTGTTCCAAAGTAATCCAGCGGGATTTCGGATAACAGATTGGATTGAATCTTGAGCTTTGGTCGTTCAAAGCGAAAAGAGGGATTCTGAAATCAGATCAGATCACCTAATCCAATCTTGATTTTAATCTGGATCAAACCTTCACTTTGTGTTGCTTAAAAGTTTGTGTTTGAATTGGGATACATTTGATCCAAAAAATCAGGATAACCCTGATCCCAACACATGGGTGGATTCAGTGAGGATTTCTGGCACAAAATTAAATAAAACTTGAAAATTGATCACAAAAGCAATGTTTCTGATGATATATACATTTATTTATATTTTGGACAATTGTTGAACTAGGACAGTGGCAGTGAAAATAAAGTAGGAAATAAGACATGAAGCCTTTCAGTACAGTCAAGGGAAAAAAATCCCTGTGAGATCTGTACTCAAACAAAACCTCAAACCTCAAAATAAAAAGCTCTACTGTCCACTGTATTTTAATGAAAATAACAAAAATTACTACTATTCAATTCATCAGTCAGAAGTAATGTCTTGTAATTGCATCCCTGACCGCATGTCCAGTCTGTCCCTCATTTGGAGAGAATATTGGAGTTTGCTCTGGTTTATTGTGGTGTTTTCTGTTTGTTAAAGCTAAAACACATAATGGCTATCTGTGGCCACTGGTATTTTAGGTCTGCCTGTTGTTTTTTACATAGCCAGTAGGCTACACTGTGGGTTCCATTTAAAGCACTAGTAAACTGGATTTGGTAATCTTGAAAATTCTGTACTTGGATAACAGTGATCCAATCCAGTGTTGCTTTGAATAACCGGCATAAAAGTAAAAAGGATTACCAGAGCCTGGACAGCAAAACGAGGGATTTCAAAATCCGGATCACTTTGATCCGGATTAAATTGTTTGAACAGCTGGGCCCTGGAGCATTTTGGGCCTTGCTCAACCCCACTAAACCCACTGAACCCACTGAACCTCCTCCCGTATTCAACCCTGAAGTCGTATTACAAAAAAACATTCAGTTTAGATTCTAGTATCTAAGCCAGGTAAACAAAGCGGCACCTTCATGCTACGACAGCTGGTTAAAAGTCCCTTGCGACTCAGCTGGTGATACGCGCAAGCATGCATGAGGTGCCCGAGCGTGAGCTAAGCAGGCGTCCAAGGGTGCGAACGGCAAGCTGCGTGTGGCGGTGGCCTGTCCAAAGGCATGGGGCTGATTTCCATAGCAGCAATAGGTGGCCACATCCTGACAAAGCCGACCCTGTCACGGTCACACTGCCGTCTGTGCTGGCCTCCCTGGAAAGCCCATTTGTCAGGCAAATGAGGTGCAGTACACCGGCGGCCGTGAACACGCCCACTGGCATGCACGCACACACACGCACACTGGCATGCACGCACACACACGCACACTGGCATGCACACACAGAGACACAGGCAGGTGTGCAATTATATCTTTGTGGGGACCGTTGATTTCTATGGGGAAAACTCTAATCCCAACATGACGACCTTAACCCCTACCCAGTCCTAACCTTAACCATAAGTAACCAAACAAAATATGAGACTTTTTACGAGACATTTTTAGTTTTTTGATTGCATTCATGGATCTTATAGGGACATGGAAAATGGTTCCGACAACATCAAAATAACAGAATTTTATTTGGTCCCCGCAGTGTAATATAAACATAATACAGACACACGCACACACACACAGTCCTCCCAGAATCCAATTCTGCCTACATCTGTATTACCTGGAGATCAGTATGAACCTCTGATTACACTGCTGAGAGTCCTGAGCTTTTTACCAGCCAGTTAGTGTACCTGACATATTCGGGGGGGGGGGGGTGTTACATGGCTCAGCAGGTGAGGATGCTGTATCTGTGATAAGAGGGTTGCTGGTTCAAACTCAACACTCACCTTCATTTAGCTGTGCACACATTTCCAGAATATTCATAATACTACATCACCGGTGAGCAAGAATGCTGGCCAGTGCATGCAATGAGATGCGTGCCATCCGCAGTGGATTTGGTTTCCCTGCTTTACACAGCTAACCATGCTAATGGGGGGGGGGGGGGGGTGCCGAACATGTGCGTGTAAGGGACATTACGTGCCGACAGCATGAAGGGCCGCCTTTTGGCTCCCGTGCCCGTATCGTTACCACCACCTGTTGCAGTCGAGTCTGCCGGGCGCTGGCACTACTGCGCAGCTGACCCTTGTTACAAGGCAGGCAGGGACCCGGCCTGCCGTCTCTGTGCCGCCGGCATGCCACGGAGTCTCACTCATCGCCTTCTCGCCGCCTCTGGGTCATAAAGCCTAAGCTGGCCCCCGACCCAGTGAAGCACCTTCCTCTCACTGTAAAGCCACGACTCACATTCTTGAGTGTTTCCATCACGTCAGACTGCCCTGGCAGGATTTGCCTCTCCGCCCATCTTCATAGCAATTTAATCTCACTGTGTAAGGTAATGCAGTTATCCTGATTGGGATGGGGTGGTCCGTGAAGTCATCAGACGGGCTCCGATATCTTCTCTCCCCTCAAACCGTCCCCGGTCTTCCTCCTGATGCCAATACATAAAACTCAGACACGCGATTCAGACAGAACGTGACACGCACTCACACCCACGCGTACATTCGGTCTGCCTCCAGTCCCTCGTAAATCTCTGTCATCTTCAAGCATCTGCAGCAACTGTGGGTTGGACAGGACAAGAGGCTCCTGATTCCCCTCTCACCAGAGATAATCGAGGCTTTAGACTCTGGCAGGCCGCCTCTGAGAAGGCGCTGATGCGTGCATGGACTATTGTTTTTATCTTCGTTATTTCCTTCGCTCTATTTATGGGCATTGACATGGGTTTCCTGGTTGGCTGTATTTCGAACACAACACTCGAACAGACGAACGCTTGGGTGCGGGGAAGGGAAAGAGGCCGAGGTTTTCGGTCATGTCGCATCCTGAGCATCGATCTGTTTCCCGTTATCTTACCTCTGATATCTGCTCTCGTGAGATACGGACGTACCTCGACAGCTGGGACAGCGTGGCCCATTGAAGCAAAACAGGCCAGAATAGATGAGATCTGACGTGACCGCGTGCGGTTAAAGGCCGTTAGCCGCCTGCTTCCTGCCGAATGTTAGACTCCAGGTGATCCACAGTGTGACAGTGTGTTTGACGACCACTGGGAAACTCCTGTCTTACTACTTATTGAATTATTTCTGTGCTCTGCTGATCACTTTGATTACCTCAGTTGTGTTATTTGTCCATTGTGGGGGACTGTCTGTTTTTGAGGGGTATGTGGCTTAGTAAATTGGTACCTCATTTGTGGTTCCAGGGAGCCAAAGTTGGACAACCCTAGTCTAGGTGAACAGGCCTTTTGTTTTAGATCTTAGGGTTACTGTGCTGGGCAATGGATTAAAAAAAGAATAAACAACTAAGTAATGCTTCACGGTTTGAAAAAAAAAAGAATCCATATCAAAATATCTAATCTGGATAAAATTTGAAGAGGAAGTGTGCCTTACTGAAACAATGAGGCAGAAGAATTAAGTCTACAGTCTTAGAACCAAGCTCCATCGATCTTGTCTCGCATCATAGGCAGAAGGACATCTGCTGAGCTGAACAATAACGTTAGTAATATGAGGTCACTGTTAGTGAGGAGCAAATTGCCAAACATGGTACCATAGATGGAAGCAGTTCTGTTTACGTTGCAACAACATGCTGAGATTATTTCTACAGCTTTGGTATATAGGCCCAGAAAAGCCTGGGAGTAGAGTGAATCTTGGCTGCACAAGTGTGAAGTGCTTCCTGGCTTGTAGCCGGTCTGTGGCCCCTGGGGGAAACTGTCATGTGGTGCTTTGGCTGGAGATCACAGGGGCAGCTCCTCTGTTTGATCTGTTTCTGATATCCAAGGCAGAGGAAAGGGCTCTCTAATAAAGCTTCTTTCATTTCCTTTCTCCCTCCTCCCCTCAATCTGTGAATTTCTTTCCTTTCTTTTTCTTTACTGTGTTCCTCCTTCATTCTGGAGCATTTAAAGATGAGTTGGACCAGGACTGACTCTGCAGTCAAGGAAAAGACACATTGACACCCTTTAAAAAAAAAAAAGAAAAACATCAGGCAGAGAAAAGCATAACAGAAGTTTAATTGACCCTAAATGCTACCTTTCTGTGAGTGTTCTATGAATTTAAGTAATTGTTTTGAAATCCTTGTCTGGGAGAAACTGATGCAAAACTGAAAATTCTCATTTGAAATCAGTCGACCGTCTCTGAGTTTGGCTTCGGCTATCAGACCAGCAGATCACAAAATATTTCCGAGTGAAACACTGTGGGTTGAGGATCTGTGACCGCATCATTTGTTCAAGTCCCGGGCCCAGCCGAGTAAGCATATCACCATCAGGCTTTGGGCTCCAGCCGATCCTGGCGTGCAGCCTAACCCCGCTCTCTCAGCCTCTCTGATCACTTAACTGTATGTGTGTTAAAATACCCTAAATGACATCATGACACTCTGGAGAGACCTCCCTTACCCGACTCTGAGTATGAGTATCAGAGTCTGTCTGAAAGACAGAGTAGAGTAAAAAAAAAAAAAAGAGTCTGTCTGAGTATCAGAGATGTGGGTTTTTGTGGGTCAAGCCAGGGCCTCCTCTCCAAACCCCTTATGCAGGGGTGGGCAGTCTTATCCACAAAGGGCCAGTGTGTATGCAGGTTTTTGGGGTAACCATTAGGTCAGCTGTTCAAACCCAGGTGTGTGGACTCTTCAGCCAATCAGTCCTCTAGTTAAAAATCTAATTAGTGAATTGCAGGAAAGCCCCGCATCCCAACGTCCCTGAGTAAGATTGGCCACCCCTGCCCTAATGTCTTGCAGCTTGGCAACAAGTCTGAGCACAGTATCTTCTGTCTTATTTTCCCCTCTATGGGTGTGAGGGCACACCTCAGTCTGGTTTCTGGTGATGTTCTGCTGGCCGCTAATTACCATGCAAGAGCAGCTAGCTCCTAGCATTCTCCAACCCTAGAACCCCAAGCATGTTTCATAGTAACCCAACTATCTGCTCCCTCACCACAACTGAGGCCTTTGGGCCAAATGTGGCTGACTGCTCTTGAACTTTGCTCCTTCTACATTGGTTCTTATGACCACAGCAGCCCTCATTCAGATCAAACATGGCTTCCACTTCAGTTAAGCAGTCAGTCACAGATGAGTCTGGCTCCTGTTATGAAGGACCTCTGTGTTTTTTGAGCTTTGTTCAATGACTTGTCTGTACTGAGTACAGTCCACATATCCTGCCAACATACAGTACCAGTCAAAAATTTGGACACATCTACCAGTAGAAAGGGTAATTTTTTTACTATTCTCTACATTTTAGAATAAAGACTTGCACTAACTAAAAAAGTATTAAACATAAAAAATACTTTGTTTGGGGGGGGGTGCAGCTCTGTGGGTTGGGGCTCAGAAGGTTGCCAGTTCAAATCCTTGGCTTGGCAGAGTGATCCCACCATTGGGCCCTTGGGGCCCTTAACTCCAGTTGCTCCAGAGACTGGCTGCCTTTCATTTCTGTGCCAGATTCATGAGGTGGCCTCCTGAGATGCTTTTCCAGCTGTACTGAAGGAGTTCCCACATATACTGAGCACTCATTGGCCACTTTTCCTTCAAAGATTAGAAATTGTGAAAGCAACTGAGTTCCGATTTTGAAGAGAAGAGAAAAACCACCCAGAAGTCATAATAGAGTTTTCTGCATCCCCTTACTTTTGATATTTTTCGGTACAGGTACTTGGTGACGGCAATTGCCACTGACACCCTAGCGGCCTGCGGTTCACTGCTATAGTGCATGGTTCCCATGATGCACAGCACCACACCCGATAACACTCACAATTTTGAGAAACCACAACAAGAAACATATTGCTGTTGACTCGCATGATTCGCCACGGGGTTTGGGAGGTGCTCGTTACCACATCACCGGCCCCACCCTGGGCCCCAGTAATGGACTGGGCCAGCAACCACCCCTGCCTACTGTGAATTCATCTAAATACAAGCCAGCTTAGTCCCCATTTTGCTTCTTTGTGCGGTTAGCTGACCGAGATGCACAGCCAAACGTCATTTTTATCCCCTTGAGATGACCCTTGCTCCATCTAGATGCTGCTAATTTATTCATTCCTCCTGTCACTGTGATGTCCATTGGCAAATCCTTTCTTAACCCCTCCCACATCTATGGAACCTTCTGGCACACCTGCCATATCTGTACCCCAAAGAAAGTTGGGTTAAGAGAGTTGATGAATGGAAGTAGGGTGGAGTTGAAAAAGAATCGTGGGTGTACGTTTGGTGGGGGTGAGGGGTGCTCCTTCAAATGAAGGAAGTCAACAGAGGCTCATTATTAACCGATATACCCATAAGCCCCCACTGTCAGTCCTAAATTGATTTTGTGGGTAACTAATGACCATTGAGTGGCCTGTCATAGGTGTATCTCCCTTCTAGCAGATGCAATTCACCCCAACGGCATCATGAACACTAACCTGAATGCTCAGCTGGTGACCATGACAGGCCTGTCAACACCCTTAGGAAATTGCCGGGATCTTTCATATTGGGTTCTATAACCATGGTCCATCAGGGTACAGTTATAGCATGATTCATCAAGGACCAGTCATAGGCCCAACTGTAGTCATCAAGACCCAGGGATAGCATGGCACATCGTAGCCCAACTAAAGCATTATATATCAAGGGCTGCCCATAGCACGGTCCAGGTTCCACTTCTTCTCCACTGCCCATCTACCTTTTTATGTTTCGCCTTGCAGTACTGCTGCGATGTTAAAAGGAAAGCAAGAGCGGCACAGAGTTGTCCACCCAACACTGCAGCCAAGACCTGACTGAGGGTTGCATATGAGGTGTCACTCACCCAGGCTTTGGGCTTCTAAGCATCACATCATTTCTCACAAGGCAGCCCAAACACATTTCTCTTGTTCTCCTGGTGTGAACATCTCGGTCTTGTTTTTTTACGTACTTTGCCATTTTCTGACCACATCACATTAACACTTTCAGGGCATTTACCAGCCCAAAAGTTCAGGAGGTTTGACATGACATCTTATGATGGCAGAATAAGGGGGCTGTAATCCCCCATTCAGAGGCCCCTGTCAGTTTTGTGACTGATCTAGCATCATATTGCTCAATTAAAGTGCCCTGAACAGTTTCTTTCATCGCCTCCTCAGTGTAACGTGTTTTCCTCAACCGAAAGTAAGATTTATAAGGAGCGAATGTGATGAATCACAGCAACCCCTGTGCCCACCGCTTCTGATTAATTTTTTGCCAGCACTATTCATCTCTCCCTCAGAAAGAAGTTCTTGAGGTTTACATGTGTGTTATGTTCGTATGACGTTTGGGATGAAGCAACGTCTGGCTGTCTACCGCGTGGATCGGGAATTCGCTCTGATCTCGAGCATCTCAGACTCCCTCAGAGGATGAATGCTCGTGTTTGTGCGTTAGCTTGTTTGTGGACTCGTAACGTCTCATTTTGTGTTGCCTCCTCTTGTGTATTTCAGTCCTATTTCAGTTTATTCTTGGCCTGCGCCTGTGTGCCAGCCTCTCTGTATGGATGTTTCTGCTCTGTCGCCTCAGTTCAGCCATTCAAAGTGCATTAAGCAAAGCCTGCGGGCACATTTCAGCTGCCCGTCCCACACAACACAAGTGAAACTTTTTTTGTTTCAGTGTTTAGGAAAATGGCGGTTCCTGTGCCTGATTTCCTTTAATATCACACCAAACACACGGCCATGTCATATGACTTGCTGATGCCATTTTGCCAGCTTTTAGCTTATATTTTGAACGCAGATGAATGTGACTGACAGATTTTATGGAAATGCTAAAAAGCGGTTAAATTGGGAGTTTCATTAGCTACAGTCAAAAATGCAGGATTAATTGATTTCTTTCCATTATTGTTCATAGTGACTAGAAAATGCTTCCCTTTGCAGCCCCTCCCCTCCCCTTTGCCCTCCTTTGCTTATTCTCCACTGCCAGCCTTGATGTCTTTATACCTACTGTCAGAAAATCAATCAGGAGTTTCACAAAAAATCATCATAATTCCTCCAGTTGCTTTGTCCCTTGAGAGGCCTCTAAATTATTCACTTGCATTGTCCCCTGGATGGGGTCCAGCCAGGGATATTGTCAGAAGCAAGGCAATGTAGTAGGTCTGAATAAACCTGCAATCATTCGATTCACTTATGAGGAATAAAAGACGTTACATATACCTATAAGCAGTCATTTATGGATATGAGTTAAGAAGATAAAGAGAAAATTACCAGACCATTTATGAAGATATGTCTTCTGTTTGATAGACATCAGCTTCGCATTGAATTACGGGCTGGCGTGTGGTTCAGAGGATTATGCATCGCTGCCTTTGATCAGAAGGTTGGCAGGTTGAGTCCCATGCTTAAAAGTTCCTTGAGCAAAGTCCACAACTCCTCAAAAAATGCTCCAGGGGCTCTGAATGTATGCCTGACCCTATGCTCAGGTCCCAAGCTTCCCTCTCACCTCTATCTGTGTGCGTGTCTAAAATTTCCAAAAAAAGGAGCACAAGCTGGAATATGTGAAACCTAATACATTCCAATGTATTTGTTCAAATGGCAAATAAAGCTGTTTCATTTTTTCAGTTGTAGTGTGCTGGACTTTGGCTGGTGCCACACAGATGTTACTCTTTAAACTATAAGTTTATCGCTGACCGGCCTGGACAGTCATTGCTGGGAAGGACACGGTTAGCTGACGATGGCCTGGATCTGGGCCAGGAGCACCGCAGTAGAGCAGAGAGGGCCTGTCACCAGGTGTCCAGGCTGCGTTTCTCACGCCACCAGACAGCCAATGTGCCAAAGTGTGTGTAGATAAATAGTTCAGTGAAAATGTCAGTGCGGACCCCTCTGTTACTGGATCCCTAGAGTCATCTACTGAAATAATGTCAATCTGGAAAAACATGGCTGATTGGCTATGGAAAACACCGTGACCTGTTTCAGTAGATTTATAATCAAGACAATCTGGAATTTTGATATATGGAGATTATTTACATAAAAATTTCTATCATGTTGAGTCAATATGCTGGCATACTTATCCTAAGCCACTTCTCAGCATCTGCTGATTTTGACAGATGTGTTTCATTGGAGACATTTCAGGGTCCAGACTTTACCTCTGGAACTGGGATGCTCACAATGCTTATTAGACAACATGGCCATATCTTTAAACCTATCCTGGCTGTTAAATGATAGATATGGTTTTGATAGTCATTCATTTATGTCATGCTGTAAAAGCAGGGGTGTGGCCACAGGGACACTAAAACTGAGAGCTGATTGGTCCCCAGAGTGCACCCTCATGTGTCATTCACCGATTCAAATCATATCGTTGGTTGACCCTTCTTACGCACCCCGCCTTAAAAAATTGTAGAATCGTCCCTATAAAAAGGCAATTCTTGTTCTTCCAGGGAGAAAGAAACTAGCAGGCAGCTGACCAGTCAGGAGCTCTGATGCGCAGATTACGATTCCATAATGGCATTGCGGGTGTCATTATCTGCTTAGAGGCCTGCGCAGCTGTGTCTCAGCTATCATCGGAGCTTATAATCTTCCTTAATGCACGTCACTCAGTACTGTCTGTAAATCCCCCAAACCATGTGATACCTACACCACCTTACCCTCCGCTTAACGCCATGGCATGCAGATGCCGAGAATCAGAACTTGAAAGACAAAAGGATTAGAGAGGAGTGTTAATCTCAGGTAGCTGTTAAGATGGAATGATCCGGAGCCGCAGTATAGGGTATGAAGAATACCTGTCAGTTGGACCAGTGATGAAATGTGGTTGTATGGCGTGATCCTCTACTAATTCATCCTTAGCTTTAAGATGTAGATTCCTGGTGATCTTTTACTGAAGCCTTGTCTAGGAACAGATTATTCATCATGGGTGCCATCGAGCGATGGTGGACATCTTCACTCTCTGGGCCGAGGCCATCGGGTGGGTTTATGGGGTAAAGCAGGGCAGAATTGGGGTCTGAACATTCCCTGGGAAAAGTGACCTGGTGGACCTTATTGACGTCAGTGTCTCTCATGCTACCAGAAATGTCAATACAGCTGCATAAAATGCGCCCCCCCCATCCTCCCGTATAAAGAATAAGCAAGATGACTTCAGACGCAACCTGACGCAATCTCTCATGGATGCATGAAGACTCTCAAGATCCTCTGCTCTATTATGTCTGCTGTCAGACCACCCTGGAGCTTCTGAAGTCAGGAAACCATAAATGCTGTATATCTGGAGTTGGTGTGCGCGTGTGTGCATGTGTGTGTGTGATTTGAGGCTGTGCATGTGAACACGGGAGAGTGCACGCGTCGCCGTGAAGTGCCTTGCTGTGTCAGATCGCGGAGGCTGCTAACTGATATGTCAGAAAATCAATTAATTACTTTTAAGTAGCAGTTAACGGAATCCACACAATACGGCCTCATGAATTATCGAGGAGGGCTTGAGGTTCAGATCCTCACTTGCCTCTTTTTAACAAACGGCACTGAAGTGTGTAAGGAAAATACCTGGAGATTAGCGGGTCAGATGCAGCCAGGAAAAGTAAAAAGCTAATGGAGATATCAGCAACAATCAACTACAGGTCAAAAGAGGAGGAAAGAGAAATACAAACTAGAAAATATAGACCTGTTACTGCGCAGAATATTAGTTCAATTGCTAACGAGGACAATATCAGTAAATTAAGTGGAGTGTCATAGATGTCCTGTGAGCACTGGACATTGTCCAACTATGCATATGGGTGCATTGTATTAATTCTCTCTCAATCCATTATAATGCCCCTCCCAGCACAGCTGCTGCAAGGACTTAATAAAGATGTATTATTATAGGCAGGCATAACAGTGCTTATTCAATATTAAAAGTCAATGTGGGGAAAAGAGCCAGAAGACAATGGATGAGAAACTCCTTCGGTGATAAAGAGAGCTTGGCAGTCACATGACCAAAGGAGAGTCTACTGTGAATGGGACTTGTGATGACTGTGATGCTGTTGGCGTTCTAGCTGAGGTTCTGACATCGCCATGGTAGCGAGACCCTTCTGATTTCACCAAGGAGATGGATGTCGGGGCTGGCAGTAGCGATTGTTTCAGAGAGAGGGCTTTGGAAGGCGGCATCCTGAGATGGCTGAAATGTGGAAAAGTGATCTATATGACAGCAGGTGATATTATTCTCCTGGGCATTATTAATCCTGGGTTCTGAACGTCCAAGAAGAGACGAGAATGCCATCGATCCTCAGTCCGAGAGAATCCTTACAGGGTGGGGCAGTGGTGTGGCAGCCCCACGAGGCACCTTGAAAGCAGAGTAGCCTCAGGCATCGTGGGAGACATCACCATCCAAGCAACAGAAGTGCTGAGTGATTTTGGAGCAACTGCAGGTTGTACCTGAGACCCTGACAGAAGCTCAATTAAGTTAATAAAGTCAGTTTTCTGAAAGAAACTTTCTAAAGATGCTTGAGGCTTGCAGTTGTGAGGATTCTTGTTTCTCTGATCTCGGGTGCCATTAGAGGCCATTTTTTTCCAGCAGTACAGACCATAATCTAACCACCTTTCAGCTTTGAATGTCTGATGCCACTGCTGTTTCCATTACTGTGGCTGTTAGTGTGGCCTCGCTATCAGAAGACATAAACACTGAGCTAGAGAGGCTGGGATCCCACACAGCATCGGCCTTAATTGTTCCCGCTCAGAGGAACATTTTTATTGTATTAGAGAAATACACAAAAAGTCCTCCGTGTGATAGATTGGCATCCCCATCCAGAGTGTACTCTGGTGTTAACCCTGGGTTGTCCTGGATAGGTTCCAGGCCCCCTTTGACCCTGACCAGTAAAAGGGGTTCGAAGATGGATGGAAGGAAGACTTATTTGAAACTTGAGTAAAAAAAAAAATCTCTGTTCCACTAGTATTTACGATCTCCCCATCCTTCCTAGCCTGTCCTAGGTGGATACCCAGTGGAGTTGACAGGCACTGGGGAAGCTTATTTTAAACATCACGACCGGTTCCTCAAACTGTTTTATTCGCGCTATCAAGTTCATTTTAGAAGCAGAAGAAAATCATTTGGGCAGCAAGGCTACAGTTAAGTACCGGGTTCAAACTGCCTTGGGCAAACAAATGTCTCCTGTGGCCACAGTTAGTGTGAGGAACATATCAGGCATGAGGGGGTCTTTCTTTTTTCCAGTTTGTCCCCATTACCTAGTAATGGGAGCTATGACAGATATAAAAGGAGAGGGTTGCTTTGGAGTTCTGTGTCTCCGGGGTGCACCTTTCAGAGGAAGCATAGAAGCATGTTCAGTCCCCTGTCCCGGTTCTGAGAGACGCAAGCATGAACACAGGCCACTTTGGGTCCCCCGGGCCCTGGTCCTGGGCAGTGTGTCTCATGAGGAACAGCCGCACCAGCTTTGGTAATGTCACACCTCTTCATCCTCGCTTGTCTCTTCCTCTTCATTGTCATGGATATTTATGTCCTATTCATTTTTTCTTAGATATATATTTTTTACTTAATGTTAGATCGTGCCCTGGATTGCTGTAACAGCAGCCTGTGGTTTGGATTTGAATATTTAAAAAACCTTCATAAAAGTACGTACACTGGAAAAGTCTACTGACAACGTACTAAACACAGCTAGAAAGTCCAGATAATAGGCCTAATATTGCGGCCATTTTAAAACATCCGTTTACTGTCTGTTTTGAATTTCAACGCAGTATGTATGCTTAATATGTTTGTGATATGCGTGAGAGTATATAATTTGTGTAATTGAGCAATTGTACGTGAGGTCTGAAATTACGCTTGTTTGTGTGCAGTGAGGCCGATGCTGTCAGAATTTTTTGAGTTACACCAACAACATGTATTAGTCAATGACATCGTGGACTGTGGATCATTCTTCTGAGATACATTTTCGTGTTAAAAAAGGAGTGAAAATGGCACCGCTACCTTTGCAGATTCCGCAGGTCTTCTGATTGTTTTACTATTTCATGTATTGCCTTGAGGTTGACACTTTCAAACCGTCGCGAATACCACAAATAACTGGCACAAACTACAGACACCACATCATTTGTGTTGATTACGATATTTTTATTACCAGACTACGTTAGAATTTCTCGCTACAATTCGCAGAAGCTCATACGTGTCTGCGTTTTAATCGATGGATATGTAAAACTTATCAGTTTCCCCCTCAGTTTTCAGCCGTCATTACGATGGGGATATTATTAAGTACCTGTATATAAAAACGCGAATGTATACTCTTGGAATTGGTTTAGCAATATAGTATTACATGGCTATTTCCTTCTGGTTTTACATTGCAGATTCGATTAAAGAAATGTTATTCGATTCTTAGATATCTTCGGTTTATTCTTCTGTATGAGGTATCACATCCACATGGAAAAATATAAGTATCTATCATTCACCTTCCACAACTGGCTATCCAGTACAGGGGCGCCTTATATGATTTATAATAAATGTGCTTAATTAATGTAGTTTTTAAACAACTTATAAAGGAAGCAATTAAAACTTTTATGCTTAACAGACATTTCAAAGCAATCAAATTATGTTAATAATAATTAATTATTGTTCATTTTCATGTGTCCGTTGTATTGCAAAAATTATACCCACACACACACAAACACACACACACACACACACACACACACACATACATATATATATGTATACGAACCATAGGAAAAACTGAGCTTATTGATATAAAAAGGAATTTGTGTTTCGTATTTCCTCGCCGTTTTTAAACATGATCTCTTCAGTTGCGTCATTTCACTCGCAGGATTTTCCGTTCATGGCTGTACCCCTAAATAAAATTACCATAACAGAAGTAAGATAATTGTTCCTCAGCACTGATGTTTAAAACTGTGCGGTGTGTCCCTCGTAGTAATGATTGCGCTGTCAGCATGTTTACACATAATGCATATATTATATTAAGATATCGAGGACCTGGGCATCTTCAGGCTTTCGATCATCAAAACCAGTTTAAAAAGCAAACTGAAGTTTGGGATAATTTCATGCATGTGACCAAACTTTTCACTCCAGTTACAGTTAAATCGGTCCTTTTTATTATCACACTATTCAAACCGGCGCTAGAGTAAAAAAACATTTAAAACACACGGAGTTGTTTTTAGAATCACTGCACACTTCGGATTTAAAACGGGCCAATTAAGGAGTAAAAATTTCATCACCTCCTCTATACATCCTACTGCTGCCTCTGGCGATATATAAAAAACGCGATCTTTCTTCTTGCCTCCTTCTAGCCATCCGCAACGTCGCCCCCAGCATGTCCTGTGGTGCCGTCAGAGCACACTGTAAATAATGAAACAAATGCATAACAATTCAGAAATGATCTAGCTATGGAATGGAGGATGCTGTCAATAACATGCAAACAATCGTTGGTGTAAGTGGACTAATTATTTACTGCACTGAAAATTGGTGTGCTATTACACTACACCAAAATACAGCGTTCACTGTAGAAAGTGTAACATATTTTACAGCATACGTGAAAGTAGCCGTCACTTCAAATAACCGGGTTTTCAGGCCGCCTGAAAACTGGCTTCATACAGAAGTACGATGTTGCATTTTTTATGTTCGGCCCTGTGGCGAAACGCTTCAAAAGAAGGCCGATCCCGTTAAAAAAAAAAGACAGGTAACAGGCTAGCTGGGCATAAATGTATGACACGGATGTCAGATTGGCTCTTTCCTTCGGTCAAACTAATTCGACAACGTAATCCTAATTCAGTCGGGCAGAGAAAGCGAGCTTCGTCACTAAGTAAACGGACAAGGCAAATAAAACGATACGTCTGTGTAGACTCTCAAATTCGCATCGTCATATACTTCTGTGTCCCTGAGGGAATTAATGTAAAATAGCATTTAGGTTATCAGATACAATCAAATGCTCATCTAATTACTAACTACAGTGAAAGCTTAGTAATTCATTACTTGCATCTGTAGCACTGAATAATTTTGATTTTATAAAATTTCACAGTAAGACAAAGCATGTGTCAAACTGTAGGCATATTCCTAACTTTAGAGTACCATTTTCAGGGGAACTTCATCTGACTGAGGTGTTCTCCAATCATGCCAGAAAGGAAATCACATATATCAGGTTCATTTTTTAAAATTGTCTTTCAGTTAATAGTATTAAACAAAACACTTTACAGAAATGATGCCAGAGAACTATTTAAGTTTGTCCGTCCGTCCATCCATCCATCCATTTTCTGTAACCATTTGTCATATTCAGGTTCGTGGGATGTCAGAGCCTATCTGGAGGCTACCTGCGCAAGGCAGTGAACAACCCATCGCAGGGCACATTCGCACACCATTCAGTCACACAAGGGCCCCATGAAAGTATATTATATTGGGCCCTCCAATCCAGTTATGTCACTCAGGGGACCCTTGGAATCATCCTAACCCCCTGCCCCCCTTATGGCGCCCCTGCATGTACAACTACTAGCAATTTGGTAACTCCAATTAACCTATTAACCTCAGCCTATTCTGGACTGTGGGGGGAAACCAAAGTACCCGGAGGAAACACCACAGTGACATGGGGAGAACGTGCAAACGCCACACACGGAGCCATGGCGAAGACTCGAACACTGGTCCCAGAGTTTGTAACAATCCGAATCATAGACACAGCAAGGTATTTTTCTGAAGACGTGGATGAAGCGTAAAAATCCGCACATCTCCTCGCTGCGCAAGTCATTGTCTCAAGTCAGCTAGTCATTTGCTGCCCTCTGTCGATACGTCTTTGCAAAGACAAGCAGGTCCGGACATGTAATGAACTGGGATTTTAACTAAATTAATCCAATGACGTTAATGTCGTCGTCGTTAGTTTACAATCATATAGTATACGATGACTTAGAAAAGCGCTTTTCTTTTAACTGACAGCCTTTACAAAAGATTAGAGGATAATACGGAATGCAGTCATGTTTTGTTGTGTTACTGGGTCCGAGGAGAAAATCCCGTTTCTGATGGTAGCCCCCTAAATAATAATGAGTAAAATTAATTTTAAATGTGAAACTGTAGTACACCGGTTATTGTTGCAATTATCATTATTATGACTATTATTATCTAGCGTGTATTCACTGTATTATGACCCTTCCAGGAGTCGCAGACTGCGTAATGGTTACAATGCGCAAGGGTCATTATTTTATAGGAATTGCAATTGATAGTACAGGCGCGCTTGGCTTTTTCGTTTATGCAGTACTTAAGATACTTAAGGTAAGAATTATATGAAACACTAACCCCGAGTCATATCATATTGGTATATTTGAACAGCTGTCAATACAGTAATTTTACGTATATGTTTTTTTTAACTGTGGGATCCCACCTTTATATATACTGCTAGATATTATCTTTTTTTATTGCTGAACCGACCATTTGTATAACCCTTCAGCATTTAAACTGTAGGCCCGGAATCTTTGGGATTTAGTTGCCGGAAAGGACTGCCCATTTTGGCTCCTGCGCTTTCCACGCACTCTTCCGATTGGCCAAGTATCGTCTGGCCTGGCTATTGGTCCAGACCGCGCTATATGCAAATGAGTCTCACAGCAGTGGCATTCCTGTACTTCCAGTTGGCAGTAAAAAGCCAGGCGGCCGCCGCCGGAAGGTTCATTCATGCGACGCTGGTGACCAGCTGCGCTCTTTGGGACATACATCCAGGGGTGTGCCCGGATTGCTGTGCAGGACTCTGCTTGCCTGGTACTGGGCAGAATAAATGACACTCGGAAGTCAAAGTTACACTCTTTAGCTCTTTCCAAATATGTTACGCTGTGAGCTTTAAACGTCGATCAGCATACATGGGAATCACGCAAAAGATGGGGAACGTATAGCGGATTAAAGACGAAACGCATCGTTGCGCAGTCCACTTTTGGATCTTTCGATTAGAGCCTGAGAATCCAGCTCATGTTGAATTTCGGTAATAATAATAAAACAGAAACAAATGATGAAAAAAAATGGGAAATAAGTCGTTTTTTATTTGAGCGGAATGTCATGTAACTGTAACATTCGTTAATTTCTAAACGTTCTAAACTTCCATAGCAGCCAAACTGTTCCAATTTGGGTCGCGTTCAATTGTAGATTAGGACGTGTAGGAACTTGTTTCGAGGAGATTGTGATACATAACTTTGTTTTTAAAGTGTGATATGGTGCTGTTAAAGTGGACTGTCTGAGCGTCTCTGGCCATCTCTCACCTGCTAGCCGCACGCAAGACGCCCCAGGCTGCCCGGTCCAGGAAGTCTGCAATCGCGACAGACAGTGACTCACACAGGGAGTCTGCTGGAGCAATCGAGTTCGCTGTCCGTGTAAGAAAGAACGAAAAAAAAATCAGCTGGCATGCTTGTTTTTTTGTTCCCTTTCTCTCACTTCACCTTACGGCGAAAAGCGGCACCGACATGCGTGCGGCGCAAGCGGTCCAGTTTTTATCGGCTTAGTTAGGTGATTCTGTTTTGACTTTGGCCAGCGACCCCAATGGCTGTCAAACGCTAGATTTTCATGCTTCCTCATCTAACTTAAACGGTTTGGAAATCTGTCGATGATCAGGCTGCGAAGTGGATCCCGAGTGATTAAAAAGTACCAAGTGGGCATTACTTCGAGGCACAAATGGTTTTCCTTTGGGACGCAAAATACGGTATGATGTTTTATATTTGATTTAGAAATTATTTTGAAGTTATAAACGATCCTGAAATATTCCGTGTTTTGTTGTAAAAAACAATTTAAACTCTCTCGACTTCCTGCTTCACTTTTTATTGTGCAACCATAGACTACGGATGTTTACCTTCGCTCTTCATCGGTGATGACAGAGTGAATGTGCACCATTACTTGTGCCAACTGTTGCTACTCGGTTCTCTTTGTTTACTTTCTCTTAAACTATATAGCACTAATAATAATACTGATATTTATTATTATTATTAATCGGGGTACACTGTCACAGACGCGCACTGAGAGGCGGACTTGCAGGCGCACTTTAACCCCGTCCTCTTTTAGAAATCCCTAAATGCATGCCAGGGTGGCGTGTGTGCTTTTAAAAGCTTTCAATGTCGCCTCTGTGCGCACTCCTCTTTGGAGTACACTGGACCTGATGTATACACTTCAAACCACACGTGTGTGCCATCGGTTATGGATGACTAGTTGACAGTGCGCCTGTATGTATGCATGAAAGTTGCCTCTGTTTTGCTGCCTGTATAATTGGGGCTCTGTTGAGGTTTCTGTCTAATGGCCCGGGTGAAGCTGAGTGAAGTTTTAATAAAAAATAATGTTACTAACACATTTCACTTAAATTCAAGCATTTAGGGAGTACTATCGATACGACTGATTGTTGGCGTAATGGTGCGGGTTGTCTCTCTGTACTATTGTTATGTATCGCCGTCTGTTTCAGACCCGGCCCCAGGGCGCCGCTTCACCCCCCCATCCACCACCCTGAGCCCGGGAAAGATGACTGAAGGATTGCCTCTGGGGGCTCACGACAGCAGCGGCGCCGCCCTGGTGGGGAAGCTGCGAATAGCGGACAGGAGTATGGTGGAGGTGTTGTCGGACCACCCCGGGGAGCTGGTCCGCACTGACAGCCCTAACTTTCTTTGCTCCGTCCTGCCCACTCACTGGCGCTGCAACAAGACGCTGCCCATTGCCTTCAAGGTAATACTGTCACCGATTTTTATTCAAGGTTAGAGGGTATATAAACGTTTAGTATTTAGGATTCTGAAAATATGTACAATTTATAAAATAAAAATATTTTGGTTTTTGACTGAAAGCTTTCATAAACAGTTGCAGAGCTCCAATTCCTATTTAAACGGTTTATATTTAATTATCCGTATTCCTTTACCCGGAAAAACTGCTTTTAATTTTGATACGATATTGTCATGATTTCTTTATTTCAAGAAACACCACGAGAAGCATATTATTATTATTATTATTATTATTATTATTCCTGTCATGAGGATCCCGCAGTTTTATTTATAATATTCTAACCGTTCACCATCAATGCATAAATAATGTACATGATTGCTAATAGTTTATTACTGTCATTTTGAAAATTATTTACGCATGAAGTATGTAATGCAATACTGAGTGCTATGTGCACAACATAATTATATTAACTTTATACAAATTTCACGTCAGCGTCTTTCGGCGCGTTACTGATCCATCGCTATACGGACTTTCGCAATTTATAGGCGAAGAGTTGCGGCACGCAACTGAAAAATCTGGAATTTTAATAGCTTTTTTCCTCTAATATTAAGTCTACACTTACCCCTGAAGGGGCACATTAAAACGGTTTATGTAATATATAACCAGCGCTCGCATCTAACCGATAGCGTTTTATGCGAAAACGGTCCACCTTTGGCACTTATTTGCCTTGGGTGTGGAGCCGTTTGCCGAGCTCCTGAGTCCCCCCCTGGGCTTATGTCACAAAGAGAGCGGAGTTTAACGTCTTATTACGAAACGCCACGAAATACGCCGCTGATGTGCTGCACTCGTATCACTTCTCGTGTTTAATAGCAGAATAATAAAAAAGAACAAAAAATGTACACTATTACTTTCAGTTTTTACTTTTGATTGTTGTAGTATGACCTCTAAACATCCGACACTGGGATGCATAATTCTATTATTTTTGTGGCAGCGGTTAGTCAAACATTTTCGCTATGTTCTCATCGATATTTCTTTCTTTCCCATAATAACAACTGCCGCATAGTTTTTATGGTAACACTGATTGCTTTGCGTGACAATAAGGGTAGCTCAGCGCCATCTCAGCAATTCCTTAATTAAATTCATACATTTGTTCCCGTTATGTGCCTGTTTGACTCTGTATTTTGGCAATGTTTTGATGCACTGGTTCTTTGTGCTGGGATTAGACCTCATGTTGTGCGGTGTAGCCTTGGAGATCACGCTGCCGAACGTTCCTGCGGTGCGCGGTGGGCTCTTCTTTGTGCACAGCATAACCGGGCTGTCTGTCAACAGGTGGTCGCCCTGGGCGACATCCCGGACGGCACGCTGGTGACCGTGATGGCCGGGAACGACGAGAACTACTCGGCGGAGCTGCGGAACGCCACGGCTGCCATCAAGAACCAGACGGCACGCTTCAATGACCTGAGATTCGTGGGACGCAGCGGCAGAGGTGAGGAAACGGGATGTCTCTCGTCACGCATGCATGCACGCATGCCCACACGCGCCGGCGTAAACCGACACGGGAGCCAGTGCCGATGCCAGGAGCCGGAGGGCGTGTTTAGTGCGGTTATCGATATCTCCTTGAACATAGTCGAATGGAAATTAACCTCCTCGGACCAGACTGCTCATAACCATTCAGCTGCTGGCTTATTTATTTATTCTGCAGGTCCTACTGGGCCAGTTTGGATTTATTTGTCTTGTTCAAAAAAGCACAAGAAGCTTTCGGTTTCCAGGTTAGTGCATGTCCTTAGCCTCGGTGCCACACTGAATCGATGGACTGCCGGAGTGTGTTAAGTCTGTAGTGTTCAGCGTCGCCAGGGATTAGGTGACCTGACCATAACTGAGCGGTGATAGGTTGGGTGATCATGGCCAGGGTGACCAATATAAGTCAAGTCAAGTGGGTTTTATTGTCACAGCATCCATATATAGGTACATAGTGACCGAAATTGCGTTTCCCCCAGGACCGCAGTGCAACATACAGACAGCAAGAGACAAGGGGAGGGTTTTCACAGGTCTTACAGTGCAAACACAAGACAGTGTGACACAGGGGAGCTGGACACAAGGGTTTATATACATAGTGCAATGTGTATGTAAACAATAAGTAATGCAGCAGCATAAACAGCATAGCTTTGAATAGCAGTATTAGCATGACGCTCCACACCGATCTGTATTACTTCCCTCCTGCCTGTCGGGCAGTGTGACGATACCCCCGGTCCGTCTGCGGGGGCCTTTAAAGCCCCTTGGTGTTTTAAACCCGTTTGACTCTCGCACCGCTGACATTCCTCTCCACACGCTCAGGGTGTAGTGGCAGATAATGGAGTCACTTAACAGAGGCCAGATATTTCATTAATTCTTAATGGGTGTGATACATATGTAGCTTATCAAAGCTCAGCTTTTTTTTATGAATCCTGTTTCAATAGTGGTGGTATTGAGATCACCACCATGACCGTCCCATTCCCTGCTGCGTCCATCGGCGTATGTATTGCTCTCTTCATCGGTCTTCGCCGTAATGCTTGTAATTCAACTCGGGGGTGTGGTGGGGGGGGAGGGGAGGTGGGGCATCACTTTGTTGAGGAAGAGCCCTTGGAGCGGCCATCGCGGAGAGTTGGGGGTGGGGTCCCTATGGGATAAAGAGCCCGTTTGGGCCAGGAGCGTGCGAGGAGATGCTGGGGCAACACGGCCACCCCGGGCGGGCGGCGCAGCACTCAGAGAGCGATGCTAATTAATAGCGGCTGGACTCAGCGCCTGGCTTCGGATGACACATGAAAGCTTTCAAAGGAACCCTGGGTGTGTAGAATGATGCCATTAGGCAATGCTTTTCCAGCCATGATGGGGGGGCGGGGGCAAGGGGGATAGAGGCGCTCCAGGAAACATAACTCACTAGTCCTCGGCCGGCAACATAGCAGGATGCTAACAAAGGGGATCAAAGTGAGAGACGCACTGAGCCCACATCTCGGGATGGGGGGGGGGTTCCACTTTCAGGAGACAGCAGCCCCAAACCTGCTGGCTTCGGCTTGATTTCGATCTGCCCCTAAATAAGGAAAACAAATCTTGGAAGTATTAATAAAAGTCATATATCAGCCACTTGAATTTTCTCTGCAAAAAATCACTTTTGCTGAAAATTAAGAAGTGAAAAATGATCATTTTTCATGTAACAATTACAATATGTATTTAGCAGACACTTTTCTCATACGTGACGTACAATTGAAAGCAGCATCAGACAAATCCGCTTCAGCAATTGGGGATTAATGGTCTTGCTGAGGTGCCAACAGAGTCATTAGTTTGCCAACCCAGGGATTTGAACCAGTGAAGTTCTGATTACGGGCATAGCACCCAAACCCGATTGGTGTCACTTTTCTTAGGGGTTTTTCGTAGGGACCAGTCTGCCGTGCTGTAGCTTGTCATTCTAGACTAGGTCAGGCTGCAAAACTGCCTCACATTCAATCAAACCAGTGGCCTGTCATACCTGGAACGGGTGAGATGCCCATTGGACCATAAGATAGACGGGGGATCTTCCAACCAATGGCGCCGCACCATCCACTGTTGCTATATCACCCTAATGACAATAATTTGCATATTGCATGAAATGTAAATATGAAGTAGTCTCCAGTGTCACATAAAATAATCTACAGTTTTAGCATGTGGACGTAAAGTCTCCTCACAGAATTAATTTTGTTTTGCTGAGGTTTTATTCCATTTTTAGAAGTTTAAAGCCATTTTGTAAGTGGAGAGATGTTCATATTGTATTTTGGGGGAACTGTGAGAATAGCAGGTTTTTTTTTTTAAATCACTTTGTGTTTTTATTCTATTACCCAGTGAGTCTCCAGTCAACAAGTTTAGACTGATGCTTAAATACATTGCTCCTGGTATCTGGATTGCAAACAATATAAGCGAATGCTTTCGTATTATCTATTGCAATTGTGTGTAGACTTTTGCATCAAAGGGAATTCGCAGACACGTGTAACCGCGTTTTCCTCGCTCTGCGGATCTGAGGATGCCGATAACGCGGGTAGCCGTCCAAGGGACCTGCGGGTTTTGCTCCTGTTCCTGGGAACGGGCGGAAAGATGTGGTCCAGATCAGGAAGGCTGATAGGACGGCAGCGGCGGTAGCCAGGCAGTCGAGCACGCCCCGACCTGTTACTCTAATGGGGATAAAGAAAAAAAAAGAGGAATGAAAGCGGGAGGCGTCTTTTAACATGCGGCCGTGTGTGCATGCTGTTTACAATGTGGCAGCGTGTGTACGGGACCAGATACCGAGCTGTGAAGTCACAGGCGTGATGGCAGCGATTATGGGGCTTTTCTGGAGCAGTCCGCAGGCAGCAAAACATTCCAAACCTAATGTAACAGAAAAGGTGTGCTGAATAAATATGTACAATAATGGCTTTGGGTGGGGGTTGGGGGTTCAGACTCCAGGGGGTGTTGGATAAGGTTTATAAGTTATGAATACTTCATCTCTCTCTGTTTTTGGCTTTGTGTGTCTGGGAAGCAATGAGTGTCAGTGTATTTGCACACCTCAGTTAACACGCTGGCTGTGTACACAACCTTGCCGTGGGGAGAGGGCAGCCCCCCCTGCTGGCCGCTCAGATGCCATTTCTGGGAGCCGTCCTCCGCAGTCAGGGTCACGCCTGAAGTGATCCGTTTCGATCTCCGTGAATGGCGCATGCGCGTGCGTCTCGCCGGCTTCCTGTACACGCCAGTGACATCGTCAGTCCGGACAGCAGAAGTGAAATCGGTTCGTGGGGCGTTTCCGCATCCGTGTGCCCGCGGCTGTTGGCAGTGACTCACAGCCCAAAATAGCGTATAGGCGGGCGGGTTGGGGCCTGGTGGAGCTGCGGGGATTTGGGTGGGGTACTGCGGTAGGATTTCGGGGCTGCGGTGCTGGAGCCCTGCTTCGGGTCATCGCCGACCCCCCACTTCCACCCATCCCCCGGGATTCCCAGACAGTTTTCACCGTCGGCATCAGCTTACGCTACATCGGCTCTCTGCTGGAGCACTCCCAAATCCACACCGCAGGATGTCCCGTCTGAAACCTCAGAACCGGCCTCCTTTAGCCATCTCTCAATCACCCCATCAACCCCCCCGTGCTCCCCACCCCCCGGGACGGCATCGACCCTGCTCTGCTGCTGGACAGGCAGTGGAATTACTCCTTATTTTCAACACAGGGGTAAAATTGGTGGGGTAGATTTTTAGTTTGTCATTGTCGTGTGTCATTTATTTTCATGTTACACATGCCGCATCAAGCCTCTTTGGGGGGTGTTTTCGGTGGGGGGGGTGCAGCTTTTCCCGTCCACCCCACGGACTTCCTGTCTGTTCGCCTCTCTCTGCCTGTGGCGTGATGGGCCCATGCTGCCACCGTGCTAAAGCCTCTCGCTCCCTGCATCTTCACACTGTAATATTTATGTCTGAACTGCCCCGAGGGGGGACGGGGGGGTTAATCCCGGCAGGGTGTATTTTGGGAGACGCGGCACACATGACACCTGGGCAGCGCCAGGAAGCTGGCAGACAGTGCCAGGGGCACAAAGGCGATGAGGGGCCGCCCACCCTGACGGTTTTATATGTCTGCGACTAGGCCAGGCCGGGGGGTAGGAGGGGGTGGGGGGCTGTTAGAGTATGACACCGAGGAATATTCTGCCGCCTTCCACCTCAGATGGCCTTGCCCACCTCCGGACCAGGCGATGCAATGGCGCGGCGAGAGGGCCGGAGGCAGGCCAGACACGCGGTCCTTTGTGACATGATTAGGTTACCATGGTGAGGGTCGTCACTGCAGTGATGACTTGGCATGGGGGCCCGCCGGGCCGCGGGGGGGGGGGCCGCGCCCCCCCGCCCGGGCGGCCGCCCGGCGGGGCGGGCGCGGGGGGGGGGGGGGGGGGG
>JAODKC010000001.1:48574608-48594596 GCA_026777985.1 Mormyrops attenuatus | reverse complement strand
TACAGGTAGTTATTTCCCGTGTTAATGGGAATACCTCCGCTCCCAGTCCCCCCACCCCTCACCCCCATTTCCAAATCATAAGGCACTATCCGGTGTTTCAGCCATTCTCAGCCAACGTCGGGGGTGTAGGGAGGGCACAGTGCCACCCAAGCAAATGTGGTACGTGTCGGATATCGCTCTCCTCGTCAGTGGGGCCTTGTGCATGGGGGGATGGGCAGGCCGCCAGCAAAATGCTTCCCGTCGGCATGTCCGCTGGAGCGTACGCCAGTTCTGCTGGGGGGGCCTGGCGGCTGGAGGCACTTAAAGTCCGCACATAATGCTCTTCCGCTCTGAGCTGAACGTCACGTGGACCCTCTGCTCTCAGACTCCAGGCAGATGCAGACCTCACCCTCCTGGTCCTACGAGCAGTCGTACCCGTACCTCGGCCAGATCTCCACAGCCACCGTCCATCCAGCCACGCCCATTTCGCCGGGTAGGGCCAGTGGCATGTCCGCCCTCACGGACTTCTCCAGCCGGCTCTCAGGTGAATGACACACTCACACAAACAGGGTTCATTCTGTAGATAAGAAATATGGGTTATAATTGTGGTGGCATAGACCTGTAAGTAGAAGGTTGCTGGTTCCAATTTCAGAGTAGGCAGGGTGATTTCACTGTTGGGCCCCCGAGTAAGGCCCTTAACCCCCAAATGCACGAGGGACTATCTGACCCTGCTTTTTCAGTTGTACATTGCTTTGGATTAAAGAGTCTGCTAAATAAATAAATGTAATTTTTATATATTTGGGCTCCCGGCCAGATCCTTAGCCAGACAACCCCCCTACCTCTGACCTCGCTTCTCCAACCCGGCAGGTCCAGAGCTCACTGCGTTCAGCGACCCGCGCATGGCAGGATTGGAGCGGCCCTTCTCCTCGCTGCCCTCGCTCCCGGATGGCCGCTTCTCGGACCCGCGCATGCATTATCCAGCCGGAGCCTTCACCTATACAGCCACGCCCGTCACCAGTGCCATCGGCATCGGCATGTCGGCCATGACGGCGCCCTCAGGCCGCTATGCCTACTTGCCCCCCCCCTACCCGGGCGGTTCGGCCCAGGGTCAGGGCGGGCCCTTCCAGGCCGGCTCCTCTCCTTACCACCTGTACTACAGCACCTCCACGGGCTCCTACCAGTTCTCCATGATGTCAGGGGGGGAGCGGTCGCCGCCCCGCATCCTGCCGCCCTGCACCAATGCCTCCACCGGCTCCGCCCTCCTCAACCCCTCCCTGCCCAATCAGAGTGAAGTGGCGGTGGAGGCGGAGGGCAGCCACAGCAGCTCCCCCACCAACATGGCCACCGGGGGAGGCCGCCTGGAGGAATCTGTGTGGAGGCCTTACTGAGCAGGGCCCGAACGGGTTGGGCGGGGCGAGGGCGGGTGGGGCGGACACTGAACTGAGCACTGGCACGACAGCATGGGCGGAGTCATTGTGATATTGCTCATTTATTAAAAAAAAAATGCTGACATTTCGTGTTAATAATTATCGTCAGCATTGCTATAATTATTGTTTCTATGACATAGTAAGGATGGTTAAAAAAAATTACAAAATGTACGAGGAGTAAGATGACATTAACTGTGAATGAGCGGTCTGTGAGAATGAGCACGAGTCTTTTCTGTGTATCACGTGAACAGGCTGCTGTTCTGGGTTTTTTACAAATAGATCTTACTGGAGGAGGAGAAGGTGGAGTTCCCTTTAGTGCCAAGAATGAAAAGCACTGACTGCAGCGCCCCCCCCTTCCCCCCGGAACCCATCATAACAGGCACGGCCTACAATTGAGGCGCAGACACACAGAGAGGGCGTGGCTAAGCAAGACTTCACAGAACCTTCCCTAGTGGCTCCCTGCTCCAATGTCCTTCAGGGGCCAGCTTTCGATTCCTGAACATTCCCTGGAGGATTAGACATTGAGCTTTATGCAGATAGGGCAGGGGCCTGGCAGTTAGTCGTCCGAGTATTGTTGCGGTATAGGCTCCAAGCTCGGTCTCCAGTGACCCCAGGACAGCCTGGAAACCGGAGAGGCATGGCCCGTTCTTAGAGGATCGAAAAGGGAGCAGGGAAACTGGCGATGGGACACTTGAGAGCGTGTGAGTGGCCTTACTGACACGTTAAAGAGGAGGAAACTACGGACAGCCCACAGGATGTGCCGATTCTTCCGTGTGACTCCTCCCGTCATTACGGTTCAATTATTTATCGCTTTATTTATCTTTTTTAATTTATTTAACCACATCAAGCTGGCTGAGCACTCTGTGGGACAATTGATGGATTTAAAAGCAGCTGAAGACATTTAAGAGTCTTCCCTTTTCAGTAGTTTCACCAAACGCACCAATCCGGTAGATGGAAATAATGGGTTTCCGGAAAGTCACATATATACACATCACTGAACCTAGCACAGGGAAGCAGCAAAGGATTGTGGGATAAACTAAACTCAACCTATCCTGACAAATAAGCAATGGGTTTATATGCAGCCGAAGCCACAAGGTCTAAAATAATTCATAACGGGAAAAGATGGAGGGACAGGAAGAGACCATCGTGTCCTGCTTCATCATCACCATGCACCACAACAGTTGAGGTGCCCGCAGGCATTTCCAGGCACGGTGGGATGATCTTCTCCCCATTCCACCAGACATGCCTCCCTTCTTCCATCTCAGGGGGAGTAGAGAGGTACTTTCCTATGCAGCCACCCTCCCATGGTGTAAATAGCCCCCCACTGTAAATGACTGCTTGTTGATATCACCTCATCCACACATCAGATTGCATCCTCTGCTTTTGAAATGAGCTAAATGAAAAAAAAAGTTGATAATGATCTTTTTCCAAGTTTTGTTTCATTTTATGAATATAAACTGTTGTGTTGAGGCACCTTTCTTGATCTCTGTGGTTTGTTTCCTCACTTGCAGTTCATTTGACATTCAGGAAGAATTGCGTCAATACAAATGCATTGATGTGAGAAATCACGGCATGTTATGCTAATGCTAATTTAACACACTGGTACACCCAATAGACATGATTAACCCATTATATTCAGAGGGATGGCACAGAGTGCCAGTTGACATCAAATAGTTCATACAGTAGACTACAAGTACTGCTTATAAACCCAGAATCCCACAGAAATATTTCAAGTTTTTCTTTTTCAGTTCACTTCCTGGTTTAACATGGCAGACTGACTCTCAGTAGTGTCCCCCTGCCATCGCTGGCGGCACGGGAACATATCGGCTTGGGAGTGTTAGCCTCCACCTGCTATTCCTGACCCATGAGGAATTTACACAGCCTGGCAGACATGCCCCATCCTGCCACCCCCAAGCCAGCTAACAGACAGAGGCACACACACACACAGGGCCCGCATGTAGATGCATCTGTGCTGGTACCCAGCACAAAAAAAACACATGCAGTTACAGCCAGAAAACACATGGGAAGCCATGCGTCAGTCCACTGTATTACAATGGGAATTACCCATTGCACTGAGGACACTGCGTTACACCGTCCCCTCCAGGCCACGCAGGGCCTCACCTGTCCAAAAAAAACACTTGGGTCGCCCTGTCACACAGGCCTTGCCTGTCCTGAAACACTTGGCCACTGCCTTACACAAGCACAAACCCATGCACGTTTTGCACCAATAACAACTGCACTCATTAAGAGACTTGCACGTATTAGGAAATCACATAAATCCCTGAATGAATCTTGCAATACTGCAGCCAGACATGAGAACAGGCACGGTCAGGTTAGATCTCTGCATGGCCACCACAATATAAGCACGGCAATGAGAATGTATGTATGTATCTGTGTTTGTGTGTGTATCAGCACCAGCCTCCGTGCTTGCACACTCCTGCTCAGTTTACACACGGCTGCCCTGGGCAAGCCGCAGAGCTGGACTGCATTCCACCCGAAAACCGCAAAGCACATGGGAACCTCTCCCCTCCATTACTCACTACTTTGCTGGGTCCCAGACGAGCGGCCCAGGGAGCAGGGCACAGACAGAACAAAACCCCCACAAGGACACAAGGATCTCTGCCAGAATCAGAATTTTTAATGACCACATGACCGAGGTTAGTAGAATTAGCTTTCGGTACAACATCGTAGGTAAGCTCAAATCAACAGTGTCCATGACATTGGCCAGAACTGCCCCGAGTGATTCTGACCCATCCTAATTACAAGGCCCACCAGCCTGAAACTTTACACAGACACTAAACATTCAATCACTCTTTTCAACAGTAGTTCATATTTCATGGATTTTGTTGAGAAGACATGTAACAGGTCTCAATCTTATGCAATGACAGCTGCCCACATAAGTTATAAAAAAAGACGCTAGCGTTACTTCCCCCTATTAAAATGCCATTAGGAAAAGCTCATGAAAACATGAGGATGGCACCGGTGAGGAAATACCTCCATCTAGTGGACATTTTAAGCACTGTCAAGAGCAGATTAAATACAGCCTGCTGATGTATGATTATGAGGAGTCAAACCTGTCATACTGTTTAACAGATTAACCACTTTAAAAGTGATCACGTTGCTTACGACAAACAGTAGAGGCAAAAACGTTGCCCAAAACTCTCACGCAACAGTACCGAAGGCCCACAGCAAACCACAAAAAAATTGTTTTCAGAGCTTCCTTTAATAATCCACATTGCATTATGTACAAAGCAAACCAACTAACAGCTTTAAAAAATACTAAAATGACATTTTACAGAATATAAAAAGACAGAGCCAGATGTTTTATTTAGAAGGTCTGGTTCAACAGTAGGATGGAGTACTAACATCATACAGAATTACTAGACTGAACATCACAATGGACACGACGTGTGGTGAACCTTGAATCAAGACCCTTAATCAAATCTGCCTTTTAAACGGAGGCCCAGATAGCAAAAGAACCCAGTGTGGAAACCTTACTCTCGCACACTCAAAGACCCAAATGGGAACGTTGTGGTTCTGCGCTTGCAGATATCCAGCTGAGCAGAGTGAAAATGCTCACCGGGAACTGTCCACCTTCAGTCTACACAGGCAATCCCCCGACACCTGTCGAGACAGTCACCTCATCCTTTTGCCAGCGCAAGCTTGGTAATTTTGGTCGAGTGATAGCTACAGCACAACCCGGCCGTAGGAAATACAGTAAAGCACATGCCACCTGAGCTATATGCAAGGATGCGTGTTGCACATGTGATTATGCGCGTGCGTGAACAAGCAACAAGGGGGTGATACGGTTACGACGGGCAACGTTCCCAAGGCCCATATTTCAACTTAACTTCAGCGCAGAAGCATTTACGACGATTAGGAAGCAAAAAAATTGTGTGTATATATATATATATATATCCCAAAGTCATCAGGCAACCCTATGCTCCCTTCCATATCTCCCGGAGGTACGATCCCTGGGGGGTCATCGAAGCCCCTCAGGGGGTCTTTAACCGAATTCTGACAGACATCACTTTGTCCAACCAATGAATGAGCATCCAGAGAGGGAAAAATAAAATTAAGCAATGAGTTAATGCATGTAAAGATGCACAAAATACACAAAAAGTAACACACAAATTACACAGGATAGGTGTCAAAAGCATCAGACCACAAAGAATTTGTCAAAAAAAGGTTTCATATGCAGTTTCAGTATATTTTTTTTTTCCTTTTTTTAATAAGTGAATTTGAACTAAGAAGCTGATGACTGGTTCTTAATTACACTCTACAGAACTGGCCCCGATACAGAAAGGTGCTTCAGGGCAATTATCTAGTTAAGCATTATTTGCGTCGATTCCTGGACAAGTGTCAAAACTTCGGAAGCTTTGAAACATTTAAATTTGCCAAAGAAATATTTAATTGGACACTGTCTACTCCTTTATTATTTGTTATTTTTCAAAAACACGTGGAGTCCCAGAAAGGCCTAAGGGTGTACACTAATACTGAATTTGCACCAAGACAGTAAGTCATTCAGCTGCCCCGCCAGCAGCCGAAGGGTTTAAAAATGACTTAAAAGCAAAATAAAAGCAGAAATTCAAGTACGGCAAAATCACAAGGTATCCTAGTAAATATGCTGACCAATTTGGTATCAATTTGGGCAAACAGTCTGTCCTTAGTCTCCAATTACCCCAGTGAGGTGTTGCGTTTGAGAAGAAGGGCGTGCTGTTTTTCCTCCCCTGAACCCAGGTGGGCAGAAGAGAAACCTGGGAATGCACGTTTGTTGGGGGGACTAGTTTCATGAAAGTTGCCGAACCTCTGGTTCGCACCTTAGAGCCACAGTCGCTCTCGGCATCCGTCAGGACACCCGACGGGAAAAGGTGCTTCCAACCTGGAAGGCGCAGGGGCAAAAACAGTTGGTGCTCTAACACTCGCACTGCAGTCATCTTGGTTGGTGCAGCCCTCGTCTTCTCTGTGCTGCATGGTTTCCCTCCATTGTCCCAGACACGCAGACTCCCTCCCTCCTTGTTCCGCTCCAATGACCCTAATACCACCATGACGGCAGGCAAGAAGGCTTCTAAACGCTGCTCCTTGTAAGATGTTGCAGATGCTATCAGGTGCAGGCCTCACAGAAGGGCGGGGAGAGAGGGGAGCGGGTAGGACTTACTGGAACAGAAGAAGAAAAGTATTTAGCTGAATGAAAAACAAATTTCTCAGTTAAAAAAAGCTACTGAAAGAATTAACAGGCTAGCAGAATTAGAATCAGATTCCAGTGTAACCAAACCATCCTTAACCCATGGAAGATTAAAGAACACTAAAGCTGCATGCCAAGTTCTGTGAGAAGGGTGGTCTTACATCTTCATCATCAGAAACGTGGGGCTGGGCAATGGCCATTTCCTCCTTGCTCTCTGCAATTTGCTTGCACTTCTGCAAGAGAACAGACATGGCATTGCAGGTTCCATTAGTGACACTTTCGTTAACAGAAACTAGCAAAGTTTCCGTTAAGCAAAGGTAAGAAACAGGTCTTGCCATTTCTAAATAGAATACTTGTATAATCCTTCAGAAAAGAGCATTAACCTCTGTGAGCTCCTTGATGCTGATGCTGTTAGCCGTCTGGGTCACCTTCCTCTTTGCCTCCTCAATGTTAGCGGTGTTGGGCACGGGCACAGGCGGGGGCTTGTTTGTTATAGTTGGCAGAGCAGGCATGTTTGCCAGGGCGCCCATGTTGGTCAAAGCAGCTGTCATAGTGGCGGCTGTCATGGTGGCCATGGCCGCATTCATGCTGATGTTGGGCATGCCCATGGGCAGATTCATGGGAAGGTTCATAGGTAGCGGCAAGGGCAAATTCAGGGGTGAGGGAGCAGGGGTTGGCAGAGGCAACTGCAGGATAGCCTTGGGTCTCAGGCTCTCTGGGATAGGCATCCCTGCCTTGGCACACATGGCAGCTGCATTTGCCTTGGCAATCTCCAGCAACTGGTCCTTGTCTGCAAGAGACAGGGATGGACATTCATTTTCCATGAGATCAGCTTCACAAAAAATTGTTTAATGATCACAAAAAAGACTGAATCAACACAAACCTCAATATCAAACTCATTAACCACTATTCGGATTAAATTAATATTTAGCTACTGGAAAAAGAAAAAAAAAAAAAATTATGACCAGCAATGCAGTCTTACCGAGCTCTGTGAGCCGTGGTGGGGTTTTGCTGGAGCTGCGCCGAGAACGGGAGGCGGACCTCTTCTTGCGGAGGATGAGAATGGGGGAGTGACTTGGCTCACGCTTCCAACGGTCCCGTCGATCAAAAGAACGACTGCGGAAGCTTCTTCTCCGTCTAGAGAGTGATCGCGACCTCCTCGACCTTGAACGCCGAGTCCTGGTTGCAGACCGGGACCTTGTCCGTCTCTTCCTAACAGGGGAGCGGGTTTTTGAACGCTTCGATTTTTCTGCAGATTTGGATTTCCTCCGTCGAGTGGCAGATCGAGATTTTGAGCGCTTTGTTCTCCGAGGGGAACGAGACTTCGAACGGTTTTTTCTCACGGGAGATCTGGTTTTTGAACGCCTCCTTTTTGTAGACCGAGACCTTGAACCCTTCGCTCTCGCTGTAGATTTCGATCTTGATTTTCTCCTCCTAGTTGATCTGGATCTTGACCGCCGCCTCCTTGTGGGAGATCGAGATTTAGACTTCCTTTTCCTACTGCGAGATGGAGATCTGGATTTCCTCTTCCGCACTGGAGATCTGGATTTTGACTTCTTCCTTCGAGTATTAGAAAGCTTTCTAACAGAAGATGAACTGGATCTTGAATGCTTTCGACGAGTGGGAGATCGTGACTTTGTTTTCTTTCTTCTCGAGGAAGATCTAGACTTTGAGAGTGTCTTTCTGGAGGGGGATTTTGAGGACCGCAGTTTAGATGGTTTTTCCTTTGGACCTTCAGATGGAGATTTGATTTCAGATGGCTTCTCTTCACTAGCACGTTCAGCTGACTGTGATCTTGAACGATCCAGCTGAATTTTAATTTCTGGTATGCACTCTGTTGGGGTCCCTGGTGCAGAACTTCTGTGGTCATTGGGAGCTTGTGTGTCAATTGCAGGTTTCTCAATTTCAGTAGCCAAAGAATCTGGCTCTTCAGCCACAGAGCTGTCTGGTAGCTCAGGCAACGGTTCTGATGGACTGTCAGAATGTGGTGAGACAGACCTTGATCTACTGGTAATGAGCTGATTTCCATCATCAAAAGCACATGGCCTCTCAGAGGTGTGGAAATCATTTTTTTCAGAAGTTGGTGACTCAATTTCAGAGTGCAGAGGCACAAGATCAGATAAACCCTGGTCATTTGACGAGGTTTCAGGGGGTATACACTTTTCCGTCAGACCCACTGGTAAACATTCATGTGGTTGCATTTCGATTGCAGTTCTAGCCTCTGAAGATGGGCTGAAAACAGATACTGTGGAAACAGGTGGTTCCTTGCAGATACTCAAGAAAGGTACTGGCTTCCAGGAGCCCGCAGTCACAACACTTGCCTCTGCATCAACACTACTCTCCACAGACACACTAGAGGGCTTTTCCTCAGATACAGAAAAGGTTGAGGCAATTTCCTCTTCCACAAACTGTTCCACCGTACTCAGAGTTGCAGAACTTATTTCTGTGAAAAGGCTTGGTTCCTCATTACTGACAGGAACATCATCTTCCACCTGAATTTCCTGTGTTGGGGGAACAACAGGATTTTCTAGGGTTGGGGATGTTGCTGTAGGGCCTTGTGGTTCCTCAGCTGAAGACTGACTGGCTTCAGATGACTGCTGCTCCCTGGAAGCAGATCCAGATTTCGATTTGGGTTTACTGGGAGAAGCAGATTTTGAGTGTTTACTTCTCTCAGGTGATTTAGATGGTTTTCGGTCACCTTTGGGAGATTTAGATTTTGACCGATGGCGTCTGCCTGGTGACTTTGACCTGGAACGCCTATTGCGCTGAACTGATCTTGACTTCGACCTGTTTCTCCTCAGAGATCGAGATTTTGACCGCCTCTTCCTCGATCGAGACCTAGACCTAGAACGCCTAGATCGTCGCTGTGACCGAGTTTTAGATCGTCGTCTTCTCATGGATCTTGATCGGTTCCTCCTTAAAGATCTTGACCTTGACCGTCTGTACCTTTTTAGGAGAGACCTTGATCTTGATCGCCTGAGGATAACAATGGACCTGGAGCGAGTCCTTCTGGCCCGCCTATAGGACCTAGACAATGACCTTCTGGAACGGGACACAGATTTCCTGTAATGGGACCGAGACCGGGACCTTGAGCGTCTGCCCTTCCTCGCAGAGCGTGACCTTCGACGAGAACGGGATCTCTTAGATCTGGACCTCGACTGTTTGTACTTAAAACGAGATCGTGACCGAGACCTACGCACCCGCACAACCGAACGAGATCGGGTACGTCTGCGTCGTGGAGACCTTGACTTTGACCGCCTACGAGTGCGAGAGCTGGACCTTTGAATCCTCTTCGGAGAGTAGGACCTAGATTTGCGCCTTGACCTCTGGATGGATCGCGATCTAGATTTACGTCTCCTTGAATGAGACCTGGAGCGTCTCCGAGGACTGTTCCTCCTTCGTGAGGTAGATCTAGTCCTTCTTCTGGATGATGAACGATCTTTTCGGGCACTAGGTTTACCAGGGGCATGTTTTGGGCTTCGGGACTGGCTAAGACTTTTTTTGGATAGGGTTTTTTGTGATGTTTCTTTTTTTGCCTTTGATGCTGACCTTGACCGTGATCTAGAGCTGCTTCCATGTCTCTTTTCACGCTTGTCGCCTGGGTCCAGATCTTTGTCCTTTGAGATAGACTCTCCTTTAACAGGCTCTTCATCTTGTGTACCCTGAAGTTTAGGAATTATATCAGGCAAATCCTGAGTTTTGCAAAAACTTACTTGATCCCCAATGTTCCCCAAACTGACAACATTCTCTGTAGCCTCCAAGGAAGAATCTTCTTCAACGGCCATTTTGTGAATCTCTGCAAAATGAGGTTTTGGGGTCCCTCCCTTGGTTTTAACACACACAGCCTCAAAACTAGTGCTCCCATTATCTTCATTATAAGACAGCTGAGAAGCCTTCTCTTGAGGCTTGTCTGAGCATCGAATCCCTAATATATTCCCCCCATCACTGTCCAAGAATTGGGAAGACTCCATCGCCCCATGCACTTCCAAGGATTTAGCAGAAAGCATCATGGGTATCTCTTTGACTTCAGAGCCATCCAGGGCTGTCGTGGGTTCATGCTTCTCCTCAGACTTGTCTAAGGCTCTCATTGGAGATGCTCTCCCTTCTGGCTTGTCCAACATTCTAACTGTTGAGTCCTTCACTTCAGGCTTGCTGACCAAGGCTTTCATGGAAGACTCAACCTTGCCCAAGTATGTCAAAGGATGGGGTTGCTCCTCATGTTCCTTAATGTCCATGGGTGCTGCGGATGGTAAGGGAGGCCTGGACTCTACTTCAGAGTCAGACCCAGAAACAGAAGTGCTCTCTGATCTTGAATGGGAGGGAGACTTTTTCTCTCCTTTTCTCTTCTTCTTCTTCTTCTTCTTAGAATGCTTTTGTTTTTTGGTTTTGCCATCCTCTTTTTCCACATGTAGATCTAATAACAGCAATGAAATAATTTAAATGGCACAAAATTTTCTAAATCATGATTTACACTACTAAACTAAAAGTTCTCTCTCACCTCACAGAACCTTGTGAAACTCACTGACAGTCCATCTATCAAGACCACCAGTTTACAACACTGACATATTTCCATTTTTGGAAAAACACACGACCTTAGATGCTCACCCCCACGCAACAGACAATGAACATACGAAAGTGGTTTTAATAAAAATTCACTGCTACATTCCTTTGAACAAAATGCTGGTTACCTGTGATCAGTCCTCCAGCTGAATCTTGGACATCATTACGACAAAATCTGCTTCCATCCTCTTCAACAAGGGAATGGTTCTTCAAACTTGTCAAAAACAAACAGAATAACCTTAATTCATTCAAATAAATTGTTAAACAAAATAATCAACATTTGTATGAGAGGCAAAATGGTACATTTGCAGCTAAAACCTTTTTTTGCATTGCAGTTCTCGTACTTGAGAACTTCAGCCCTTTTTTAAGCACTTAAATTATTCCACATGTAGGATGTTTTGAATATTGAAATATTTCCATACACTTTAAAGATCGGCAATAATCCATGCTTGTTAACCTTCACACCAAAACTGAGAAGTTTAAGAAAACTTACCTCGCTTGATTTTGTGCCTCTCGATCAGAGTCAACCCCTGATTCAGAGCTGCTCTCTTTCCCTTCCTTGCGTTTCTTCTTTTTCTTTTTGTGCCTTTTATGCTTCTTGCTCTTCTTACGGGACGTCTCGCTACCCTCCTTGATCGGAATCATTTCCGTAGGGTTTGTTGAGCCTCCCTCTTCTGGACAACATATCACACCATTTGTTCTGCCCTTCCCCTCAAGTGGTAGATATTATTCATTGATAGTGCATACATTTAGCAAAGCAGATAAGAGATATACAGGCAAGCGCAAACACTGAGGCATTTACATTTTAATAGACATAAGAACTTTACAAAAAAATCTTCTCAATGTTTCGTCAGCTCAATAAAACATTTCTCCAAGTAGTCAGCAACAGACTATCAAATATCAACCACCAAATTTTCCCTGCACAGGAGGTTAATTAAATGATAAAATATGATGAACCAGACCATTATAGAAGGCCACAAACCTGGATATGCTTTTCCAGCAGATTCCATTGTCACAGCAGTGTGGTGGTGCATCGGTGCCTCTCCCTGGCTGTCCATGGTAACAGCAGCTTCTTTCACAGGCCCTAAGTTTTCCAAAGAGCGAGATACTCCGCCGTTTTGGTGTCTGTCACTCATCACTCTGCAAGAAAGCTAAAGCAGTTAACTTACAGACAATTACCACGCAGGATCCATAATGCCACATCAAGGCGAAGATCATCAGTGACTGACAGATACAAATGGTACTGGCAACCGTCCAACAGCAAATAATGTATACACTACTATACTTGCTAAGAAAAGTTTTTTTATGACCATTATTCAAGATATTTCCATTCATGATATCCTGTGAAAGACCATAACATAAATTCTTAAATCTAAAAGCATATAATGCCGTGTATTCATGACTCCCCCACTCCCAGTTACCAGATGTGAAACCCACAGACCACATTATCTGATAGGTTAGTTTCTGGCACCAAACAAACCAGAATAATTCTTTGCAGAACATTGACGCTTAACTTCAATTATCGAGCCTGCACACACCAGCGCAAGAGCCCTGTTAGTGTTTACAACTAAAAGACCAATGGTATCTCATGGCAGTTACAGAATAACAGTATCACACGATTGAATTTACAGTAGTAACCAGAGCCGGACTTTAAATGGGGATACGTATATCAGACCAGTCCAAAATGAAGAGATTAACTTTTCCTAACCAACACGTGGACACGGAACTGATATGCAGAACATCACAACCGATATAAAACGCGAAAATACGTCCATATTGCATTACACTCATTAAAATACACAAGCCTGCAAAATGCAAATGGACTAACACAATCCTTACAAAAACGACACTAAGCAACATCAACTACCTAAATAGACCCAGAAACATTTATAACACCGGTGACGGCGAAACCTACACCAGTCCGTGATTTAATGCTCGTAACACCTCCACCGACGGCAAACTTATGCCCGTCAATTAAACAACAAGAATAATCACAGATATGGTCAACCCGCGTTCAAGGCATTTAAATGGACCGGATACACGGCTACTGACGGCGGCCTATTCAGCACCCCTTACCCCCCACACTGAAGCGGCCGGTCGGCCTCCGGCAGCTACTCAGACGCCATAGTGAGGAAGGATCGGCGCTAAACGAGGACACAATTAACCCAGCGCACGTGAGAGCTGATAAGGTTACGCCTGTATGAGTTTTAACAGTGTGGCCCGGGGAAGGACAGAAGAGACACAGGCGCTCGACTTTGACCCCCCATCCCGCCACCCAGCGACCATTTCGGCGAAGCGGGAAAACCCGCCTCCCCCCGCCGTGCGGCAACACTACGGCGGGCCGCACTGCCATCCATTTCACACAGCCTATCGTGCGAAGGAGGCCTGAAAACGCGGCTGAGTAAATCAAATGTCGATAAACTTCACTTAAAAACACTGCAACTCGGGACACTCAATCTGTAAGACAGGCCTTTACCGCGCGCTGCGCCGAAAATGACGCTTTAACGGGCACGCGCCGCGTAACCGCGACACCCACGTTAGCGGCCTCGGCTAAACACTCCAGATGGCGGCCGACTGTAAGCGCCGCATGCTCCCGACGTGGGCTAAACGAAAGCGGCAGGGACTCTCTCATTCTCACCAGCTAAAGAAATAACCACAGTTATGAGTTAACTATGCTCACGCTGCAAAAACAACAAATGGCCAGCTAGCTAACGTTCGCTAAAACTATAAACATTTAACCCGGACCCACACAGTCGCGGCAAATGCTGGGTAAAGCAGAAAATGATCAGAACCGCAGTTCCTTACCTAGTTAAAGCTTTTTGGAGCAACTTTGGGGCGGGTGCTAATCTATAATTAGCTGCCCCGGTTGACCCATGTAGCTCACCGAGGCGGGGAAATAACATACAAAGAGGCTGCTAACTGCGACGCGGCGTACAAACACAAAAGGCACGCCGTCCATCCGTCGCGACGGCCCAGGCCCGCGTTTATCGTCCCAGCCGGCACTCGTCGCCCGCGCGGTCCTGCCGCGCACCTTTCAAGAACTACCCCGAACCCATATTTACCCAGTGCGCTGACCTTCGCCTTCGGACTCTTTCGTTGCATTCATCGCGAACTCCAGAGTAAGCCGTTCGCTGCCGGTCGCCATGACACTGACTAGCAGCCGGGTCCTCCGCTCTCCCAGCATGCTATGCGCGGCCGTCCGCCCCACCCGCTAGGCCACCGTGTGACGCCAGAGGGCGCTAGTCTGGAGTCGCCCGACTCTAAGGGGGTAGCCGTCCAAAATGGCGGCTGACATTTATAGCACCTGTAAGAAATGGCTGTGTGTTTTACTACAGCCTGTGTTCCTATGTAGTGGAGGTCTTGGCATAGAAACGACGATTGTTCGTTATTTGTAGGCTATTTATTTGGGGGAGTGAAAATACTTCTAATTCAAAAGCGTTTAGTCGTACGGCTGCGTCACGCCGATACACTGGGCAGCAGGGGACGCCCACTGTCCGTATTAGCGCAGGCACGGACATAAATTATTGCATCCATCAAGGAAAACGCTGGCAATGTGATTTTTATTCTGTCCCGTGCATCGATCTTTGATATAATTTGAAAAGGGGGTAAAAAATATAAATAACTGAAAAATGTTACTTTACTTCACTCATATTTTTACTTTCGACCCCATTCATTCTGCACTTTACTTAGATCGAGTACATTAATCCTCCCTTAACATCACACTGTTTGGCTAACATTGGTTAAACTTAATGCTAGCTATGGCAAACTTACTCTTAATGGAAGCAATCATAATTAACAGATGCCTGTACTGCGACTATACAAATATTGATTCAAGTCATATTACAAAAATTGTGTCTGTTTTGGGTTTGGATTCAGGGAAGTAAAACAAGAATACAGTTTGTCTACGTTTTTTTTCCAGCACTTACTGGGTTTTTCAGTATGTTTTGTGCAAGCATGAATTAGGCTGGTGCTTTTGATATCCATTATGTAAGACTTTTTGTGGCTTGTTGCTGTCTGTGATGTTATGAAAAACACTTAACATAAATGCATTTGTGATCACAGAAGTACTTTAATTGGCATATAACATGATTTGACGTTTTATGAAGAGACTGCTGAGGGAGAGGCTATCCGTCACTCATGCTGCAGCAGGATGGGAGCAGATGAAGGCTCTTTTGGATCCACAGTTCGCTGTGCTCCACCATCTCTCACCTGTCCAAAAGGAAAAATAAACTGAACTTCAATGGTACACACAAATATAGCCATACTCACCCTTTCACAGTCACATAATGAAAAATTCTGGGGTATAGTCTCCGGTATGTCCTCCAGAACTTTCAGTTTTACTTCTCAAGGCCAAAATCCTCTACTGTAAATGAGCACACATTTCTGACAGTTTGTATGGGCAGTGTGTATACTGGGGAAATAGCTTCCCATTGCCAAAAGAGAGCAGTGTTTTTCCAAGTTTTCCTATTGGTATGCTGTCCAACTCTCAGAAGCACGTAATGTTCCAGCCCTTCAGCAAATCTCACCTTCCAGGCCCTTTCAGATGTTCTCACAGGTAGCGATGGAGAAGCTATTTTATATGTGTGTGTGTTTATGTGCTCTTAGGTCAGCAACCGTTTGATCAAACTGCTTTCATTATCTGATTGCTCTCCTGCTCTTTAAAGCAATTACAAATCTTCAAAGCTGACAAAGCTGAACTCTGGCCGATGATAACCAGCAACTTCACAGCGTATTATACCAAATTATTTATTTTATGGCATTGATTCAACGTCTATATTTTATTTACCACAGCTGTAAAATTCTTGATACAGCTTAACTGTTCAAAGCAGGACGCTTTACTGGGTCACTCAATAGTTATGACATGTTTTATTTATGTAATCTGATATTCCCCCATCGGTACCGAGTGGGTATAAAAATGATAGAAATCTCACCGATTTTGAACATCTCTAGGCACTGCTTCTGGTCCTCCTCTGTTTTGGGCTGACCTGGCATCCAGTCACTGTATGTCCAGGAAGAGCCATCTGTCCATTGTTGATAGTCAGCCTGAAGTAAACACATACACACAAACTCTCCATTATGGCAAGAAATGCATTAGTTTCTGAAATGATTTTGTTATTCAGACGATTAATGCCATTATGAAATGAAGGACTATAGTTTTTAGTATGACTAAAGAATTTAAGGATGATGCTGATAATCCTAAGAGCAAAGTACATATTTATCAGTCATAAATGCACAAGTAACCTTAAATGAAAAGCTAGCTATTAAAGAAATGCACTGAGCTATTAAATAGATTGTATCAGAGATTCTTGCTTTTAAATTTTTTTTTTTCTTTTTTTTTTACCAAAGTGATATTGTGCAGCCACTAGATAGATGTTCATGTTTAATTGGTTGTGTGATTTTTGTTAACATGTATTATGGCACTGATAGTAATGATGCAGAAGAGGAGTTTGTTCTGGGGCGGGGGTGAACCTGAACAACTCCTCCCAGCCAGGTGAGGGTGGGACCCTTGTTGGCCTCTGTCACCATGAAGGCGAGCCGGGAATGCAGCTGGGGGCTCGTCACGGAGGCCAGGTGGCCAGTCGGGGATACGGACTGGCATATGGCCTGGGGGCATGAACATTCAGCCATCGTACCTCATTATGAACCAGTTTAATTCTTTATTATATTCATATTGCCGGGACTCAAGCAGCGGTTACTGTAATTATGGAAACGGAAGCCGTATAATTGAGTGCTTCTGCTGTGGTGAGTCTCCTTCTTTCACACAATCTCTGACATGCGGTGAAAATGGAAATATGATTTTGGTTTTTGGTTTGGTTTGATCTTTCTTCAGCCTGACCACGTGCATGATGGTACATAAACCGCTCTTAGATATACGTGACCACATGATGCCATGAGACACTAACACCATGGATATGGAGCAACGTTCAGGGCGAATGCTTCACCTCTGCCTCGCTGAATGTCAGGGGATTGGAGAAGAAGAGGTAACACTTGCCGCTGATGACCTCACCATTGCAGGCGGGTTCCGACGCTGCAGCCTGTGGTTGCTGTCTAGACTTGTCTGGTGAATACAGAGTCCATATTGGGGCTCAGATGAAATGTGGTTCCATGTATGTATTTTAGTATGTGAGTCATAGACCATGCATGCCTGACTCCCTCTAGTGGCCGGTGTGCACACTTGCACATACAGTGCTGTCATTAGTCTGTCACTTGTGCCTGATAATGCATGTTTACACATGTTTCTGAATTAACATCCCTCACCATTTAGCCAGTAGGTTCTCTGCATCTCCCCAGCCGGATCTAGTGCTTCACCGGTTATTGGGTGCACCAAGATGGCCTGCGAGTTCTGGGTGCCTTGCCTGAACTGGTCCAATGAGGGAGGAACATACACTGGAAAAGTCAGAGTACCCCCATTTAATGTGGGCAGCCAGTGAACTTGGAAGGGGACAGTGGGTACTGCAGTGCTGAATGTTGAGAAGAGAAATTGTGTCTGTGATCAGCCATTTAACACTCTACAGCAGTGTTTCCCAACCCAGTCCTCGGGGAACCCCGGACAGTCCACGTTTTTGCTTCCTCTCAGCTCCCAGGGCACCTGCACCAGGTATTCGGTGTTCCCGATTGACTGGGAGCTGGGAGGGAGCAAAAACGTGGACTGTCCGGGGTTCCTCGAGGACTGGGTTGGGAAACACTACCCTAAAGATATAGGAAGTCTTGGGGCGCTTGCTTAATTCTGGAAAAATGTTGCGAATTTATTGGTTTCATAACAAAGGTCCATTGACAAGCGATGTTTAACATATCTTTTGCACATACATTTTCTTTTTATCAGGTATCATAATTGTTTTGACTGACTCATTCAGGTTCTGACCTTGCCATTTTGCATTGGTTGCCAAAGGGATGCTAAACACATAAGTCTGGTGTTTTATGTTATTGCAAAGGCGTTACTAATTAAAAAGCTCCCAACGAGACTGCTTGTCAATGAACATTTGAATTCAGAACAGCTCTTTTGGAAATATAATCTGGGTTTCAGTTTATTACTACTTGAAATGAATGTTTTATTTAAAACTACTGGTTGTTTCTAATGTAATATATTTTTTGTAAAAAAAAGTAATCATTTTTGTTATAAAAACCAGTATATTTGCAATCTTTTTACTGAATTAAGCAAGTGACCCAAGACTTTCTGTGAGCACTGTAACACCAATATATTGATTAATTTATTTGAGACTGCCTTCAGAATGCATGCTGTTCTACACAGCAGCTGCTTGGCTTCTTACCATATCCATACGTTCTCTTCATCTCTCCAATGGGATTTATGACTAAGCCTGTATTTAGGTCCACCAGGGTGGCTTGGGAATTCTGGGTGCCTTGTCTGAATTGGTCCGTGATGGGAGGGACATAGACTGCGGAGAGGGTGACATCATTAACATAAACATTGAGGAATCGTGCCAGTGCACATTCGCACGCAGATGGCTTCTGAGATAGTGTTTGGATATGGAATTGATGCCCAGGTGTGCACACACATTCCCATGTCTATGCAGAGGTATTAGAAACAGGCAGGCATTCAGAGAAATGCAATTCCAGCCTCTGTTTACATACAGTCCCTGATTCTCCTCTGCATCTGGCTGATGTGGTCCTGGACCAACCCGGTCCGGGGGTCGACCAGGTGACGCCGGGAGGGCTGGGTGCCCTGTCTGCGGTCCTCCACTGGTACAGCTTCCTGAGACCGGATTGGGCCCAGCGGCATGGCGTGGAGGCCTGCAGAAGTAACAACACGCTTACACATGGGAAAAGACACAGCCATGACAGGCTTACACAAAGGGGAGATCTTATGACAAACTAGACTGCTTACACATAAAATCACTCGCTATATAGACAGTATAAAATACCCTGTACAATATAATACACATATGACCTATAGATGCCCAGTTATCATGGTTAAATATCTCAGTGCCATCCAAAGTGATGGGACTGAAAAATCTTAATTGGAATTTTACTTTAAGCACTATAATGAATAAGTAATGGAAAAGGGACCCGTACTAATATATATGAGATATTAGGATTTTATTTCTAATAAAGTATTCAGCTCTGTCCTGAAAGGCCAATTAAAGTGAGCAAGGGTGGTCTTTAAATGACAATAAGTACTGGGATGATCAGTGTCACAGATGTTCTCTGTCATCAGGAGAAACATCTGCTTTTCTTTTAATATTTTAACAGTTCATTGTATTTACTGTTTAATAAAATCCTGTTTAACAAAGATCTTTCCTTTAAAGAAAGACAGGTTTCTGTGAAACTGTGAAAAAAATCAATGAGAAGCATAGATTAAGAAAAATGAACGATTTGATGTGACGAGTTTCAAAAAAAGAGAAAACGGCTCATATACTTAGAAATCATCCCAGAATGAGCTCAGCAAAGGGAAGCATCTGATCAGGGCTGTACAGAATCGGCCTAAAACAATCGTCAGGGCCTCCACAGCTCAGTGGATGGGGTGCCCAAAAGTCACAGAAAGTTAGGGTCACAAAATCACACAGCCAGAAAAAGCTGGATGACGATATTACAGATTATAATTTCCTCAGTGGTGGAAAGAGACTATGGGGAGTTGTATAGTCTGTCTATAAATATATAAGCTGTATATGACAGAATAAGGGCCAGGGACAGAAAAGAGACCAACGTCTCTCCTCATCCTGGAAACATGGTGGAGGACACCTCAAGTCCTTGGGTGTGGCTGCCTGTCACAGGAAAGGGATTTTTGGTATGAACAACAGGAGGGGAATTAAGATGTACTGCAGATTATATATATATATCCATCCATCCATCCATCCATCCATCCATGGATGGATGGATGG
>JAODKC010000001.1:48553072-48574536 GCA_026777985.1 Mormyrops attenuatus | reverse complement strand
TGTATATGTGTGTGTGTGTGTGTGTATATATATATATATATACACATGACAGTGATGATTTCCCGGCAGTCACAAACGGCAAATCAATATCAGCCCAGTCTGCTAATTCATGTGCAATTTCACATGCTTTCCATTTGTCAGAGGCAGAGCTGATCACAGAGTGAACTTGAGAGCTGAACTAAAATAACTGCAGCAAAGGATTTTCTAAAAAGTTAACCGTCCAGAAAGTTCACATCCCAGGAGATGGTGAAGGGTCACAGACTTAGTCCAGCTTTTCTTAAGAAACACTTTATCACAAGCTAATGATCGTCCCAACCTGATGTTTCATTTATGCCACCATGTCCCTTTAGTTATGGCTACATGTAAAGAGAGTCAGCAAAGGGAATGCTGCATTAACATATCTGCGCACAATGACATATTTAAACAAAAGGAACAGTCCATTTATAAGCCTTATTATATACATCACCTCCGAAAATGCCCCTTATGGGGGATGTAAACTCTTACCAGATATGGCCAGAAGCAACACTGCCATCTTCTCCATCTTAAAGTACAGAAAGGAAGAGTCTTAATCTCCTAGCTTCTTAATTTGAGGAAGAACTGATTGTTGGCTGGTTCAAAGCGTCTGTCCTAATTCTTTCTGTTGGGCAGAGATATTAGTGGGCTGAACGGACCTGTCTGAGGGTACAGAACTGCTGGCTGCAGGTAACTTATTAACACAACATAGTGTACTGGGGTTAAGTGATAAACAGGTTTAAAAGTTCTGATTGGTCATTAATGATGGGGGCAGAGCCTCATGGCATTATCAGATTTTCCCTGATGAAACGCAACTCTCTGTATCTACACTGCAATTTTATTATATTCATTGAACAAAGTCTTTGATAAGAGTATCACATTTTCCTTGCCCCTCAGACTGACTTTTACGGTCTGTTAGATATATAAATGCATATTTTTTTACTGATAGCATCAGCACTCTGCCCCTAGAATAATCATTAGCATGAGTTTGAAGTACTTGGCAATAAGTTTTGTGATTAAAATCTCCATGGGCCAAAAGTGACCCATTTCTGGTTGGACAGAAGCACAGTGAGTTCAACTGTGCCTGACAGCAGGTACCCAAGGCACAGCAGCCCACAACAGCAGTAATACAAGCAATTTCAGCCATGGTCGCTCATAGTTCTCTGTAGCAGGGAGGTTAGAGTGGTTCATACTGATACTTTATCTCAGTCACATAGATGCCATCGGCAGTGTCACAAGGGGGCTTTTTCAGTCAGTCTCCAAACTCTCCTCATGTGGTTTCTCCCTTCGATCTAAAACGTTTCCACTGGGTTTCAAGTAACCCAACATTTTTTGTAAGTTATAACCCCCCAAACCACCTTATTGTTAAAATAAAGTTTATGAGCATCCACGGTCACAATAAAAGATTACTAAACCCTTATCAAACTGAGATGTTTCATAAGGGTTTAGTAATCTTTTATTGTGACCGTGGACGCTCGCAAACTTTATTTTGGGATTTTTGGAATGAAAAAACAGCTGCTTGTATGAAAGTACTGATTTGTCAGGCACCTGAAAGGATGCATGTATCAAGACTCTGTGCCATTTATTTATTAGATAAAATAAACGCAAGACATGTACAGTAGCAGAAGCTGTGACACCGATGTATGAAAAGACAAGAAAAGATACAAAAGCCCCATCCTTCTCTTGCAGCGGTAAGCCAGGACTGTAAGGTGTTTATAACCTCTGTCTGCAGTGCAGTGATAAACACAGCCTTAACCATACAGCCTAGCCCACACTGGCTGCATGTCCAAGAAGAGCACCGAGACCCTGAGGCAGAAGCGTATTATCCAACTTCTAAACATTTTTTGCCTTTTTAGCAGGCGCTTTTGTCCAACGTGACATACATTTTTGGGGAAAGCAGTGTCAGCCAGTCCCTGACGTTAAGGTTACGGGCCGTGCTGAAGAGCCCTGTGGTGACAGGATTGTGTGACATCACTCTGCCAACCCTGGGTCCTTCTGGTCAAAGACACGGCGTCCCACCCCCCTGTATATGTCCATTTGCAGGTGCTCAAAAATGCTTCAGAAATAGAGTGGGCTATTGTATAAATGCACTAGCTGGAGCTCCTACTCTCTCCTGTCAATCATTAGCCCACGATCACAGCACGAGGCCCTTTGAACCGTGGTGTTCATGCATATGTGATAACCAGCGAAGCCCTCACTGAACCGGGGGCTGGTGTGGGGTCCAATTAACACGATTAGGACCCCAGAAGATTCACCTATAGGACTTACAGGACCCCATGGATTATAGAATCTTCTACAACCATCATTTCTGATTCAGAGCTGGGATTAAGCAGAAAACAGACAGAAAAATCCAGAAAAAAACACTGTTATGCTCCTTGGTTGAATCTATGACTGCCTTTGGTACAGCGCTCAGTTCTCATTCATAAGTTTCCAGGGCCTGAAGACACTCTAGTTTAAAGCTATTTTATCTTCCTAGCTAAATATTATTTATAGTTTTATAAATATTTATTTACTTAGCTGACATTGTCACCCAAAGCAGTATACATCTTTTTTTTGAAAAGGCAGGGCAGACAGTCCCTGGAGTAAGAATGGCCCATTGCTACAATCACTTTACCAGCCCTAGGAGGAATGCTGGTTTGAACCAGCAGCCTCCTGATATCTGAGGGATAGCATCCTAACCACAAGCGATAAGGAGATGACCCAGATGGGACTGGAACGAACCCACAATCCCCAGCTGGAGGCTGGTGCCTTATCCATTAGGCCACTGAATCTTACATGTGGTTGGATTACATTTATGTTTATAAGTGATCTAATTTACCTAGTTGTGGGTTCCATAATTGAAAAGTAAGTGGATATTCATTATTAAAATGTATACAGCCTTGGTAATGCAAGAATTATCTAGAGTTAGACTTCCCACCTATCAGCTCTGCAACAGGCTGCTGAGCAGGATCGATACCCCACTATATACTGTTTCCAATCAGGCTTTTTTAATGAAACTTTAATTGAGTCATCAGTTTGCTACTGATTTATCACAAAGTCACACACAAACAGCACCGGTTAGGACCATGTTAAAGTAATGATTAAACAAAATAGCCATTCCCACTGCCCCAAAACACGCCAGGCAAAGAATCACGCTACAGACGGTCACATACCTGCAAAAAAAAACAAATAAAACAGATAAACTGGGAAATTTTACAGGAATAACACGTCTACTGCAAAGGAAGAAATTTTACCACTATAATTTAGGAAGCAGATCCCAGAGTTAGGTTGCATGTGGACAGAAGCCGATTGTGTAAAAAAAAAGGAAAAGAAATTGTTAGTACAAAAAAAGCTGATCGCTGCTGCTGTCCAAAATACCAACTCCGAGTGATTTATTACAATGTCAGTCTTTTATGCCGTTTATTTATTTTCTACCCATGTATCGCTTTTAAGAGGTAGGCAAAGATGTTTTTTCATACAAAGATAAGTAGACGAGTAAAAGGAATAGAAAAATATGTTTTGAATGAATCTTGCATGAAGCAAAGACGTGACAGAATATATTGTTCTGTAATGGTATGTCTTTTTTTTAATAATCTTTAGTTTGCTAAAACATTGGTACAAATGCTCTCAGACAACTAGATGGATGCTGGAATCTATCTGTAAACAGAGTGTCTGAGCGCAACAGATGCAGGTATAATAGGGACTCAATACAGTGCCAGCAATAACATGTACTGTACAACAAACCATGTAAAACAAAGACGAACACTTCATGTGCAGGATGTACACTTCAGCCGCCCTCCCCCCCACACACACACTCAAAAGCTGCTTACTTTGCAATGCACATTGTTAAAGGAAAGTGATTAGTTATCATTGTTGACACAGCATAGCACGCCGTGCACAACAACGAAATGTGTCCTCTGCATTTCACCCATATGTGGCATTGTGACATAGATGGCAGCTAACTCAGAGCCCAGGGAGCAGTGCTTGGGGGTAGTACCTTGCTCAGGGTACCTCAGTGGTACTTTGCTGGTCAGGAATTCGACCATCAATTTTTTGATTTGAGTGCATGTCCTTAACAATCACATTCTGCACTCTATCTATATTTGTTTGACTATACTGTGGTCTCATTATCCCCATTGCAAATATTTACTACCTATTCATTGTTCATTCATTCTGAACTTGCACTGTTTTGTCCTGCACTGTCATGACTGTCTTGCAGTGCTATTTGTCCTGCACTACCTTGTCTGGTATGACACTACTATTTATCCTGCATGGTCTTCTTTTAAATGTTTTGCACTACTGTCTTGTCTTTTATTGCACTGCTGTTCGTCCTGCACATCTCGTCTTGAATTGCACTACTGTTCATCTTGCACTGTCTTGTCTTGTATAATACTACTGCTTTTACTACTACTGTTTTATCTTAACTGTCTTGTTCTTTATTGCAGTGCTGGGTGTCCTGCAGTCCCCCAATGCACCGGTCCTCAGTTCTGCAACTGTGGCATGAGAATTTCACAAAAAACACTCTTAACACATATGACAATAAAACTCGAAACTATTGTCATCCTGTTTACAAACCTGAATGTTGCTCTAATGCTCTGCAGGTTAAATACCTGACTCTGGGGCATTATGATCAGGCTTCCTGGGGCTTCTGGTGGCAATCTTTGGATTATAAGCACCAATCCTCAACCAGCATGCTACCAATATAAGGATGCTAAAGTATGTTAAAGTGTAAAGTGTAGAAAAATTGCAACTTTCTGTTATTTAACCCTCTGGCAGCGGGATATGATAGAGATTTAGGTTTTTGAGAAGTATATGTTTGAAGTTGATTTTAACAAAAAATAGAATAATAACATTCTAAGTGGTCTCAGATTATTGGTGCTGAGTTTGTGCTGAATAAAAGCACAGGTAACACTTTGGCATGTATGTTTTTTAGATAGGTGAAATATTTTTAAATGTCAAGGCATGTCAGGCTACCCCGAAAGTGGCTGAGAGGCCTCAGACTCCAGAGGGTTAAGGAAAGGTTTTGGCTCTAAAGTGCTGTGATGTGAATCCTAAGTAGGACACAAATTACATATTTTTGAGGGAGGTTATCTAATTTTAATAAGTACCAATTCCCTGAAGAAAAAGGTGAAAATCATGTCAGACTGCTCGAGATATGAACCTGTAGTATGAGTTACTGTCACTAGTTATAAAAGGTGCTGTAATGTTACATAGAAATTTACAAATTTTCAAAGTTCCTATGATCTGTTGCAGTGATTAATTGCTTGGCTTTAGGCCCAGTTTTTGAAAGCAGCGCTGATCAATGAGAACAAAGCTCTCTGTTTTTCTTCAAAAAGGAAAGGATAAGCATTTTAAGGCCTACAGCTGCACGCTGTCCAGCAGAACCTGGCTCAGTCAATGAATGATATTCTCTTAATGCACACTTTAGTGTCCTGTCAGTGTTGCACATCCTTGCTCTGTCAGTAAGTTGCAGGAATAGTAATTCCCGGAACGTTCGTGATACAGGATATTCTTGGTTCAGAGCACCTGCTGGAGAAACGTACATGTTGATGAGAGTCCTGTCCTGGCGGCTGCGCTTCCCTGTCTGTTGCAGGCTATCTCCTATAGAGGGTAGCCTTGGCCTACGAATGCTTTGGTCCATGTTACCAGCATTATGGCAGCCATTATGAAATGGTAGCTATTTGACCTTTGACCTCTCAGACAGTGATTGCTGTAGTGTCTCCCTTTGGTGGGAAAAAATAAGACATCCAATTCTGACTCTCCCTTTCTACAAGGTGCATGGTCACCAATTAGCATTTACATTTTTTTGTAATTACACTGCCTAATTAGATTAAGGTTATGTCTAATGGGAGGACAACCGAGCCCTCTCATCTTGTGAAGTCTCAGTGTGATGTGCCCACACTGATCCTAACTAGATTTAAGGCTCAACCTACTGGGTAAAGGGCCATATTGATTTTCCCATAGTCTCTTTGCGCTGTAGGAATCTGCATTGGCTGGCCTAAAGCTCACATTGTTTTTATCAGTGTCTGACAGCGAATGACCGAATGAACAAATAAAGTAATGCTGTAGGAGTTAGTGGATTTAAAATGCTTTTAATGATTTGACCATTAGATTTGGTTTGCAAACCCTATTCTGACCATATTGCATTATTTACTTTACTTTCTGCTGGCTACCGGGCCATGTGGGGCATTAATATACTTTGAATAATCGATGTCAATTTGACTAAATGGGTCAGTTAGGCGCAGAAAGAGCCCCGATGTAAATGCCCAGCTTTCCTCCAACTGTGTGTGAGGTACTGCAATGAAGGTATTGACCAAAACAGGATATTCACAAGGTGTAAACAAGCCATGTAGTAACCAGTGGAGCGCAATCAGAAGCATAGCAACTGGATAATCAGAATTGGGAAGCCGGCATGGTGTGCACCCCTCTGTGGAAGAATTGTGTTTCACGTGCTTGAAATGCACTTGTGATAAATGAGAGTCTAGCTGAAAATATAAATGTCTTCTGCTGGAGGGGTTATTCTTTGGCAGAGGGGGGTGATGTGTTTTTAATGCACAGCGTTTAGGACGTGTAATGTGTTTTTAAAGCGAGCTTAGAGGCAGGACATGCGGAGATAAATCAGGGCTGGGGAAAGTGCGCCGGTCACTCAGGCTTCCTAAAAGCAGGCTCCTCGAAGTTTCTGAGGCACTGGGACTGAACGGTGTCCCGCTGGCATAGAAAACGATTTCAGAGCCCGGGACATGGAGCAGATGCCCACTTGGCGGTCAGGAAGTCCAGTGTCGCCGAGAGGCTGTCCTTCAGCCAGTGAGTCCCACAGAACCAAAGTTTGTGCTGATATTTATTACAAAACGAGGCCGGGCAGCAGAAATACAGGGTTAAATGTGAAATTCTGAGGTCTGTTGATTTGCTACCAGATTTTAAAAGCAGCACCATGTTGTGTTGATACCCTGAAAAAACTATAACATCCATTAATTCAGTTTATAATTTGTTCCCTAATAAATCCTATATAATTTTTTATAATGACCAGAAAAATAAAGGAACCGTTAATTGATGCACGACTGAATGACTGATGAAGGGAATTATTTGAGTATAATTGAAAAGAACAATTCATTACCAAGTCAGAATTTCTTGCGTAAAACGTGAGCCGTTCCTTCATTTGTATGTGCACAAGCATGCTTTGGACCTCGTCAGGAATATTGCGATGCGTCAAATCACATTTATGGCTCAATTGACAGCTGGCTCAAACCCTATTAATTTGGAGTATAGGGTAAAAACCAGTGTACCCAGCGGATCTTCGAAACCACACATGGAATCTGCTGCTGAATAATAATGACGGTGCCTCAAACTCTATCTCTCGTGAGGGACGCGAGAATAAGCAGAGATTTTTACAGTTAGCTATGAGCACGGTCGCGTTAGTGTTAGCAGGCGTTTCAGGGGCTCTGTGGCCACACTGTGATACTTATTTTTTATTTGAAATTTTATTTTAATTGTGAATAATCACAGGTTTAATTCAGGTCTTTCTTGGGCTGACTTATAAGATACAACTTACAGCAATTTTTTAGTTTTTAAAGACAAAGAGAATTCCATCCATCCATCCATCCATCAATTTTCTGTACCTGCTTATGCTATGTCGGGTCGCAGGGGTCCGTAACCAACCCCGGAACCCAGGATGGGCTGCCAACCGGCCACAGACAAAGAGAATTTTTTTCCCTTTTAGCATATAAAAGAAAGTACAAATCACCTTAACTACAGTGTGTGCATTTCAGCGTGTGACTACAGGCACTTGCTCCAAGCACATGCCTCGACCGGCTCCATGGGCAGGGGAAATTCGATGGTTAGATGGCAGAAACGGGCTCCCATCCTAAAAACGTGGAAATGCAGGGGACAGACTGTGAATAGGGACACGCTGTGTGCTGGCAGGGAGACTGATGAGGTTACCGGTGACATACCGAATAACAGACCGTGTCTCCGTGTCACCAGGTCCAGGGCACAGTATCCCATGGAAAAGACCCCAATTATCAGACCAGCGTGGAGAGAGGGGGCGGCTTGCTGTGCAAGGAAATGGTACTGTGACCATCGCATAGAGAGTGATGGTGGGGTACAAGGCGCATTCTGGCTTTGAGGCGACAGGCCTGTCCTGTGTAAATCACACTTTAGAATGATTAAAAAAAAAATAATAGTAATAAAAATCAGGCAGGTGGATCAGCTGCCCTGACTGAGGACCCAGAGGGACAGAATAGGCTCATGGCACTGATCGTAACATTAAGCCGTGGTCCTTTGTCAAGCTGAAACTAAATGAAATAAAAGCGAAACATTTCTATGGGAAACTGCAATAAATAACGTCCGAAAAAGAGGAGCGCACAGGCACGTCTGGCCCTCATTTACGTGACCTATTCTCACCCCCCTACCCAGGATTTTAAAAGCAAATAAAAGCCACAGAAGCACATTAGGCAGAGCTGGAGGCGAAGCTGATAAAAATGATAATTAAGCAATCAGCGGAGGGTTATTTAGAGCAGATTAATTTGCCGCCAGGCTTTTCATCATCTGGAAGCTCCGCGGGTCGCTAACGAGCCGCTGGAACAAAGCGGCGACACGGAGCCGCTGTCACAGAGCCGGGAGCCTCGATGGGCCCTGCTAAGGGGCCGCCAGGGAGACAGCTGGCCCAGTTTTGCCCGCGTGGAAGAGATCGTGGATTTGAGGTGACTGGCTCACTCCTGTCACTCTGTCAGGTAGGTAGGTCCAGGTGGTGAGAGAGACAGAGCCCAGTGCTGAAATGGATTTCATGGGGACAGTTCATCTACTTCTTTTATTATTATTGTTGTTGTTTTTGTCAGTGACAACAATCACAATCACAAGTACTGGGCGTGTTCTTTAAGAGATCATTATCTCTTATCTTGCGAGATGATTAAGTAAATTGCTCAGGATACATTGCAGACATCTCATAGATAGTGTTAATTTATGATGATGGTAATGATGATGATTGTTATTAGCAACAGTACGGCTACAGCAGCAACAATAATAACATCAACAATAATAATAGTAATGATTCTGGGGACAAGTAGGGCTAGATACAACTACTTACTTATCCTTTGAGTTTTAAGGGGCCAGACACCCATTTTAATATTCTGTTTCTGTTATAATGTCTAGTACTGTAAAATCGTCAGTGCTAAAGAATCCTCACTGCTATCAAAAGGTAAAGAGATTGTCTAAACAGAGGTGATATTCTCATAGGGAGCTGCACGGAATAAAAAAATCGCTGCCTTAGAAACACATGCAGGAAGGGGAATACGAAAGTGCCCATTATATTAGAAATTTAAAGTCGTACTTGGAGTGGGTTTGTGTCTCTTTGTACATGAAATCCAGCATAAAAAGTCCCGAGTGTCAGTGGGATTGTCCTGTTTCATGAATGGCTGCCCTCCTTAAGTACCTGGCCTGTAATTCTGCATATTTGTTTGGTTGTTGTTTATTTTGGGTGAGACCCAGCCATCAGTCAGTATGTTTACATGCACAGTCGAGCTACGGTTATAGCCGAGTGGAATTTTCCTTTAAGGATGGTTTATGAATGGCTGCCCTCCTTCCGCTTTGGCACCCGGCCTGCAATTCTGCATGTTTGTTTGGTTGTCGTTTGTTTTGGGTGAGTCTCGGCTGTCAGTGGGATTCTCCTTTAAGGACGTTTTATGAATGGCAGGAGTCCTTCTGCTTCAGCACCAAGTCTGTGACTCTCCATGTTTGTTTTGGTTGTTAGCTTGTTTTGGGTGAGCTCTGTAATATCACCTTGGCACAAGCCCTGTTCTGCTGCTGCACCGACAGTGTTGGCGCTCCACTCACGTCACCGCATGCTGAGCTTCGCATTTCACGTTTCTTGTCAGTGAACTAGAACGGCACCGGCAGCTGTCATGTGACACAATCATTGCTGTTTCACACTGAGCCCAGTTTTCACAGAAATGCACGTTATTAAAAATGCCTCTTAAACTGGATTCATTCTGAAGCGACCTTTGTTTATTTGGATTACCGTCAATACACACATGCTTTCCATCAGTCAATTAATTCACCTTTCAATCGTTTATCCAGTGCAGGGGTGTGGGGGGCTGCAGTCTGTCCCTAAGCATAGGACTCAAGGCTTTGGTACATCATGGAGGGGATGCCAGTCTATTGCAGGGCACAAACTCACACACACACACACACAATCACACACTATGGGCAATTTAGGGATGCTAGGTGATGTAATTGCATGTCTTTGGACTGCAGGAGGAAACCAACAGGACATGGCGTAGAACATGCAAACACCACACACAGAGCAGATATTGGGCCTGCAAAATATGAACCCAACAAACGCAACATTAGTTGATTTTCGCACCCATTCATCTCAGGCTCATACCTTTGGATAGGTACAACGCCCAGAAAAGAATTTGAGAAATCGAGAGAACTTCCCCGATCCAAATTGCTACATTGTGTGCTAAAGTATTCTAGAGTAATCCTGTGCGCAATGAGGCATATACGTATTTTAAACATTTTCCACTAAAACGCACCCGGGAAAACGAAGCGCATATTTGCTTCTGCAATGATCCATGCACTACCAACTATTGTCAGAGCAGAAAATATAAACAAAAGGAACGTATGTTACTCCTGATAGTATTTGTTTTCAGCTTATATTAGGATCTGGTCTGCATTGTTGTTCGTCTTTGTGTTTGTGCGTTTGTTTCAATATTTCTTCACTTCAGTGGATCATAAACTAAACAATGCTTTTCTATTTCAATTTCATTCAGATGCTATAAAGTAGTAATAAATAAAAAATATATATAAAAACGTGCATTGCTGTCTATCAGATAACTTCAACAAGTTACCAAATGCAAAATTAAAGATATTCATATAGTGTATTTAAGGATACACTAACCATTTATTCCTTCACAATACTAAGCCATAGAAAGGTCCCCAATGAAAACCCCGCATTCCCACACATCATAGAGACTCTAATCTCAACATTTATGAGATTATATTTGTAGTGGCTGCAAATTTTTATATTAGATGAGATGAAGAATTGAGAAATTTCAATTTCCTCATAAACATGATTATATCAAGACTCTTCAAGCAATCAAGCATTTACACATCAAATTATGACATATCCGAGTAGGCCAGACTGTGCTGAAAACAAAAACACAAAGCATATGTGGCTAATTCATGTACATACAATGTAATAAGCCTAAAATCAAAGGGATAGAAAAATGCTCAAAAATGGATAGGTTAAGGGATAGGTTAAGGGTTAAAATAGCCACTGCGTAACATACAGACAGCAAGAGACAGTGGGAGGGTTTTTATTGGACTTCAAGTGCAAAACACAGGACAATATAGCAATAAGAATGATGAGAAAGGACTGCTTAGGGCTGAAAAACAAGAGCTATCTGTGATGTGTAGACATGGTTATAAACTTTGATTAGTGGTGGGCCATATAAAATAGGATGTGGCAGTTTAACAGTAATAGGGGATTACATCACTAGAGCATGACCGCAAGTTAAAGAAAATGTGTGTGGTTTTGTAAGTCAGAAGAAATGGAATAAAGGGAAAGTCATTGTCAACATGAGCTGATGGAGTATAGATGAGAATATCACTCTGAGGTGTGTTTGTAGACGAATTAAAAACTCTTTCCCCGAGACCAAGCAAGCAGTTTCAAACTTGGATGAAAACACAACTTTTATTACCAGACTAAATGTACAATCTATAATCAGCAATTAAGGAACCATGTCAGACGTACATATTTACTGCAGCAAACAAGTGAAATATTTTAACATTTCCTGGCTAATATGCTGTTGCTCCCTGCGTGCCACCAAAAAAACCTTGAACCCACAAAGGTATTGTTTGTGCAAGACCTCTGAAGGTGTCCTGTGCTTAGCAGCAGATCCTATCTCCTGTACGTGACATTGTGGAACCGCCATGAATTCGACTTGATGTAATAATACATCTCCCAGACGTTCGATTGGATTGAGATTTGGGGAATTTGGAGGCAACACCTTGAACTTCATCAGGTTCCTCAAACTATTCCCAAACCATTTTTGCAGTTCAGTAGGGTGCATTACCCTGTGGAAAGAGAACACTTCCATCGGGGAATACTGTTGCCATAACAGCGTGTACCTAGTGTGAAACAATGTTTAGGTAAATTATATGTTTCAATCTAACGTCCACAGAAAAGCCTGGACTCAGGGTTTCCCAGCAGAACAATGTCCAAAGCATCTCTCTCTCCACCAGCTTGTCTTCTTCCCACAGTACATACTGGTGCCATCTCTTCCCCAGGTAAATGACACGTGATGCAACAGGAAACATGACTTATCAGACTAGGCAACCTTCTTCCATTGATCTGAGGTCCAGTTCTGACACTGGTGTGGGTGCTTTCGATGGTGGACAGACGTTTGCATGGGTATGACTGGCCTGAAGCTATGCAGCCCAATATGCAGCAGAGCTCAATGCCCCATATGTCTTGCTGCATTACTTCTGTAATCATCATCAAAATGATCTGCCATTAGACATAGTAGCCCTTCTGTTGGTTGGCATCTCACAGGATATCGCCTTCATTTATATCTCACATTGACAAGTCTTGGCCAGCCAACGCCTTGGCATTGATTTGCGGTTCTTCTCTCGTTAGAGCACTGTCAGTAGTTACTCACCATGGCTGACCATGCGCACCCCACAAGCATTGCTGTTTTGGAAATGCTCTGACCCAGTTGTTTGGCCATAACAATTTGACCCTCATTAAAGTCACTTAGAGTCCTGCCCATTTCTTCTGCATTCAGCACGTCAATTACAAATCCCAGCTGCTGGCTTGCTGCCTCATATATATCTCAGATCATGACATGTGCCATTATTACAAGATAGTCAACAGTATTCACTTCACATAGTAGTCATATGTATATAGGTGGTCATGTGTTTATAGCGTATATATGTATATGTCGATGTACATTGTGTATATATACACACCGATCAGCCATAACATTAAAACCACTAACTGATGAAGTGAATGACATTGATTATCTCATTCTAATGGCACCTGGGAAGGGTACCATTATACATTAGTACATGTACTGTTAGGCAAATGAACAGTTAGTCTTGGAAGCTGATGTCCTGGAAGAAGGAAAATGGGCAAGAATAAGGATTTGAGTGACTTTGACACGGGCAAAATTGTTACGGCTAGACGACCAGGTCAGAATATCTCCAAAGTGGAAGGTCTTGTGGGGTGTTCCTGGTATGCAGTGGTCAGTACCTACCAAAACAGGTCCATGGAAGGCTAACTGGTGAACCATCAACAGGATCATGGGCGCCCAAGGGTCACTGATGCACGTGGGGAGCGAAGGCTAGCTTGTCTGGTTTGATCCCACAGGAGAGCTACTGTAGCTCTAGTTACTGAAAAAGTCAATGCAGGCTAGATAGAATGGTGACAGAACACACAGTGAAGTGTTAAAGGATCTGCTGCTAATGTCTTGGTCCCAGATACCACAGGACACCTTCAAAGGTCTTGGGAGTCCATGCATCGACAGGTCTGTTTTGGCGGCACTAGGGGGATTTACACAGTATTAGGCAGGTGGTTTTAATGTTGTGGCTGATCGGTGTATATATACAGTATTGCTACAGTTACAGCTTGTTACAGTTAGCTTTGTAGAAGAGATGCTAGTAACAGGATATGCTTCATTGCTTGTTTAGAGCGAGTAAATTCACTTTATTTCAATTTAGACATGGACATGGTGTAAAATTGAATTTTGTCCAAAGAAAAAAAAGGACAGTGGAGCCCATGAGACCCTCAGTGTTAGACAAATTGGTCTCCTTTGGACTGAGGAGCTGTGAGGAAACCAAACAATACTGAAGAATTATGAAACAGATAAAGGAGAGACGCATCAGCAAAAGTCTCACAGGTGCTCCAAAATCAACTGCTTAGAACAAACATGAGAATCTGCCCCGATATCTAACACACATTTGTACGTATGTACTCACACAAACACACAAGAAACAGAGAAAAAGGCCAATATTGACAAAAGATCAAAACGTAATCTCTTAGCTCACTGGAATGGTCACTTAGTGATAACCCAAATGCAATACTTTCCCCCTAAACAATCGACTTTTGGAGAAGCCAATAGCCAATGATGGCCACTTCAGCAACCAATTGACATGGGGAAGGGTGGGGCTGCTGAAATTAATGAGCCTATCAGAGTGAGACTGATTGCTCCCTAGCAACAGTGAAGTATTAGTCCTTGACACAAATGGGAATTTAGTAAACTGATTATAAAATGATTATATAAAACAAAGAAATGCTTATTACATATTTATTCAGGAGAGGAAACAAATTCAATTCTAATTACCATTAAGGCATCAGCGTGAGCAGTAATCTGTGGAAAGTATTTTGCTGCACTCCAAACACCAGAGTAATAACCTTTAGAAATTGCAAAAACGTGAAGAAAAGAGTCAGTTTTGCCGTTTACCAGTCATGCCGAACAAGTCACCTAGTCGGAGTGACAGGCCTGTGTTCTCGGTGAAAAATGGAGTCACTCACCCCCAAATCAGTGTTGCCTAATAATAATAATAATAATAATAATAATAATAATAATAATTATAATAATAATGAACCAGTGTAAAAAGTGTGAAACCTTGTGACTATCTGGTTTATAGGATTGGCACAGTTTTAAGATGATGTGGAAAATGAGTTTATTAAAAATTACCGGCCAGTGCAGGGTCTTGTTTTGTAGCCCAGCAAAGAAGTATACAGTACTCTTTGATTATCTCATTCTGCCATTATCCTTCCCCAAAGCAATTTATTTGAATTTCCATCAGTTTACACACATCAGTGATTAAATAAACAGATTAAATAAACAATTTTCTTTCCAATTTCTACTGATGTATTTTTTCTGTTGTTTTATTAGTTGTATATGCTGTGATGCTTTTTTTCTTTTGCTTTTCTGTCAAAATAGACTGCCTGGCTCTAAAAGTTGGGCTGTCAGTGACTTCCCATGATGCATCACTCTGCATGATGCCCTTATCTGGCTCAAGCGTGATTACTTCTATCTGTGACTTCAGAGGCACTTACAGAGGACTTAGGGGGCACAGCCAGCAGTCTAGGAGACTCTAAAGGTGCATTTTTCAAAGTGGAAAAATGAGGATGTATAGAGGGAGCAAACAAGCCCAGTTTAACAACGTCACATCGGAGTTATACCTGTAATCTGAAAGGAAAGTGTGCTTGGATGAACAGATGGATGAAGGTAGGGGGTAATCAATCAGATACTGGAACTTACAATTACCTCCCTACACTCTTAGCACACGTAGGTTATTACTAACCCCGTTAAAGGCACTTAGAGAAGCCAAATGGAAGCCATTTCAGTCCTACCTTTCAGAATTCATCTAACCAGCTGTATTTTATATTCATAAACAGGTGACACACCAGAACTGATACACTGCATCCAATTTTAAGCTGAAAACATCCATTCCTGTCTCCCTAGTGCCAGTGGTGATAATTTCAGCCCGGTAAAATTCATGCGGTATTCACACTGAAGTTGTTTTATGTAAAAGCCAGAACTGATATCCAGTTCCACACTGATGGAATAAAAGCACTGACGTACAATTTTATTTTATTAACAACTTAACGCCATTTTCAGTCATTAAAACTGTTCTTTCCTCGCTAAACAAAGGTTTTCTTTTATTTCCATTATGCTCCCATCGCTACCAGCTGTTTTAAGTATTTTTGAATTTATGTGAATGTACTAATTAAAGTATATATTTTCTCGCTGATATGTAATTTGCTGATGGAATTTGAAACAGGTAAAGGTTCTAATAGAGCACAGGGAAGCCAGCTGCATGATGGGTATAGAGATTGACTTGCACTATATCTTGAACTCTTCATTTTCCCTTTTTACTCCCAAAAATAACAATGAAAATTACATTTCCGACATCAGCATTGACAGCTGACACTGCAAGGGTGGCTTTCATGCTATACTAAAATTTTGAGTCGATATATAACTTACAGCACATAACACAAATGCCTTCCATTATGTATCTGATTCTTAAATGTTATCAGATTTCTTCTCATTTTCAGTGGATTGTTGCAAGTGTTTTGGAGGAGCCGTGGCTTTCGAGAGACTGCAGATACTATATGTGGAGTAGATTCTTTTATAACGTGCCTTACACATTTTCCAGATGAGTGTCATCGAGGTCTTGTCAAGTGTTGTTAGGGATTTAATGGGCATGTGTTTGTGTATAAGTGGGTAAATAGATGACAAAATGGTTGCGCGAGAGGCTGAATGTGTGGGTGTTTGTACATTTGTGTAAAGCAAGCAAAAAAAGATTGTAAAGACTGTACCATTTACACATTAGTGTGGGGAAGCAAAACTTTTATTAGTCTCTTCCTATCTAACTTTGTTTTACCTCAGGCACCCTGGGTAATTTTTGCAGCTGATTCCGGAACACATTTACTGCTCTGTGCTAGACCTCACTTAGCAGGACTCTAAAGGCCAGACTCTTAAGTGTGATGATTGGTTCCCCCAATCAGATGTTAAGTGAGGGTCAAACACCTTATGACACAGAAAACAAAGTGAGTGCATTGGAACTTAACGAGCACCGTTGGCCTGACAGCTGCCACCCAATGGCCATAATCTCTTCTGACACTCAAGGCGAGAAATCACATCAGACTTGGAGTAAAAATAATTAATTCTAAGGTTATGATTTTTTCATAAATATAAAATTTTATTGAAAGTGAGACTGGAGGGTTCTGCTACACCTAATAAAAACAAAGTCCTGCGCCAGTGACTCTTATAAAAATGTCTAGATTAAATGATTTACTTATGGCAAGACCACGCAAAATTGAAATACCATGGAATTCAAATGATAACACTTAGGCTGACAATCAAAACAATTATATATAACAAGATAACACAGTGGGACCATAATTGGCAATTAGTGTGATTATCTGAGACAATGACTGGGTTGCAGTTATCTAACAGGTTCTGATTATTAAGAAAATACCTAAATTGTGAATAATCAAATCTTCAGAAATGGAGGTAATTAATTAAATTGATGTTTCCTGAGCAAAATCTGTTGCCTGAATCTAATTTTAATAATTATTGACCTCTGGTTGTTGGCAGCAGTTAGAAAGAATTTGAGAAAATCTTACTAATTATATTACAGTGCCTGAGCTGAAATTATATGTTTAATTGATCCTGTTTAACACTGTGAATGTGTTTCACATGTATCAGCGGCTGAGTGGCTTCAGTGTGTGTGTACAGATACCTCTCCTCATTTTAACGGCATGCAGGATTTCTGGAACAGTCCATAAAGATTAGCTGAATACAAATTATACGCAATTTTACCTGAAGTACCTGCAGTGCTCTTTCCATAATAGAGTCCATCCCAAACAGATGGTTAATGTCCGGGAATCCGGGAATTTTTACAGCAGTCATTAATACACAGGTAATATATCCATCCATCCATACATCCATCCATCCATCTTACATATTGGTAAGAGATGTGAGGGTACGTTGGAACCTGTCTCAGGTAGCACAGGACAGATGACTGATGTACAACCCAGAGGGGGTGCCAGTATATTGCACGTAATCATACACCACTAAGATGCCAGTTAGCCTAATTTGATGTGTTTGGACTGCAGGAGGAAATTGGAGGACCTGAAAGAGACCCATGTGACACGGGGAGAATAGGCACACTTGGGATTAGACTGCAGAGCAGGTAGAAGGGTTCATTGACACAGTGCATGTCAATTCTAGCAGCAATATTTTAGGAAGAAAAGGTTAAGGTCGGCCTAGTTTGAAAAACATGGCCGTTACATGACTGATAGGGGGCTGCCAAGATGTATATTAAGAGAAATGTGTGTTGCAAAGACAATAAAACTGCACGTCTTAACTGACCATGACCCTTAATGGTAAAAGTAGACTGAAGATGGATGATGGATGGACGGATAGATGAACGGATGTCTTCACTGACATATGTAAGACAAATATGTCATTTTCACTTTGCAAATATTTCTGCATGCACCACGTTTTCCTTTAAATTATAACTTGCTTGCTAATGCTTCCAGAATTTTCTGTATGAAATGGTTTGTCTGTGGTGCTGATGCGTACATTATTAAAAGCATCTCTGAAAATGGTGACTCGGTATGATAAAAGTAATCTCTATGTATTTGTTGCTCTTTCACTCTCAGTATTTTCTTCTTGTTACAATGCCTTTCTTTGGGAAGATCAGGGTCCGCTAAAACTCTCTAACACAACCGAACTCTCAAGGGCCGAACACACCACCTCCTGCATCTCCTAACAAGGGAGAAACAAAAAAATCAATTCAGATCTGGCTTTTAAAATCTTCTGTGATTTACTAATAAATTATTTTTCAGAAGCACAATTGTTGCATAATGCTGGATATTGAAATAAATCTCTAAACAAAAACGTAAGGATCAATTAATTTTTGTGTCCATATAAGATTCTACTGCAGTGGTGGCAGTAAATATTGCCGGCGAGGATGTGAGGGTTACAGAATTTCAGGTTATGTTATGTCATTTACTTGCCGTGATGGGGTCACCATGGAAACAGAGTTCCTTTGTTTTATTGTTCTACAGCAGTGGAGGGGGGGACGACTCTTTTTCTCATTAATTGTTTCTTTTTCTCTTGCAGAGAATAGAGCCCTTTAGGCTGTAATGACACGTCCGGTTGCCCTGATCTGACGGTAGCTTCGCTCTCTCCCATTCGATCGACAGTTTCCTGTCAGTGTTGAAGAGACATTAAAACATGTTGCGAGTCGGTACTAAAGTCTCCTTCTGAGCCTACTTGCTTCCTGAATTCAGCTCTCATTTGACGCCATCTTCAGTTCATCTTTTGACTTTTTCCCCATATCTTCGTCTTAATATTACTGTTCCTCTCCATAATCGTTCTACAGCTCAGCCTTTCCTGACAGTTATCTCTCAGATTCCATAAAAGAAGACACCATTTGCTCCAAAGTAGCACCCTGCAACAGCACTGAGTAGTACGAACCTCACGGAATCGTAACAGATTTTCACGACGCTCCTGTATTGCGCAAACACTGTTGTCAGATCATCTCTGCATCTATGCAGCACAAGTCATTTTTGGTGGCTGAAGATTCTCCCAGTTCCCCTGCCTGACACCCAGGGGTCACCACTAGGATAATTAAGAGACGTTTTTTTAGAGTAAGCATTATGCGTCAGGGCTGTTCTGGTGGCCTCACATTCATTCCCATTCCTGACTTGTCATGTTGGGGTTCCCTCAGCCTGAAAACACACATTTAGGTGAATGTGTTTCTGTAAATTGCCCATAATGTGTGTGATTGTATGTGTCCTGTGATGGCTGATATCCCATGGGCGGGGGCCCTGTCTCCTGGACATCCTCCAGGCTTACTGTCACCTTATACAGTGCTCAATAAATAATCCATCCATTTGTCTTTCTTAACAGACTTTCCCATACAGGGCTCACACAAAGTCTTGGGATGCTTCCTTAATTCTATAATAATGTTGTAAATATATTGGTTTCATAACAAAAGTCCATCAACGAGCAATGTTCAACATATCTGCACATATCTTGCACACAAACATTTTCTTTTTTATTAATTTAATTTTTTTTTTGACTGACTCATTCAGTTCTATTCTTATCATTTCGATATTAATTGCAAGTGTTGTCATTGGTTGCCAAAGGGATGCTAAACACATAAGTCTGGTGTTTTATGTTATTGCAAAGGCGTTACTAATTAAAAAGCCCCCAATGAGACTGCTTGTCAATAAACATTTTAATTCAGAACAGCTCTTTTAGAAATATAATCTGGGTTTCAGTTTATTACTACTTAAAACAACTGGTTGTTTCTAATGTATGTTTTTTGTAATTAAACGAATAAAGTAATGATATTTGTTATGAAATCAATCAATTTGCAACATTTTTACAGAATTAAGCAAGGGTCCCAAGACTTTCTGTGACCACTGTATGGGGAAAGTCTGTTAAGAATGACGAATGGATGGATTATTTATTACTGTCCCTACTAATGAACTATGAACCCCAAACCCTGCATTATGCTTTTTGTTGTATTTGTGAAACTGAGCCGACAATATAATCAAAAAAATCTCGTGTTTTGACACGAGTCAACATCTCGTGTTTGGGGTCATAACTAAAGACTATAATGGACGTACCACTGGCCTAAAGTTACCGTGGAAACATGTGTGCCGCTGGGCACTTTTCAAGCGCAGTGAGTTTGGCGGCTCTATCTGTCACTGGGCATGTTAATGAAACGGAACGTTCCGGATGGCTCGCGGGGGTCCGAGCAGCCTGGGAAAATAACGCTGACCGCTCCGCGGTGGCCGAACTGCAACGTTAATCCGAAGCAACTTAATATTTTATCGCTCGTTTATGCATGCGGATGGTTTAGAGATTTAGGCCAAGTTCAGCACAAGGGTACTATGGAGTGGGGGTGGGATGGGGGGGGTGTTCTTTAGGAGACTGTGTGCTCAGCTGTACTGCAGCAGAGATGCTGGGGCTGTGACTGTTCTGCCGTTTGAGGACAAGGGCGTATAACCTGAAGCTCCCAAGGGACAGCATGTTATATCACAATTCGGAAGAGGCATTTAACCCGAATTACTCAGTTTGAGCAGGGAAAAAAACAGTAGCGATAGTCAAGGTCAGATTGAGATAGAGAGAGGGGAGGGAAGAAGGATGAGTGGAGAGATGTGTGCTGAAAGCTATGGGAAGTTATAACGGAAGAATAATTTTTGGGAAAATAAGCATACACCTGCGTGCGTGGTCTGTGACACACTGCAGCACTAACAAATTCATACGCGTGCTTTTCACCGTCTGCTCCGATTCAGGTCACTAGGAGTCACTGCTGGATCCCTCTTAAAAGTGCTAAAAACAAGCTCCTTTTAAAATAGCACAGTGTCACTGGCTCATAATAACGTCCACACGACACACGTCCCCTGTAACATGCGACATGCGTCGTCCTCGTGTGAGGTGATGGCCAAAGTCTGTCCGACCTTCTGAGTACGTATCTCTCGTTTCAGCCGAAGCTATGCTATTAATCTTTAGGCTCCACGCTCAGTGCCAGCTTAAGTACATGTGAAATTGCATTTCTTTTTTGTCAGGAACTGTCTCCAGTTAACCCTCCCCCAGAATGCACTGCAGGAATCCCATCAACCCCCTGGGTGTGCAGCATGGTGCCACATAGCTGCTTACACGAGTGCACCATGGGAACTTGGATGTGCTCCTGTAATGCATCTGGCCTTTCCACCATCACTCCACTGGGAAAAGCCTTCGGTGTTGGGCGCTGTCAGAAACCCAATTACATTTTGTGGAACCAAACAGAGGCATTGAGGGTGACTTTCAATGACCATGGTCATTTTCATACCTCACCTTTGCTTGACCTTTCAAACAGATTGATGATCGACTTTGTAGTCGTGTCATCGGACTTGCGGCCGCATGTCTTGGACACTTGGGTGAAGAGAGGGGCGGAGC
>JAODKC010000001.1:48531562-48544118 GCA_026777985.1 Mormyrops attenuatus | reverse complement strand
CCAGGCCTAACCTTCCCCCTGACCCTCTGTAGCTGGACTTTCCAGAATAAAATAACCTCAATTGGGGAGTGAATACCTTGATAATGTACTAGCAGTATAACAGCCAGCTCTGGCTGTGTGTGGAATCATTAATGGTGTGTGGCAGGTCACTGAATAGCCCACGATACAATGGCTCAGAAGCAGGCTTTACACACAGACTTGGCGCTCCGAGATGTGACTGAAAACACAATACCGCCACAAAGACTCATATCTGCCTCTGAATTTCATTACGAACTTTTAGCACTGCGTGTTCCTCTCCTGCCCTCTTCCTCTTGGCGGGGATGGCGATCCTGGGCTCTGGTGCGGGATTGGAAAATTAATTATGCGGGCTGTCCAGATGACAATGGGCAGCTGCTGATGTCTGCCTCGCCCCAGACCGTAAGTCTTCTGACAGGACGTCACAGTGCATTGTGGAAGAACAAAGGCGCTCTGTCTCTGCTCCCGAGGAACCATGCCTAACCCTCGACGGTCTACCACGTTGGAGCGGGTGCCGTTTGCGGGGGGAGCTCGCGCGATGCTGGTGTGTTATGACGGCGGAAGTTTCCAGATGATACCCTCTTCTGCTTGCAGAAGCATATGTGTCGGCGGCATGTTTGGAATGGTTTGTGCGCAGATTAGAAAGTGTTCCAATTACACTGGCATGGTATTTTCCCTGTCTGCGAGCGAGGGCAGCTCCTTTCCTCCAGTCTGTGTCAAGAAGAAGGTCACTTCAAAAAGGGAAGATCAATGTTTCCTGTATCAGTCGGCCCATGACTGGGACAGAAACAAGGATACGCAAATCGTATGAATGCTTCTGTATGCCATGAAGGTTGCAAACCTCCATTCTGGCCCCTCTTCTACTTGTCTGATCAAGCTGATTCAAGACCCAGCTACTCGTCTGGTCTCGGTCTTCCCTAGATGCTCACACATCTCCACCCTTTTGATCTTGCACCAGGTCGCAGGCAGAGGTAATTGAAAGACAAAGGCTTGGAGACTTACCCCTGTGCTGGACAGCATCATCCCCACACCCCTGCCAGACAGCTAAGATCTGTATTGGCCGGATGTCTAATACTCCTAGCGTGCAAAAATCACTCATGCAGAGCTCATTCTCTGACCGGTACCCCGAGATCCCAGCATCTGTCAGTGCCACCTTTCTCTCTCCCCCATTTTCAGCAGAAAATTAAAGACCTCTCATTCCAAGGGAAATTAAAATGGAGTACTTTAGCATTTTAGCACCTGAACACTTGTGCTAGCTGTCTGCTAGCAAAGCGTGACGCTTTGGTCGTCTGCATGTTGCATGTACTACATATGTGCTTTAGTGGTCAGACGTCTTGCTCCGCATTAATCTGACTGGTACGGGGGAACAGGGACATGGCATGAATGTGAAAGACGATTCCTACAGGAACACTTCTGCCACACAGTGTACTAAAAAAAAGAAAAACTGAAGACAAAGATATGAAAGAAAGCGCGTAGGAGGATATTAACAGATCATGTAGTGGATCACGGACACGGGGGACCGATCGCCGACCACTAAAAGTGCCCTCCTGAATGACACGGCCTCATATGAGGCAAGACCTGAGCCGGCATCTTTCCAAGCTGCCCTTCTCATTCCTGACTCAATCCAACAAGACACCAGCTGTATAAGGACACTCTTTCAAAACAGGAGACCACAGTCACTCTTGCCAAGTAAGCCCAGGGGTCCAGCTGCGCCTGTGTAACAAATACAAAAGTACGCACTCTGACACATCCTTGGGCACCAACATCACTGTAAAACATATGGTGTGGTATCCTGCGGGTGTTTGGGAGCAGTGTGTTTTATGCTGTGTAATAGATGTGTAAGAGATGAGATTCAAGATTCGAGACTCTTTATTTGTCTATATCAGTACATTGAAATTGTTACTCATGCCATCCATTTAGTAACATATAATTGGTAACAGAATTAAACAGCACAAAATGAGACAAAGGCACCACAAGCCATCAACGTAGAAATATCACAAGGAGCTTCAGATGTACGTATTTATGGAATAATTACGAAATAAGTAGAAGAAATGGCGAAAAAAGAAAAGATGGCTAAATAAAGTATAAATATATGAAATAAATTCAAAGGAAATGACTGAAATAGGAAATATCGCAGCATATCAGCTGCTGTAGATGACAGGATCAGAATGACCCCAGAGTGTTTGTGGCTACCGCGTGTTTTTGCTTGGTGTTGACTGTAGCACCAGTGTCTGTCTGTACCAATGGTATCGCAGTTACACCCCCTAGAGACGTCTTACCTGTTGCCTAGTGTAATTGCACAACATCTGTTATTCGAGGCCATCACTGCTGGAGACTGTCCATTCACGGTCCATTGGACTCGAAACTGGTCCCACAGCAGGGCCAACGCAGGAGTAAAATCTTAAGGGCTGGTGGGGGGGGCGAATACCATGGGGAATTTCCCATAATTCTCCAATGCACTTCAACATTGGTTAACACTAATTGCGCATAATATGGCTGGGCGACGTGAGATACTGGTTTCATTAAAGCCAGTATAGCGAAAAGCAGCAGCACGGACGCTGGGCTCATATCTCGTCCCGCGAGGCTCGCAGGGACGACAGCTGAGACGGATGAGCTGAGCTCCAGGCCCAATGGACAAGTGTAAACACAGGCAGATCGCTGACTAGCCGCTATGCTAACACACTGCCCGTTAGCTAAAGACAACAGCACTGAAACAACAGCACTACTGCTATTAAATTAATAGTTAGCGCAGTAAATTACAACTGGGCTGCATAATAGCAGCTGAGTGCCTGTAAATTAGTGCATGACCTGTACCAGCTAAATCATTTCTCGCCTCTGTCACTCGCCATTTTTGTCCAGTGGACTTAAGATATTTTGGGAAATCCACCTGCAAGTAACAGCCAGCTAATCTGCCCCAGGCCTACTTCCCTCACCAGCAAGATTTTGAACAAAATGGGTGTCCAAAGGCATAAAATGTTTCCAAGCAACTGGTAGACTGTAATACATCCTTAATATGTAATTGCGGGTTGTGGAATAATTTAAATAGTTTCAGATTTCAGAGAAAACAATGGAATCCTAAACATAGTGTTGGTTGGTGCCGTTCTTCAGCAAGACAATAGTACATCTTAAAGACAATACAGTGTCATGGACATGAAATACAATAAGTACTAAACAATAAAATGTTGCAAACAGTACAACAGTGATGGAAGAGAATTATGAAAAAAAATTGTGACTGTAATTTTGTAATAAATGACACTACATACAGACAGTTTTACAGGGTTATAGGATGTTTGCAGTCCTGAGTGCCCATGGAAAGAATCTGTCTGTGAAACATGTGGCGCTGGTGGACGTGACGTTGCAGCATTTACCGCAGGATAGCAGTTTGTCGGGGATGTGAGCAGGGTGGCTGCTGGCCATGATGATGGCGTCAGACCTCTTCTGACAGCGGGTGGTGTAAATGCTCCAAACTGGAGACTCTGGCAGCTGTCCTCACTGTTCCTTGGAGCAGTTGGAGATCCAGGCTGTCAGGTTGATGCATCAGTAATGCAGCCTCTCAGAACGCTCTCCATGGTGAGGCAGTGGAAGTTTGTTAGGATCTTAGCTCCCACTCTAAGCTCTTTAGTCTGCTTGGGAAGAACAGCCTCCCTTGTGTCCCCTCGTCTTGAGGAGGCAGCTGGTGTTGAGATACCATGAGAAGCAGTCTGGATGTCCAGGAACCTGACGCTAGTGACAGTTTTCACAGGTGTACCGTTCATTTTGAACAGGATGTGACTTCCTCTGTTTATCTTGAAGTTCACGATGATTTGCTTCGTTTCGTCTATGCTCAGAGTGAAGTGGTTCTCCTGTCACCGTACAGCCAGGTCGTTTACCTTCCTCCTGTAGGTGTCTTCATCATCATTGCTGATGAGGCCGATCACACTGGTGTCCTCCACAAGCTCAGCGATGCTGTTGACTGTGTGCCTTGCTGCACCGGTGTAGGTGAGCAGACTGTCTGACAGGGGATGAACTGGTGTAGCAGTTCCAGAACTGGTAGGTGGAACTTGGCAGGTGTGACTTATCTATATTGATGTCTGATGTTAGTCCATGACACAGAGTTCGTGAAAATGAAAACACACTAAGCCACACAACTCACAGCACACTGTGGATTCACGTGTGGGACCTGCTATTCAGTGTCTGATTATATTCAATATTTTTGGGTACAAATAGCATGTAAGATTTGTTTCCCCATCTACTGGTGCCCATATAATTTAAGAATTCTGTCATCATTGAAAAGACGGCATCAACTTGATCTCCTTCCTGCCCATGTCACGCACTGTACAGTCTGCCACTGCTTCAGGGTTATGTAGAGCATCTTCCAGAGGGTCTTTATTCGCGTAATTTTCCCCCCACATTCCCAGGCATTCGTCGTTAATCAGTAGACGTGGCATGGACGGTAATGATCCTGTCACCGTTGCATGGCCCTGCAGAGGAAATGGATTTGAAGAGAACATGGACGAGGAGAGGAAAAGAGTGAAGGTTTTCAATTATGAACGTGGAGAGGGGTGGGATGGCATTTTTTTCCCCTGGCTCCCTCATGATTGGCTGAAATGATGGGAAATAACAGATACTGTTCTCTTGACCTCATTAACAACACCAGGATGGGGGGCGGGGGACCTAGTTCACCCCAGACTGATCCATCTGCAGTGACACTCCAGCTATCAACAAGGCAATCGCTGGCTACCCATGGGGGGGTGGGGGCTCATTTGCTGCTGTGTTCATTCACCTCAATCATCGTCTTTCACTTTCGTGCCACAAGTTTTTATTTTGTTTTGTTTTTCTTGCCATCTTTAGCTATGCACCTCATTGGACATCCCGATCTCTTTCTCCACGCCGTTTCTACCAATTGCTCTCCATATAGTGGTGTTGTTGTTCGTTTTTTTAGGTGGTCAACTGCATATCGTGGAAAACACTTGGTGCCAAACCGAGATACGGCATATGTGCGATTCTAGCTTTCATTTTTTCTTTTCTATCTCCCCAGCTGGCCCCTTCTCCCAAGACGGGCTGGATATTGCCCATGCTTCATGGATGGGCCGACCGGGGCAGGGGGTAAATCCCTCCAACCACTTTCCTTCAGAAAGGTTTTTGTTTATACTTTCATGGCCGTTTTATACTATGAAGAAAATCGAAGAAACCACAGGAGGCCGTGGCACATTTCCACCAGGAGCACCGGCAACACAAACAAAGTGGGACGACGCAGTTCCCGCTTAAAAGTATTACAGTTTCATTTATTTTTTTCTCAAAAAATCTGAAAGTCAGAGAATGATTCAGAGAATGTAGGGAGTTTTTTAGTTTATTGTTGCAAATTTTGTATCAGATGTTTATCAAGAGAATTAGTTGCTTGTTTTTTTTCTATATCTTCTGTTCTTGAATCCCTTTTATCCCACCTAGTAAATAGTCTTAATGCATCAGTAACATCCCACGGAAGATGCATTAACTGCGATAATGTACTTTTAACTTTGGGTAGTGATTTGTTGAATCTGTTGACTTCCATGTTTGCCTCATATATAATTCATCACGGAATATATAAAACTCTCACCGAGTGGCATAAATTAGGGTGCAGCGGAGATCCTGAGTATTTGCAGACGATTAGGCAGGATGACAATGTCGAAGTGCTCTGTTATATAATTGTTATTTTTTTCTAGCCTAAAAATTCCTTCTGCGAGGTAGACCTGGGTATTGTGCCAGAGCATTTCAAGCTATAAAAATCAAAAAGTCATGTCAGAAGAGGCTGTGCCAGTGGGCACATGCATAAACATAGTGTAATAAGCCACCTGGCTCTGCTGCCCAAACACTGCCCTGCATAAGGAGCTGGGGGGCCACAGGAAGGAGACGTGATACTGTATAAACACATACACACACACACACACACACACGCTAATCTTTCTAGATGTGTCCATACGGCAAACCCACATGCCATTCGTATTCATCCACAAGCCAAGCCCCAGCTCCAACTCCTTGCTGGTCCCAGACTTCGCCTCCAGCTTCAGCCGACGTTGCTTCTGGTTTGGTGTAGTGAGCCAACGCGCTCCGTAGCCCTCAGGTTCTCCAGAGCCGTGGGATGCGGCCTCGTCCGTGCACTGCCATGGCCGCCTGCCGCTACAGCCTTGAAGATGCTCCCAGATACAGGCACCTCGAGGCCATGCAGCCTCAGCTCAGTGCAACAGTACCATCAGGAGTGCTAACGGCTGTGATTAGCATTACAGCTCTGGGCTGCACAGAAATGAAGGAACATGCCATCCATCCAGCCATCCATCCATCCCCGTTTGTGATATGCAGTGTCAAGGAGGAGGAATCTATTCTGGAAGCTACAGGCACATGGCAGGGAATGACCCAGGAAGGCGGCCAACCCATTACGTGGCAAGCACACAAATTTTGGAAATGCCAGTTAGGAGGCTTTTGGACTGTGGGGGGAAAGTGGAGAACCCAGAGGAAATTCCATAACAACATAGGGAGAACATGCAAACTCCACACATGTAGGGCTGGGCCAGAAACTCAAAAGCCCAGTCCTAGAGGTGTGAGAAGATTGTGCTGCTCACTGCACCCCCGTGCCACCCCAAAATGAAGGTACCTTTGGAAATCAACATACGATGAGCATAAATTAACAAAATTGCGGCGCTGTATGTGATTCTCAGGCCCCCACGGGCCAGTCGAGATCACAGCTACGAGTGATGGATCACTGGTCTATCGCTATTGTGACTGCTGTCACTCACGGCCATGATTTGTTTGTCACATCATATGTAGCCATTTCCTAGAACTCATCTACAGCCTCAGGACAGGATGGAGGAGAAAATTCTGGAATTAGAATGTCCTGAGTACCCCCCCCCTCCCCGCAAACACTCCCACACCAGCTAATAACCTCTGTGATATTACTGTGTCCGTGGTTGCTTAAAATCTCCCCCCGGCATAAATAAGGGATGCATTGCCATTTCTCTTTTATAAAAAATGCGCTTTCTGGAGTCTCTGCATTTCACAGGTAAACAGTTTATCGATGAGCACTTTCAAGTTTCAGCTTCTCCCTAATATCCTGACCTCATTCATATGTAAACTACTCAAAGCAAAACGGGAACCTAAAAAACATGCATCGTTTACAGTTCCGTGGCTTTTAGGGGAAGCTTGAATTTATATTCGCCGGGATTTATAATGGATTGTCACTTATAACAGCCTAATCTGCAACGCTGGACAAACCTCTTATGCTGCTTGTGAGTTGGGCCATTAGAGTCCAAAGCTGTGCGAATGGGGGACAGGTGAGCTAAAAACAAGCAGACTATGCTCCATGCTGAGAGCCCCCTCCCCCATTTATAGCTTTGTCATGTGATCAGTCATGTGATCAGGCTGTGTCATTTTCTCCAACCCAAACACCTCCAGATCCAAAACCCAGTCCACATCTTCCATAGTTCCTGTTAACCATTAATTAATATGCAAAATAAGACCTTCAAACTATTTCTTATATGGTAAATACCATTTATTATGTACTGTTGCCAGGTTTTGTGAGTTTTGCCTTATTACAAATATCTAATTCAGACATTTTTTGTATACTCTGTGCCGACGCCTTGTTCCTTTTTCCCAGCTTTGTCTTGTAGCTTGGATTCGATTCTGTTCCTATTACGACATGAACCCTGCCTGTCATGACGTTTGAATTTTTTTTGGATTTTGCATCATGTGTTTGGCTTTGTTAAAATGGACCTCGACCCAGTTCTTTACAGGCTGACCAATACTCGAACCCTCTGAGCTCCTCTGTACCCCGAACCTTTCTGGATGCAGCGCTCCTCAGTATACAAAGCAAACGCATCATTTTTTGTGTCTCTTCCAGGACATCTGCTGCTGGTACTCAAGCCGTTCCTCCCGCTTGGCAGGAGGGCATGAAGAAATGCGATGGGCTTTTGACAGGGATGTGTATTATTGCTCACACACTCCATCGCATGCCTTCACGTGCATCACACTTTCGCCATCCTGGCAGGTGTTTGTGCGTACGTGCCGTGCAGGACGGAAACTGGGGATGCCTCCCTATTGATTCACGCGAAGGCCCTCCCCTTCCCTTGGTCCTTTTCCATAAAAATGAAGTTGTCTCTCTGTTGCAACCCGGCACCGTGGCGTTGCCTTCCGTTCATATCCGTGTCACATTTTTAGAAGTAATAATATTCCGGCTCATTTGCAGCCTGTAGCCTTAGTGAGGCGGCCTGACGGATATTTAATATAAATTAGATCTGTTGTAATGCTCGACGTGCTGGCCAGTTACTCTGCTCTCTCCCACAAGACGTGTGATTAGGAGCCGTAACGGGGGCAGGGAGGGGGGGTGAGACATGATAATGCAGTTAGTGTGGGGGGGGCAGGTCAGAGGCTGAGCCATGTAACATTACTAATCTCCCGGGTGTTGAAACCTGGCTCAAACGAACAGAAACCCAATTATGAGAGACACTCTTTTCGTGTTATAGCATATTAGATCCCATTAGCTGACCGGTGCATAAAAAGTGTAAGAGAGTCTTGGTTCAAGACCCAGGGTCTCGAGTGAGACTCAACCACAGACTGAGGACCTTCGGCGACTGTCAACAGGCATGGGGATTAAACACATATGTTATGTATGTCACTCCACGCCTGGCTAAATGGCAAATAGACTTCTGTATATACAGTACAGGCTGTTCACGATTCAGTACAATAGACTTACATAAAACTGGCTTTATATAAAAAAGCTGTCCGATATACATCGGGCTAACAGAAGCACTAACAGAAAAGTTGACATACGACAACAAATAAGTACACTTAAAATGTATCTTTTCTTTTATCTCATATGTGTTCTTTAGTGCGTTTTACTAGTACGTTTTGGCTTTCGTGTGTATTTGCTATAAGGTGTCTTGAATGGCGTGGGAAGCTAAATCCGACGTACATATAATTTGATTTACGTAAGGGTTTGTGGAGCACATTACTAATGTAAGCCGAGAACTACCTGTATTTTTTTCCTCACGATGAGGAAACCTAACAGGCAGAAGCACCTGAAGCCGAAGGCAGGATTCATTACACTGTAAAGTCAAGCTGAAAGAGTCTTAAATAACAGTCCTCACACATTAACCACGTGATGCCATCCATCAGTGACCACCAGCACATACTGCACCCCTTATTAATGTAATTTAATGACTATCTATAGCATCTTTATATTTTGAAGACAAAATTCTTTATCTCTGGGAAAAAAAAGAGTTCTTGAGTCCCCGGTTGTGTTCAAATCTAAAATTCTGGCAGGTTGTAATACTGATAATAGCTGCAACAGCATTTTAAATAGACAAACAACTTCAGACACAATAAATTATTATTTTGCACTCAGTCTGAGAAGCTTAGCCGTACCTTAATGCTTTATCCTGCATTGAATTTTGAGAACATTTATTTAAGAAGAGGATCTGTCTCTTTCAGGAACTGATATTTTTTACGGAATACAATGTAGTGTGTATAAGTTAAAATTTGTGTACATTGTGAGTTTAAGTTATATAATGAATATAAATTTGCTGATACGAGCTATCTAGTTTTTAAGCGTGATCGCACAAGAGGCCACAATATAATAGTGTCAGTATAACCATCATCCATCCATCCATCCATCCATGTTCCTTAAGCGTTGGTGGGTGGAGATGAAGCACGAGGCCCATGGGGTGTGGTGTCACCTCGGACATAGTGACAGCCCCTTTTTGGCCCCTTCTTGTCATTATGCTGTAATCACTGACTGTCTTTGTCTGCTATACAGTTCTTTGATGTGTGTACTTTGGAAGATGGGGAAGAAGGTGCAAAAAATTGTGTCACACTAGAGTGAGCGAAGAAGGATTTTCAATCAGCGTCCTCCACATAAGCATCAGCCCCCTCCCCCCGGTAGCTCAGGAAACCTTGTACCCCCCCGCCCCATATGTCTCTGCTTTAATATCACATCGCGTACTGAGGCACTGAGAGACCCAGCATTCCCTTGCAAGTGTGATGGAGACTCCGCCCACGAGATCAGCTGACAGCCTTTGAGAGCATATCAAGCAAACATCACATACTGTAGCACTCAGGTCACAGAGTTTCCTCTTGGACGTGGCCATGCTATCAGAGGTGGGATGGGTCCAGAGTGTGTCCTGTGTATGGTGGCTCTTTGATCACCACAGGATGCTGCCACAGGGTGCCTTTCGGCTGATAAAATCACTCAAATGTGATCACTTAAATTTTTTTTTGGGGGGGGAACTTAAAATGCAAATTGGTTTAGTCGCAATGTACCTTTGAAAACCAATCATCTCAAGAATGATGCTTTCTAGATATTAGCCTGAAATATAATATACAGTGAAACAGTCCATATTCACAGGGATGCACATAACTGGGTCGGAAGTACACATTCACCTTTAAAAGCGATTCATGAGGCAATTGATTGTTGGAACAGCGTGGATGCATTACTTATTTTATGTACATTTGCACTGATATGACAAGAAATGATTGTGCATTTTAATCTTTTATATGATAATTCATACTTCATTTGCAGTATACAAAGGGCTCGAAGGCAGGCATTTGGCAAACAAAGCGGGTTTTATTGAGGTCGAAACAGGGACAGGGAAATAAGCAGGACCATGAGGAAGATGAGTATCGTGAAGTACACGAGCAACGACTGACTTCAATGACTGGACTGGGGCTGATGAGACAAACAGGTAATTAAATACACAGACTAACAAGGGGTAACAAGGAACAGGTGTAGCTCATCAGGGCCATGTTAGGGAAGGGACAGGAGGGTCTGGTGGACAGGCAAGATGTTACTGCACGTATGACTTGGCAGCCTGTAGATCAGCCTGTGTGACATTTTTTAATTCAGATGTTTTCAATGCAAACTCTCAATGTGTCGGTGAGGTTTTGCATCAATGCCGTCTCTTCGGAGGCTTAGCCTAACAAGAACAGCCATGACGCCCCGGTTCATCTGAAGTTCAGAATGATCATTGATGAATATTACACATGTATGTGGCACAACCCCTGACACATACAGTCGCTTGTGCACTCCACGAGCATTATGGGAATGCTCTGGAACATCTACCGGTGGGGACCTTCCAGCTGACATAATCAGAAGAGACAAGGGACGACAGAACGACCACAAAATCAACCCTCGACATTGCTATAATGTTGCCTGAGTAATATGACATTGCCACAGATATTACTGTTAACTCTGATTTTACCCATAATGACAGGAACACCTGCAGGGGAAGAGGGGGCGTTTAACCTTCTGATGGTGCCTGATGTCAGGCCTCTTTCTGCAGATTCATGGGCTGCAATGAGGCAGACAGAGGAACAGGAATACCTATCAACCTCGACTACTGGGGAAAGAACAAAGAAAATAAAACAATGGGGCTGAGAGGATTAAATGTATACTGATGAAAGCATATGATCGTCAACACACAATGGACCCAGAGTGGGAAAATCTTAGGCAGAGGCAGCTTCTTCACCACATCATCAGTAAGCAGAATCCTTGGAAACTTTCATGACTTCTCAAAGTCTGTAACACCATGACCACCACTGTGGTTGTTTATTTACCATCGGTTTGTATTAGACGGGTAGTGGGACCCTGTAGATAAAGTCATGGGAGAATGTGTTTGATATTGTAGTGGGGCGCGAACACAGACGTTCATAGGTAACAGAGGTGTTATGAGTGAGCACCGCCTTCAGGGCATGTGTATAATAAACTGGTCTCACAATGAATGAGAAAGTGGGCGGTGCTTGATCGCGGGTCCACAGCATGACCACTATCCAGGCTGCTGAAGGACAGGTTCGGTCAGCTGTCAATCATGCGGGGCAGCAGTGTATTGTGGGCCCAGAGGCGCTGTCAAGGCAATATAGGTAAAAGGCAAATACATGTAGATTTCCTTTTAAGGACAAGTGTATATTACAGATGTCAAAAATGGAAGAACGGTTGAGTACAGAAAACCAATCCTGTACATCTTTAGCAGGTAGAAAGACTTATTGTTGTTTTTCCTGATGAGCTTTACTGCAGAAAGAGGAGTATAGCATCAAAAGATACGGGGGGCAGTGTGTGACTCAGTGGGCTAAGCCTGTGTGCTTGTAATCCAAAGGTCACCGGTTCAGACCCAACCTCAACACGTCTGCGGCTGCGGGTCCTTGAGCAAGGCGCTTAACCCCCAGCTCCCTGGGCGCCCCAACAGGTGGCCGCCCTTCACGGACAGCTTACTCTACAAAGAGCAAGTTGAGGGAGGAATAAAGACAATCTCCCCACAGAGCTCGATAAAGCCTCCGTCATTATTATTATTATTAATAAAAAAGTGGTGAGAAGAAGAAGGAGCTTTTGTGACTGATTTCTTTAGGATTTCATGTTTCTGCCATTTGTTGTAGCTGTGCAGCCCATATCCTCCAAATAAACGAGGTTGTTAACCCTTAATTCCTTTTGATTGAGGATGTACATGTTGTTTTATAGTAAGAGAGGAATTGTTGTATATATATATGTGCAAGAGGGGAGTCATTGGGGGGGGGGGGGGGGGTGTGTTTTTTGGGCCATTTTTTG
>JAODKC010000001.1:48509131-48530969 GCA_026777985.1 Mormyrops attenuatus | reverse complement strand
CCCCCCCCCCCCCCCCCCCCCCCCCCCCCCCCCCCCCCCCCCCCGCCCCCCCCCCGGGGCCTGCCCGCCAGTTCGCCCGGCCTCCCTGAGGCATGGGGGGGCCGAGCAGAGGGATGGTGGGGGTCACCTGGCTCAGCGGTACCCTTGTAGGTCCTTGAAGATATTAAACCCAATGAAAGATGTCTAATCCTCCCCGAGAAACAATGCAGTTCAGCGTGCGCAGCAATCCGTTATCAGCATTTCGCTTGTAAAGGGGAGAATGTCACATAATCCCTATGACAGCTGGGCCACCTGCGGGGCGATTCTGCGTCTGGCCCCCCACCTCACCTCAGTCAGGTCAAAGGCTGCCTCATCCTGGCCGCTGGGCCAATAAAGGACCTTGTGAAGGTCTAGTCATATGGAGAGGGGGTGATTATCACCTCACCAGCCGACCCAGCACACTCTATTTATTGGCTGGAATGGTCAGGAGTAGTGTTTGGTGTATAACCACAACGGGTTGTGGCATTTTCATTAATCAGCAGGAACACTGTTAATTACAATGGTTTGGATAATATACAGGAAGACAGATTTATAGACCTGGCATGTTCTCCTCTCTTTCCCTGATGTCTCCATTTCCTCTCTTTCTTATTTGCTATCCATCACATATTATGACGTATGCGTTTGCATTAACTCTGCCACTCCTTAGATCGGCTCCAACTTCAGTATCTCACATTTGTGGTACACCTCCCCCAGTGGCATTGTTTACCACCACTCAAACAACGCATTTGCATGGGGCCCCTGGAGTTTGGGGACCCCCTGTTGGCTGCAAACAGTTGCTATACTAAATATTAAATTAACATTCCTTTTTTAGGAGATGCTGAAGCAGCATGTTTTGCTAACCAGCAAGCTACCTTAGATCTGACTCTAATCACTAGCTATTTATTTAGTTTATTTTTAAACTCCTATTAAACAAGGTTAATGCTATCTCTTTCTGCAAGGTTATTTTCTCATCTTATTGTGCCATGTGGTAAAATCAGCTGCTCAAGCTAAAAATCCAGGCTTCTCTGTTGCTCTTCGTAACAAAAATTCATCAACTTATCTTTTCTTCAGTCTCCGGCTCAGGGCCTACTCGCAACCATGCATTCATGTGTGGACCCTTTCATCCTCACATTGATTGGGTATTGGTGCTTTTAAAAGATACGCCAGACCAGTCTCCATTAGACAGATATATGGTGACCCAGCAGATCACAGGTTCTGAAAAATCACCACATTGAATCTAATGATGTATAAAAAGAATGTTGTACTTCTAAATCTGATTTCTGTAAATTGGCTCAATTGCTGTGGCCCGTGCCTTGTGCCCTATGCTGCATGGATAGTCTCCAGCCCACCTTCCAGTAATATTATTCAGTGCAGATGCTGCACCATCTCCTGAGCCTTTGGAGGGCTTCCCACCATTGTTTATAAAACACTGCATTACGAGGCCTCTCATATCTTCTCCTGCACCTACTGTTAATGCTGTCTAGCAGAGCTATAGTGCGGCAAGATATTTTTAGCCCATAACAATGAAAACTCTCATAGAAATAGTGACAGATCGTCCTCTCTTCTTATCGATGTTCTCCCTTGACTTCTGAAGGAGTTTCTGGCAGCTATGTGTTCAGACTATCAACAGTTCCCTGGCTCGTATTGTACCAGAGATTGGATGAAGCTCTTATGATATTAGCATAAGACAGCCCCCCCATCCCCCCAGTTCATATGGCTTTTGCCAATTATTGTTATCCTATGAAATGTTCCAAGGACCAAAGCATAAACAATGCCAATAGATATAAACAGTGATGATGGATGTAGGGCCTGAAAATGAAGCAGAACGGCGGTGAGCTATATAGGGTTGGCCTGACGCGCCTCCCAGCCATCGCAGACAAGAGCCTGCTGACGTCAGTCCATTGGTTAATGAGACCTCCTCTGTCTAATTGGAATAAAATGACACATAAAAAACATTTATGGATGGCATAACAATAAAAACTATGACTAATGAGGTTAATTTACAGCAAAAGTTGGCTTTTTTATGTCAGAGAAAGCTTGCTTAGAGAGCTAATCTTTTTCTGCCGCATGAAATACTTATGAAATAATTAAAAACGATTGAAGTGGATATTACTCCTTGGACATTGCCTCTTAGCATCACCTGGGTAAGTTACGCGGGGAAAAAAATGGATGGATGGGTTGCTCAGATACGCTGCCAAAACTTCAGTTAACAAGCTTGATTATTTACCATTAATTCTGACACTGATGGCGATACATCTCCACGATCCACACCTCACTACAGGGCTTGGGGTGTCATGAACAATACAGAGCAGTAGCCATTAAGAGCCACAAGGAAGATGAGCCATCCTGAGAACATTGTGAAGCATCCATCATAATGCCTGTGCCACAATCTTACCTGAGATTATGTAGGAACAGTTCCAAAGAAGCTAACATTTTGATAAGATTGGAACACAAAAGATTATTTTATCTACCATAGATCAAAAATGTAACATGGAGGGAGAGGGTTTTGGGTCTTGGATGGATGGAGGGAAAGGTTAAATTCAGGACATCTGCCAATGCTTTTCTTCCAGAAGTATCTTGGTTGATTCTTGTGTCCTTTCTGTGATTCCATAGTCAGGCTGGAAGCCGATGATTGCATTAGATGATTGCACACTTGCAGATCCTACTTACTAGCATTTGGGTACCATTACACCGTAATAGGAGTACATTTAGTCCTATTCCAGGTGACTGAGCACTGTATTTAGAAGGGAAATATACAGCTAAACCTATGCAGGTACTTAAAAAGTTCAACAGTCAATCATTTAAGTGCATTGAAAACTGAGTCCTTCTCTGTGTTGTTATTCTGAGCCAGTATAAAATATCAAGATCATTTTAAGTGGAAGATATTGTAAATTTCCTTGAGTTAAACTCAAATTATCCAAAAAATGAAAGTAATTCAAAATATAATGAAATATGAAATACTTTTTTATTCATTTCCCTACAATTGATACTTACCCTACACACAATCTTAGTTGTTTATTGTTTAATAAGCTTGAATCTGTGTAATTTATGAGTTTACCTGAAAGTTGATTGTTTGTATGGTAAAAAAGGAACAGTTGGATGAGGACTCATGGGAGAGCTTTAGATGCAAATCCTATAAAAGGTTTGAATCGGGATAAAATGCTATACAGAAAAGTGAATGATGATTGGGCATTGATTACATCTTTGCATCTGATCCCAGGTCTGTTAGGATACAGTACAATAGGCGCACATCAATGTAATTAGACAGTGATTCCCACACTGCATTTTGGTCATTGATTAAACTCATCCCAGTGTCTAATGGCTCCAACGCTGAGGCACATCACACATAAATACGCCAAGGGTATGAAAGATTAGCCGTTAAAGGTCATTTGGGCATATCTGTAATGTCACGGCAACGCCCCCGGGAGGCTCACCCGCCTGCCGCTCCGGCTGGCTGACAGGTGGCGCCGTATGAGTTTCGGCACCAGGGACAGTGACCACCTGTCAGGGTTCAGCACTGTGGCGGTGACCAGCAGGACCCGGGGCTGGCCGCAGTCGACCGTGGCTGGAAATAACGGGAAGAAGAACCAGACAAAACAAAGGCCCTGATACCAGATCTCGTTACCTCTTCTAAATGCTCATCCCCACCACAGACGAGCCCAGCATGGATTAGAGGACCACGGACCAGCCTCCAAAGAACTGCCTCACAGTATGTTTTTATTATACATTGTCAATGTTTAGCAGAACATTTTATCCAAAGACTTTGTTTGGAGAAAGCAGGGTCAGACAATCCCTGGAGGATTTGGGGCTTAAGGGTCTTGCTGAGGGGCCCAAAAGTGACAGCGCCCTGTCAATCCCAGCATTCGAACCAGTGACCTACTGATCACAGGCACAGTAACCAAACCCACCCCCTAATAAAGAGGCCGTCTGTGTATAAACTGAATAATACTGCAAAAACTGTTTTCATCTCCTTCCCAAGGTGTACAACAAAGTTAATCTATTTAATCTCACTTTCCATTTAACAGATGTTAAAATGGTAATAACAGATTTACCCACGTTTCTCGCACATTGGTTTTCGGACTTAATTTGTTTGTGTCCTGAGATTTTTGCGGTGGTATGTCCCAGTGCTGAAGCTGTATAACGCAGTAGTAATACACTACCTGCTACTCCGGCCCCATTTTGCGTTTGATCTACTATCCTGCACCCTTCCACTTTCTTTCTCACCCTGTCTTCTCACATTCCTCCTTTTTATCCATTTTTGGCACACTCTTTCACTCCACCACCTGCTAAGAAAACATCTTCTGAACTTCTGAGAAAAAAATCCTCCTGAAACTGACTGTAATTCATTCTGGAATTACAGTGAGGTGTTATTTTATACATTTCTTTCCACAGACCATTAAACCAGTCTGCTGTCAGTCTTTTCAGCCAGAAACCTTTAGCGTCTTCTCAATGCTTCTCTGAGAACATTTTTTTGATGTTATCACAAAGGTAGTAGCTCCCAAAAAACAAATGTTGAGATGTTCCCAGAAAAAAAATAACTAAACCTATTATTTTTAATGAATATCCAACATGATATTCAGATGTTAAGGAGTGGATTAGGAATCATTGATTAATTTTAAATTATTTATTGTGGGTCAGAGTCCGCAGAAGGTCCAGAGCAAGATAAAAAGTGTGTGTATTCATGTGGGCTCATTGGAGACAGTCACAGGACTTAATTTCCCACTCACAGGAGGGTGTATTGTGATCTGTTTGTTTCAATAAAGTTCTCTTAATAGTAAACATTTTCCCACTGAGTGCTTTTGGGGTCATAACCCCTTTGGTGCATCCCTGACTAAACGTCTTCCAAGACAGAGAGCTGCATGGGGGCCTCTGGATCAGCAGAGAAACAAAAGCTCTCTCAGCATCCACATAGATCTCCCCCCACGCCTCAGCACGCGTGACACCGCGAATCCAAAAAGCTGCTCCGGGTCGCCAGAACTTTCCGTTCCATCAGATCTTTCTTTTTCTTGCAGCAGCATCTAAGAACGTATCTGGCAACCACCTCAAACGTTTCAAGGAGCTGGATGTGTGAAACCTGCAAAGTAGGCACATTGGTAAATGCCGTGGAAATGGTTGCCATGGCTACGTGAAGCTTTAGCTCGGGAATACAGTCTCTACGTATCGCGGAGATACTGACCAGTATGGCACGGTTCGAGTCCCAGATTGCTGCCCTGGGATTCTACTTTGTTAGACCAGGAGCAGGTTTAAGAACAGAAAAAAAGCTCTGTGTTAAGTTTAGGCTGCAGAAGATGTCTTTCTCGAATAGTATTCAGTGGTCCATTCTAGCGGGAGGAAAAAGAGCCCAAACAGCACTTCCCAGCTTTTTCATCGAGGGCCCTTTTCTGAATCCTCAAAGAAGGGGAGTCTGACACTCCACTGGGAGCCAGGGCTGGTGTGGAAACTCCTGATAAGGGAAACCTGCCTTGCTTTAGTTGCTGGATCCTGACTGGCGGAAAGCTCTGGAACAAACTCGACACCCTGGATGGGTATTATACCCAGGCGGTTTCGGAAGTGGCCCGCGCATTCGCGGAAAAGGGGCTGCTCGCTCCGCTTTTGTTCCCCCAGGTCATCTGCTAAGATGGATTACACCATTTTTACAAGGGATTAAAAGCGCACCATTGTTTCACCTCTCAGAATGTCAGCTGCAAACACTGGAAATTACATTCAGCGGTATCATCACTGGTACCCGTTTAAAACTTGGCAGGAGTCAAATGCTTTTTTTCAGCAGTCACATCAATGCTTTCCTCAACTCAACTCTTCTTCAGATAAACGACTAATTTTACCCCCACTATATTACCCCTCCCCCCAAACCTGTTACTCTCGAGTAGAGCACTCTGTTCCAGTTCAGGGTGAAGCAGCAAGAATCAGTGCAGAAAATAAAACCCTGGCAGATCACACCTCCGGTATGCGGACAGGCTTGGAGGAGAAGCCAGTCACCGTTTTTTTTTTTTTTTTTTTTAGGTTAAGGAGGCTGTAGGTTGAATGGAGAGAATTCACAAATTTGTAGAAACTTGGAATGAGGAATGGAGTAGGATAATGTAGAGCAATGTAACACAAGACACAGAACTGGCATCATTAGCTTCTGTGGGGAAGTGCATGCAAATCCTCTCAGATTAGATATAGGTAATATAATGCTTACAAAGTACAGCTATGAAGCTTTAATACATATTTGTTGGCAGAATAGCTTTTCTATACTCGATTCATAAAGCATGTTTTATAATGTTACCATGAGAGTGAAGTTAAGTCAACAAACTACCTTCAGAAAACAAATAAATCACAAATGAACACATCCCTTCAGAGAAATATAAAAGTTTCTGGGTTGTCTTAGCTGAGCAGTCAGCTTGCAGTGGCTGCAAATTGCTTGAATTTGTTAGGGGAATTCACACATTTTCTGGTACAAGAAAACAGCCTTTTTTAAAGGAGGGTTTTATAGTGTCTCTGAAACGTTAAAAATACATTTCCGTTCATCGCTCAAGTTGCATGCAGTTTAAACTGCAATGATTTGCTAATTGTTACGATTCTACTATGGATGAATAGTGGAATTTTGAATGTATAGAATAGCAAACAAATTCAGTTATTCCATTAATAATTTAACTATGGCTGTGTTGCTTCACACCTCCCGGCCCGGAGCCTACCCCAGAGCAAAAGGGTACACTCTGCATGGAAGGCCAGTCCATTGCCAGGTACATGCACTCATACATATAATCTATTTTATTTTGCATTATATTGTAATAAATTATGAAATGTGGAATTTTTAGATGCCGTGTGACCCTGCCCTGGATAAGCGATCAGAAGATGGATGATGGATGCAGGGAGGAATTCCCCGCTGACATATTTGCAGATAATTCTTATACATGTGCTAAAAGCATAACATTTTAATGGCCATATTTAACCAAGGTTGTGGTGAGCTGAATCTTATCTGAGGAACCCAGGTAACCGAGGTTACACCTTGTAGGGAATGTGAGTCCATTTTGGGGCATTCACACACACACACACAGACACACACACACGCACACACGCACGCATGTGATTGTATTCATATTTTTGTTGGACCATCTATCAATTTCTGAGGGAAAATCCCTAACCCCAACTATAACAACCTTAACACCTACTCACCCCTAACATAAACCTTTAGTAACCAGAAAAAAAAAGATTTTTGGGAGTTTAGTTTTTTTGATTGTGGTCACAGATTAATATAATATTGAGTTTCCACTTGTCAGGACTAAAAAAATGGTCCCCACAAGGTCAAAATAACAGGTGTACCCACAATGTCATATATATATATATAGCACACACACAGACACATGCACACACATACGCACACATGCATGCATGCACACATGCATGCACACATGCACGAATGCACACACGCAGGCGCGCACACACACACACACACACAAACACACATATGACAGAACATACTCACACACACACATGCACAATGTAGAACCCATGTATAACTGTGTAATACTAATCAATATCAAACTTGTCCTGCTATCCTGCTTCAATTATTATTATTAAATACTGAGAAGTCTATGTCGTCCTGGCAACCATGTAAAATGGCATTCTTCCAGAGTATTCTGTCTTATGCCCTGCTCTTCAGACTCCCAGTCCATTTTGCAGCAATAAATGAGCTTGAAATTCCTGGAACCCAAACGGTAGGTACTGTACTGTTTATTCACTGGCTTATATGTGGTGGTGATTCTCAGGCGGTGAATGATGGGAAGAGGAAACATGAAAAAGCCATTACGCCCCAGTTAGTGTTTCCCCTGTTGCCACGGTTGCCCCTCAGCAGTCACCTGCCCCCAGGGGAAATTTGCTCCAACTTTGAACGGCTCTCCTTGTACCCCCATGATGGACACAATGACAAATTTTGTTGGATCTCTTAGGAGTGCCACTACAACAAGGTCCTCTTACTTCAGGGAGCAATAGCCAACACGGTGGGTTTCACCTGCTGAGTGAGTTACCCTCAGGGTCTGAGAGTAAACTTGCACCCGTGGCCATGTAGTGTCTGCCTCTGTGGCCCCGGGAGTCTGTACAATCGGCATTGTTCCCTGCAAAACAATGCTGGGTGTCTGGACAAGCTAATGGTCTGCAATTACACAGCATTAGCATAGCATTAACAGCAATTAGCATCTGAATTTTTACCAAGTCTTTCCAGGCCCAAAATCATGTGCAATTACTTTTCTTATATCCTCTTGGGCTGTGACACAAAATGGCAAAAAACAGAACCAGGAAACATAATAGCTTGAATTGCAGAACAGTGCAGAGGGACTTTTAGCAGGAAGCAACAAGGACCTGTACTTCCTTTGTGTTTTTTTCCAGATAATATGATTAAGAATTAATAGGCCATGCTCAGATGTAAAACCACGGCAGGTCGTGGGAGGGCTACTCACTCCGGCCTCGGGGATTTAGATAAAATCAGCCAATAGGGTAGGAGCTGTGAGGGGGATCGCCCATGGAAATGGCTAGACTAACAATAAAGGCAACATGACAAGCGGACCTTTCTCACCCCGAGTGGGTTTAGCTAGTGCCCGTCCGGACCCTGACACCTGTGACAGCGCATGCTCGTCCACTACTGTCCCCAATGACATGACAGCAGAGAGGCACTCAGACCGAGCTCGCAACCTGCTAAAAGCGCTTTTTATCGATAGTGCTGAGAAACCCCATTCTCATGGTAATGTGCTAATCCATTTGGAGCATTTTAAACACCTCGGACAGCACTCTAGAAGAGCGCTATCCAGTTATAGTGTGATAGGGGAAGTGGAAACCTTCCAGCAGAGGTCAGCTTGCCGTAATTAGAAAATGACCCCAAGATTGTGGGATGGGATTTCACATGGACAGCTCTTGCTGAACCTAAGGTCATTTTATGGCTTTCATTTTTACTTTTTATTTTGGCAACCATTTCCACGGCATTTTTTTTTAACTTTTGGCACCAGGGTAAGCAAATGTTTCCACAGAGCTGACTGACGTGTGAATTTTGTGGACACTCGTACTTTCAAGGGTCCATTTGGACCCCCCGACTGCAGAAATACAACAAAACAAGAACATGCCACATTATCTACAACTCTGACATCTTGTAAGGGGGTCGTCAGGATTTTCAGTCGTCTTTCCAGAATTCTGAGACAGACATGTAGCAAGACAGGCAAAAGCACTCACCCTCAACCAAATATACTATAAACCCAATCAACACCTGCTCAGCCATCGTTACACATGCTATGCAAAATTGACGTTCTTAAGCATTTGACAATTTAGCAATTTACACAAGTATGCAGGAATTCAGCAGTCTTCTCATCTTGCTCTCCTTTGAGAGGTACCCACACACAGATACAGGTGAGAGTGAAGCTTGGGGTCTAAGCCAAGGGTCAACCATTTATCTGGTGCCACTGGAACATTTTTCAGGGGGGGGGTTAAGAGTCTTGCTCAAGGGCACATTTCTTCCACCAACCACAGGATGTATAACCGAGGGCACATCATGGGCACACACCACCCTACTGCCTCCACATTTGCTTTTATCAAAAACGACTGATTGGACATGTTCCCACCGCTTTGTATTAGCTGAAGCACAGGTTTAGGCATGCAGGTTCTGGACCACTGATTCCGGATTAACGGTTCGGGAATGCAAGTTTTGGACCACAGGCTCAGGAATGCAGGTTCAAGATCACAGACTCAGGACCACAGGCTGCGGAACGCAGTTTCAGGACCACAGGCTCAGGAATGCAGGTTCCGGATCACAGGTTCAGGACAGCACGGTACCCCTTCGGCACAGCCCAGGTTTGCTGCTCTAGGATGTAAATATCTCATCCACTTAACTTTTCTGTTCATGGCTAGGTCCTGAAGCACTGCAAACGGGCATCCAAGTGGAATTTACAGTGAAATCAATGTGAAGCTCGGGGGAGGTTGTAACCTGAGAGTGTGACCAACTCCTAGGATTAGACTGGGAAGTCACTGCCCGAGTCCGCGGCCCATTTTATTCACCATAAACAAACAAAGTAATCTTTATCCGCAGGGTCTCCATTTAGCATCAGCTTGTAATTGGTCACATCTGAGCTAATGGACTAACAGGACTGAGATATCAGGTTTGGAGACACGGAGGGAGCAACAGAAAATGGTGGGGTGGGGAGGGACGGAGCTGGTAAGCTTCCCGAAATGCAATGTGGCATGTTTTTTTTTCAGGCTTGGTTGGGCCATAACATACAGGCAGAGACGTGCTGGTCAGAGGCCCCTGGACTATTTGAGTTGTCTGGGTGGCCCCTACTATTTTCTATGATGATATGGTTGTCAACCTGGGGGGGTCGAGGGGTGTTGACGGTAAATGCTGACAACTGGGGGGAGAGGGGAGTTCCCCGATATGATTTAAAAATTTATTCATCAATACAGGATAATCCCGTGAAATAGGGGGCAGGTGGCTGATTAACCCAACCTGAGTCAGTCACATGGTGTCTGCTGGTTGCCATGGAGAATATCAGTTATCAGGTGGCATCTCTGTCTCAGTTTTAAGGGTAGAAGGAGGAAATCAAGCAGAAATAATGTATTTAATAACCAAATATGAAAATATTCTCCTTGGCCAATGTGGGATTTCTGTGGATGCAGATGCATGAATTTGGATGAGCAGGACCAACGATTCTCATTTTGGGTTTGCATTTGGGCCTTTCTGGAAAGGACAGAAATTCTTTAAAAAACATTTTGGTGCTTTTGCTTCCTCAGAAAAGAAAAAGAAAACATAGAGCAGATGAGGCCGTAAAGATAAAGTGTTGTTTGTGAGGACACCCCAGGACCATCTGTTTTTCTTGAGTTACTATCACCATGAGAACATTTTTCAAAAGCTGAACAAGCACACACATATGCCCCCCTTGTTTAACCCCCCCCCACATACCCACACACACACACACACACACACACACACACACACACAGGTTTGTAACTATATCTTTGTGGGGACTCTCCATTCATTTATATGGGGAAAACTCTAATCCCAACATGACCTTACCCATAAGTAACCAAACAAAATATGGGACTTTCGGCATGTTTGCTTTTTTAATTGCATTCACAGATCTTTGTGGGGACCTGAAAAATGTCAACAAGGTTTTATCACATCGTGGGGGACATTTGGTTCCCACAATGTAATATAAACATGATCCACACATACAGACACAGACACACACACACCTCTTCCGGTCGAGGTGCATGCTTCAGTGGACACACAGGCAGGGGCTCCCTCAATACCTTCCCATGCTTTTATAGATACCCTCAGCGTTACCAGAAGAAAACTTTTTATTGTTCACATGCATTGGAAAGTTTTCCGTGACGCTGAGGTGAGGTGATGCCATCATGCTCAAGCTGCTCCGATACCAAGCTGTTTGAAGAAGTACCTAGATAGTTAAGGATTTTTAAATTAAAACAGCTTAATTTAACTGTGTTTAGGGTTATAAATGCTTGCTGGCTACAGACTGAAGGAGATTTTAAATTAAAATATGCATCTATCTCAGCTCTCTTAAAAATGCAGAACGGATGCTGAACAACTCCAGTGTGACTCAAATCTGCTACAAACATGCCTTCAAAATCACTAAAATGCCTGTTTAATTAATCAGCTGTGTCAGATTTCTTGGTGCCAAAAAGTATTGGTTGAAATATTTTCCCCTGGATTATGTATTATGTCTGTTTTTACTGTTTGTGCTCAAAGCCTCTCACGATTCCACAGATACTTCTGATTGTATTATGCATTGTCGCATGTGCACCGTTTTTTTTTTTTTACCTGAATGCTCTAGCTACTAATTTGGTGACACATCCATGGAGGTGTGTCGTATGTCACCTTGCAGGGGACACTCACATGCGTCACTGCTTGTCAGAGTGTCGTCTGTTAAGGTTAATGAATATTCACGTTTGTGAGATTAATGACTTCCAAGGTCAGGGACCAATGGCGGTAAAAAAATGCATGACTACAGGTACGCCGATTTAACACAGTAAGGCAGCTGATTTCTCGGAGAGGAGGGAGCTGGTGTATGGCATCTGTGCCCCGTGTTCCTGGACAACTGCCCAGGGTGTGCCATCAACAAAAAAAGGTGGCCAAATCTGCATTGGCACACAATGGAGTCTCTGGCTTTACTTCCAGAACTGTGACCTTGATGCTACTGTCCTCTGCTTCCAAACAATAAACAATATGCAGTCCAAGAAAACATCTCCTACTAGCCAGTAGATTAACCGTTTCCAGAATTTGACACAAGTGGACAAGGAAATGTATGTATCTTCAAGATTCAAGAATGGTTTTTGCCTTTGGTGCATCAGAACACAGAAATTCTTATATGTTACTTATTGGATAGTGAGAATAACATTAAACAAAATTAGAGAGCATGAAACAAGACAAAGGCACTCAAAAACTCCTAAGTAGTCGTATGACTGTAGGGGTACGAATTTATGGAGTAAATATAAAATAAACAGAAGAAATGGCAGAACCAGAGGATATGGCTAAATAAATTATAAACATATTAAATAAATATAAGATAAATAAAAGAAATAGCAGAAATAGGAAATATGGCAGAGTAAAGTGCAATGTGCAAAGTGTCGCTCTGTTGAGTAAAGTGTGCTATGCATTTATGAGGCTGTCAGATTTTGTCAAAGTAATAATAATACAGGCAAAGGGAAGGACTTTACTCAGGCATAGAGAAGGGCTTTACTCAAAGGCTCAGAGAAAGGCCATATTCAAAGGCACAGAGAAGGGCTTTACCCAAAGGCACAGAGAAGAGCTTTACTCAAAGGCACAGAGAAAGGCTTTACTCAATGGCACAGAGAAGGGCTTTACTCAAAGGCACAGAGAAAGGCTTTACTCAATGGCACAGAGAAGGGCTTTACGAGGTTAACGAGGTAGGCGTGGCACATGAGAGGGCTGGACGGAGGGACGTGACACTGATGAATATCTAAGGGCAGGTTGTTCCAAATCTTTGGTGCATAAAAACAGAATGCTGCTTCTCCATATTTCTATTATTTCACTTCTGAAATATTTAGCAAGCAAGCACTTGATGATCTTAAGGACCTATTTGGAATATATTCAGTCAGACACTGAAATATATGAAGGTGCTTGTCCATTTAAAGCTTGCTCAGTTCTTCGAAGAGACCAGGTGAATTTCAGGTACAGAAGATGTGACCTTTCGGAGTCGGTATTGATCCCAGTTTTTCTTCTCCTTCCCCGGGTCCAGATGAGGCTTGGACAAAGTGACCTGTTTCAAAGTAGCTGTGGGTCTGTTCCTGTCCTTCATCCCAGGGGGAGCACCGGAGCAGTGACCTGGTTCTTGTGAAGCACGTGGCAGAGATAGAGAGAAGGGAAGAGCACAGCTTTTCGGTGATTGCGTGAGACTCGACTTGAAAGACCCCAAAATCACAGAGCGGGACTGCCGTGGTCCGCGGATTCGTGATGGAGAGACTGCGTTGTGCAGATAGCCGAGGCTGGAAGAGGAGAGCAGAGAGACCATTTAAGCCCTGATGTCAATTATCTGATTGAAGTCCACCTGGGAGGCACAGCCAGACAGGCAGCGCGCCACTCTAGGTCTGTACGAGCCTCTCTCACGCCAGTGAGAACCAAAAAAATAAGATATATTTGAAATATTTCATTTAAAACAAAGTAGCTGGCAACAGCTGTCTCTGTCAGTCGAAGCTCGAGCCAGATGAACTGCTGAATAATCCCAGGATGAATTAACACCAGAATCCAGCTTCTGAGCCTTACATCATTCTTATGAGATATTTTCATTTTGGTCTGTCACTCTTTCACGTATCCACATCCCCCTCCGCGTAGCACTAGGGACTAGGCTGCTCTTGCCGCGATGAGCCTGAGTCGATAGGACGACAATTGGCCACATCTGAGAAACCAGCAACGTCCACAAATTGCTAGTTATCCCTTTTATTAACACACCAGAAAAGATATTCATTCAATCAGCATTTTTTATCAATTCAAGAAATTGTATGGATGTATCGCAATGTAAGTAAATAGTAGCTGTAAATGTGAATGTAGCAGTGGCAGATTAATGGTCTTGGAGCATGTGTAAGAAAAAGGAAATAAAGTAATAATTTAGAGTTTACTCTTAAGCTAAGGGCCTCTTGGCCCCCTTGTCTGAAGTAGAGATATCCATGGCTTGACGAAGCCTTTTCCGCGACACGGATACGAGGCCTGGGATTTCCTTCATTGCCAATTGTCGTGGACAAAATGTCAGTTTCAGCAGGAGAACATTTAACTGCCCACATGAGAGGAATTTAAATTTTAATGACGAGCAATAATTTTATTTGCCTGTGGGCAAACTATATCACATTAATGAGAATAGATCCACTGTAGACATTTTAGAGCAAAAAAAGAAGAAAAAAAAATCTCAGCCTCAAAACATGGAACAATACTCCCCCTCTGTCTAACCCAAATTTAATATTGGCAATACAAAGGTACTGACTTTTCAAACAATAATGAACTCTAACACACTGGGTCTGTGGTGCTGTTTGTGCTGGGGCTGTCAGTGGTTTGCAGGGAACTGCACAAGCGGCATATGCAAAACAGGGAAGAAACTGAGATGCAGATGTGATTGTGTGTGAGGGTTTGTGGCCTGTGATGAACTGGCACCCTGTCCAGAGTGTACCCCAGGTGTGCCCTATGCTGTCTTGAATGTGCTTCAGAATCCTCCATGACCTTGACCAGGACAAGATGATAGATGATTATTATTACAACTCTTATAAGGAAGGAATCTTGCAAAATGATCAGTAATGACATAAATACCTTTTGAATAGACTCAGGTCCCTGTTTCATTGAGAGGCGTTTGAGTTTGTTACCAGAGGTGATGTCTGCAGTACTCGAGCGATATCGACACCCCCTTTTTTCACACTCGGCTGGAGACCTGCCAGTTTACACACAGGTGTCGAGGAGTCAACGCACCATAAAACCATGTTGACAGAGGGTGTCAGACTATGTCGCCGCCTCTCTGAATGACATACGCGTTTCCAGGGCGCTAAACACGTACTCACAAGTATCGCTGTCACAGGGAGGCTTTTCCTCTGCCAGACACATGAGATTTAGGAAGTTTTTGGGGGCCATTGAGGAAGAAATATGTACTTAATGGATCTCAGTGGCAGTGGGAGTCTCAAAAGGGAGGAACAAAGTGGAGAATCTCTGCCCATTTCTCATCTTTAATACAGCCATCAAAGGCGTTTTGTCCTACAGCCAGGACATGTCTTTGGAAGGCAGTGTTTGTGCATAATTGTTGTATCACACAAAACTGACATTATCATTAGTCGGAAATGCTGACGCCTTCGAGAACATTGTGAAGAGATTCCGGTGTGTGGCACGTAGATATTGTCTGTGTTATAGACCTTCGTGGGAGCAAAATAAGAAAATAACACGCAGAGCATAATGGAGATAAAAATCTTGATGGGGTCCTGCTATTTGTGAGTAATTAGGCGATTGCCTGTCTTGTAATGGCGTGTTCATGATTTTCTGTACGTTTGCCCGGGCAGAAGGAGATGCAGAGTTGGTGTTTACCACCCATCAAACCATTCATTTGTCTGGCCCCTCCAAACTGTCACTACACTATGTTAATGGTGTGTGTGTGTGTGTGTGTGTGTGGGGGGGGGGTACGAGTAACTTGAGCCCCTGAAACAACAAATCCACCCCTGTGGAGATGGGGGGGGGGGGTTATTTTGTGGTGTGGAAGACAGAAGAGAGGGATCGCAGAAGTCTCTTTATTCAGCAAATATTTTCTTGTTTTATTTGAAAGGTGTGTTTTTATAGCTCGGTCTGCAGTGAGTGGACCAGTCTGTCCGGGTCTGTGCTCCCCATTACGGCTGAGACCCGGCGCTCTTTCGGTCATGCTGCGGTATGCAGGGTCAGGAAAAGGTTGTTATGGAGTGCAGCCGGGAGAGTCGAGGTTGTTATCTCTAACTACTGCCCTGATAGAAGCCAGCCATCCCTTAATGGTGCCCTAAGAGGGACTTCACTTAGAGTGCCAGCTCTAACAGACCCACCGCACTGTAACATCCGTCTCCTGCCCTGTTACTGGCCGTCAGCGCCCAACGCCGTCCCGCACGCTTCACTCTATCTCCCTCGTTTTGTCTCTGTCCCTCTATCTCCCCGAGTGCCTTAAAAGAACAGATTAGGAGCAGGGACTAGAATAAAGCGTTTTTTTTCTTCTTCTCCTTCAAAGGGCCCCTGAAATTGATCATAATGTATCAAGCGGTTGCCAGGAAGCAGAAATAAACTGGTTTCCACGTAATTGAGTTTCTAAATTCGCCCGTCGCTCGCGGAGACGAGTCGACAGAATCCCGACGGCATGCCGCTGATAACTTGAGCGCGGTTAAACTTTTGTGCAGCGCTGAACGCTATCTCAAATTGTGTTTCATTATAAAGTAACACGATCAATATTGACTGTTAGTTACCCTCAATTTACCCTCTACATTAGCATCTGTTCACTCCAGCAAGTTCCGTGGCCTTGATTGCAGGTAGAGCTCATGCTGGTGAAGAACAACCCGCCAACACCATGAGATATTATGGAAGCAATGACTTTTCCTGTGAGGATCCTCAACCCAAAAGCCAAAGAGTCACATATGTTGATGGGTTGGGCGTCTCCGAACCATCACATTGCTTTCACACCATTATCTATTGAGTTAGCAAAGCTAATTATTCACGATTAATTGTTAATCTCATTTTTGAAATTGACAGTCTATTCCTGGTGTTGGGGAATCTGTAGCTGGACATAATGTGAGAGTTTCACAGGCTGTGGGGGTGGGGGCTGTGGTCCAACACAGGTCCATAGCTAGGGTTTGAGAAATAGTGAGGTCAGGGACCCGGGGAGGGGGGTGGGTCTCGTCAATCACATTATTGATAGCATCCCCTTCATACGCTGTTTTTTTTTTATTATTAATTAGTTATTTGAAATATTCATTAGCCTAATGTTTTATTCAGGTGAATATTTAGCTTCAAATTTTATTTTTAGCTCTAAAAAATTACAGAGGACCGGACCTCGATGACCTCATAGCTGGCTACCTGGTCCTACCCCTGTACCAGGATTACATGAATTTTGTCTGTCACTCCATCCCGTCGCTGTTTGCCTTTCTTTCCCTCTTTTTGGTGATTTTGTTGTGCTCTGTCAGCCTCCCTCCCATTTTGCTGCCCATGGAGTTCCCCCAAATAAAGACCCCATCTATGTCTTGTATGGTTTTGCTCTCTGCCCTGAATGGAGTCTCGCATCTATCTCTCAGCACGGAGAGTGGTCATGATCCCAGGGAGGCAGTGTATGCTCATCTTTTACCGGTCAAGCGCTCCCTCTAAGTAATCCTTTCCCGTGATGATTCATCTGGCTGACAGTGCTTTGGCTGTTGATGCCGGTACTGTTAGTGCTGGGTCTGTCGGTGCTGGATCTCTCTCTGCTGGGTCTGTTGGTAGTGGACCTGTTGGTGCTGGGTCTGTCTGCATGTTGCTGTCGGTGCTGGTTCTGTTGGTGTTGGTTCTGTCTGTGCTGGTTCTGTCAGTGCTGGGTCTGTTCATGCTGGTGCTGTCTGTGCTGGTTCTGTCAGTGCTGGGTCTGTTCATGCTGGTTCTGTCAGTGCTGGGTCGGTGGATGCTGGTTCTGTCAGTGCTGGTTCTGTCAGTGCTGGGTCTGTTCATGCTGGTTCTGTCAGTGCTGGGTCTGTCAGTGCTGGGTCTGTGGGTGCTGGTGATGTCTGTGCTAGGGCTGTCAGTGGTTTGCAGGGAACTGCACAAGCAGCATATGCAAATCAGGGAAGAAACTGGGATGCAGGTTCATGTCTGGTGAGTTCTGGACAGAGCAAAAAACAGACAGAGCAAACTCCGGGCAGCTTCCTGGTGATGCAGGTCCACACCAAGACAGGCTACACGATATTATTAGTTCAGAAATCTCTATGGATGGCTGCTTCCTAGCAACTAATAATACTAGAAACGCGGCAGAGTTGGCTGGGCTGGTCTTGTGGTTTCCGTCAACCGCACAGGGAAGGAAGCATCTGCAGGTACCCTCGTCGCTGCGACAGTGTCTGCTCAAAGCGAGACAATATTGGAGTCAGCAAGCAGGCTTAATTGTGTGTGTGGTTTTCACATATTTTATCAATGGGATTAGTGGCAGATAGAGATGGTCTTAGCCTGCATCCTCTGACTGTCCGTCAAAGCAAACCAGAAGAATTAACAAGACTGGCGTGTACACCACAGGGGGATCCCAGCGCATATTGATAAAATGCAGCATGTAATTTGGTTCACACTCATGCAGAGATTTAGACGTCAGGAATGACATTGAAAAGTTCCCTAGCTGTCATTTTCTAATTACAAATGAAGTTTTCATCCTAAATATTCCAAAATTATTGTAATAATTATTGTATTACTCTTCCTATAGCTACTACTACTCATACTACTACTACTAGTAATAATAACAACAACAATAAAAAAAAAAATAATAATAATAATAATAATAATAATAATAATAATACCATCCATCCATTTTCTGAAACCACTTATCCTGTTGTTGGTATACCTATCTAAATGGGGACCATCCATTCCTTTCTATAGGAATAACCCTAATCCCAATCACGACACCCTTACCCCCTACCCATCCCTAACCTTAACCATAGGTAACCAACCAAAATACAAGACTTTTGGCACTTTTACTTTTTTGATTGCATTCACAGATTTTTATAAAATTGAGGTCATCCAAATGGGGACCTGAAGAAGTGTAAGGAAAAGTAAGGAAGTTTCAGGTTTTACCGCACTTTGTGGACATTTTGGTCCCCAAATGTGATCTATGCAAACCCACACACACACACACATACACACACACACACATACACACACATTTCAGGTGATTTCAAACTGTACAGTGTGATTGTTGATTATTGTGCTTTTTATTTCAATTTTTTATTTCATACTAGATAAAAATCCATCCATCTATTTATCGTCCAACTGCTTATCCTTGTCAGGGAAGATAAAAATTACAAACAAATTTAAATCAACACCAATCATCGAAAGTCCCATATTCTGGAGTTACCAACACCGGTCTTTTCATCCAGTGTCAGTGAAATGAATCGAGAAGCAAAACGCACACGGATTTAATTGAAGTGCGTTACAACAGCAGTGGCCTAGAATCGGCACCATTCAAGTATAAGAAACGAAAGCTGTATATGCCCTACCTAATGGGTGCCAGCCATTGCAAATACTCCCCATGTAATACAATTTAATTAAGCTAATGTTTCTTTGGCTGCTCAAGACAAAGTGTTATTTCAGGTCGTATAATCCAGTAATATGAGGCCATGACCACATTGGTGCCCTGAGCTCATAGCCTCTGGGATAGGCTCCGGACCCCTGTAACCCTGAATAGGACAAGCAGGTACAGAGAATGAATGGATGGATGGACCACAGCTGAAACTGGCTTACAACTAGCCTGTCTTACCCTGCCCTGATTGTCAGAGCCCTGTTACAGACCCACGTTTGCCATACGTGCCCCAAACATTATCTGTCCAAACCTACCCATGCTCTGCCCACCCAAATCCAAGCCCCACCCATTTCGCTACCCATGCTCCACCCATGTCATACCAACCTCCCATCATGCCTCACCAGCACCAAATCAGCACTTCCTTCCTCATTACCCAGTGATAAGATGACTGTTTTATTTGACTGATCGTGCTGTTGTTTCATTAGTTCCCTGATTTATAACGCAGTGGCCTGAATACATTAATTCTGAAGCTTATTCCCCTTTTATTTAGCCTTCTCAAAGCAACATTGTTCATTTAGCATTTCCCTAAAACACACCAATTTATTATCCAGTCTTTAACACACCCTCGCTCACTGCCAAGTTTCTCTACCCATCTCCTGATTATTTACCTCCCTCCATAAATTTTCTAATTTACGGCAGTTAATAAATTACATTTAATGTATCAGTTAAAAAAGCATTTAAACTGTATAATTTAATTTACAACTTGATTGCATGAAGATTCTAATGGCCACCCCCATCTGAGAAACAAGGAAATTTCTTTCCCTCAGTTGTTTTATTAATAATTGTTGTCTTTGGAGATTAATGTTCAATGATATTCTAAAGATAACATTTAAGATTTGCATGAGAAGTAATGCATGGGATGGCGCCCTGTCCTTGATTATTCCCTGATTTGCACTCATACCTTCTGGAATAGGCTTCAGACCCCTCCAACCCCACATGGGCCAAGTGGGTACAGAAGATAGATGGATGGATGGACAGAGGGATGAGAAGTAATGCATGGACCACTGCTGATATCCCAGGATGCACTCAAGGTATCAGTGACACTGTAATTGATTCTGATCACAGGCTCCCATCTGTGATGACCCTCTTAGCAAGGAGAGCTCAGGCCCACAAAGAGAAGGGCATTAGAAGGGTCATAATTCATACAAAGGTGCCAACCTTATCATTAGCCAATGATATTCTTTCAATTTATGAGCAACTTAGAGGGCACTCTGGGGGCCAATCAGCTTTCAGCTGGGGCTAATGTCCCTTTGGCTCCACCCCTCATTATGCCCCTGTGTGCATGAAATGTACCACTGGGTGTTTGATGCATGTTGCCCAGTGTCGTGCCCCATCCCTATATATATACGCCCCCAGGATAGAGATCAGGGAGGGAGATTAAATCTCCTGTGTAGTCATGCGGGACATACCTCCACTTAAGACCACAGAGTAACGGCTAGGGGAACATGATGAGTGAGTTAATGCACATTTCCGTATGATACAAACGGTGCATTTTATTAAAAGCTTAACACTCATTACCACTGATCAATAGCAGCACTGTGCTCCACCTTGAAAGATCTAGGGCCACAATGGGCCGGAAAAGAGGTCTTCAGCACTGAGAAGAGGAAGAGGAGGGATTCCCTCTTCTGATCATCCCAGGAGGTCTGAGCTGTTAATAAATCCATGCAGATAATGCCAGTGTGGAATTGAGCTTCTCCCCACAGATTTTAGGGTTATGTGAAAATAAATTAAAACTCTGGAATATACTGCTATAAATTTACATATCCCTTAACCTAAACTTCCTTTCACCAGCTGGACCCTGGAGGTCTTCTAGGTTCTTTTATTGCAGACCTGTTAATCTGAAGGAAATTTGAATAGTTTTTCCAAGTTTAAAATTAACCACATTTACTATAAATACCATAATGCATTGCTTAATCCTGAAGCATTTAAGTTGATTTGATAAATGTTCTGGCAATATCGTGTCAGCCCAGCCCAGCCCAGCAGTTATCGTATCATGTAGCCTGCACTGGCTTGAACGATATTTTAACCATATCAAGATTCAAGTTTTATTTGTCACATGCACAAACATAAGGTGCTTATACACCGCTGGAACTTTTTCTGAAACCAGAATCTTTTGCCAGAACAAGAAACTTTGGTCGTGATCACACGGCAGGCTCAATTGTAATTTCTCAGAGGTAGTTCCAGAACCCTTTTTTGGTAGCTACTCCAGACTAGTTACTTTTCGTTCGATCAGGAACTACTGGGGCGGCGCTTTTGGTGATAAACTAGCTGATTGGTTGACCACAAGCACCAACACTAACTTGGAAATTTAGCGGAAGTGCAGAAAAAGATATGTAGCTGAGTGAAAATTGAGCAGATAGAGGTATCACTCCCAAACTGCATCATCTTCGCCAGGCCAAGGAGGATGCTTACAGAAGAGGTGACAGGGCCCTGTACAAGCAAGCCAGGAACACGCTGACCAGGGAAATCAAAGTGGCAAAAAGAAGGTACTCTGAGAAGCTGAAAGAACGGTTCTCAGCCAATGACCCTGCATCAGTGTGGAG
>JAODKC010000001.1:48491775-48507267 GCA_026777985.1 Mormyrops attenuatus | reverse complement strand
CCCCCCCCCCCCCCCCCCCCCCCCCCCCCCCCCCCCCCCCCCCCCCCCCCCCCCCCCCCCCCCCCCCCCCCTGCTTTGTTCACCACTTCTGAGAGCTTAGACGACCCCCAGTGCCATGAGGCAAGAAGCAGCGCCGCAGTGTTAGCAGTCCCAGTGTGAGAGGTATGATGGAGGATGGAGTGGGGGGGGTGGGGGCTCAGCCTATGGATTTAGTTAAACACAGAGCAAACATGGAAACACAGAGCCAGCAGGGGGCTTCAGGGCAGCGCCTGCTTCTTTCCGTCTCTCTCATGTCACTCCTGCGCCGCTCTTCACTCTATGCTCTCTCTCTCTCACACACACTGCCTTTAGCGGCAGCTCCCTCCCCCCCTTCTGTTTCGGTTCCCAGCGGGAGATGGCGTGGCATGTTGATGAAGTACCGCAGGCTGGCACCGGGAATCCGCTAAACGGCACATGGCACACTTAGGCAGAGAGGCATCCTCTCCCAATCCCTGCCCATCCCTCTTCCTTGCTGCCTTTCTGCTGAGACTCCTTGCTGTCAGGGCCTCCTTATCCGGGCGCAGCCGTGCACTGCCTTATTTTTTAGGGCGATACCTCACATTTTTGGAATCCTCACACGAAGGCCCCAGATGCAGATTTTGTTGAATTATTGTGAAACCTTTTTGGGTTATGCTTCCAGTGTGTAGATATTTTTAAGTGTTTGTGAAAACTAAGATTTTGCATCTTTTATTTCAAGATTTAGAATTAAGTGAATTAATTAGATGTGTGTGTGTGTGTGTGTGTGTGTGTGTGTGTGTGTGTGCCTATATAAGGTTCAGTTGGAACTTTAAGTTACGGAAAAAGCTCCTGGGGTTTACGGATGCTTAGTAAGAAAGCTCACAAACAGAAATGTGTTTGAGACTGTCACTGCTTGCCCTGAAATGCTGATTAAAAGACGCATAACAGTGCTTTGTATCTGCATGTGGCAGAAATAAAATAACGCAGATTAATCAGAGATGGCTGCTCGTCATGGCGTTTAACCCACCGATAAAATGATGCTGGGACCACTCTTTTCGTTGCGCCTCCATTCTGATATGGCTTCCCCTTCCCTGGGCGTCATGGGGACCGGGAATCAGCCCAGTTGAGTGACATCAAATGCACCGACGGACCGTTTCACCACAGGAAACGGCGGTGTGATTTTGAATGTACTGGAGTGTGTTGCACGTCGCACTCCAAATGCGTTATAAGTTGGTTTGAGTGATTGCAGAGCATGTGGGATTTGGGGCTTTCCCAACTTGGTGCCAGTCTGGGGAGCAGATTACCAGTCATTTACCTTTAAACCCCACTGACCTGTGAGCTGCGATGCAGTCTTCATTGGCCTCCAGACTGACAGCAAACCTGACATACTTCCCCCAAAAAGCAGGGGGGGCGCAACGTCCTGTTGTGTGGCGCGCCCCTCCTTCTCCCGACGGACAGCCCACCAAGCATTTCCGACTCCGGTTGCTTGTTGCATTCCTCCTCCTCTTCGCATCCTAATCTTCATCCCAGGAGACCTCGTTACTGTGGATGCTGCTTTTGTTCAAAGTTTTCTTTTATTTTCTCTTTGCATTATTAATAACATGTCGGCCTCATCTCTTCCACAGAAATAAAGTGCTGTTTATAATGAGATCAGCTCTAGGTGCGTTTAAATCCTCTCCTGTGTGGTATGTCTGATTACTACACAGGATGCCACTGTGCTGCTGTTCCACGGTAATTATAAATCCTCTGAATAGTGCATCAGTTTGCTGTTAATTATCACTGCTGCGTGGTGGTCGGGAAGGGCCAGGGGGCGCTCTCGTGTCCTTGGGGTCCAGCAAAACGCAGGACCACTTTAGTGGGCAGTGTCACCCCTGGGGAGAAAGTCCCACTCACTATTTATCCATGTCTAACTTTTTGGCAGGGTGTTCATTGTTTAAAAAAATGGCCAGCAGGGGATTTTCTGCAAACAGCTCATTTTACCAGTTTTCACTCGCATGTAAATAGCAGGAATAATGGTAGAAGAGTCTCTGAGGCTCCTGCAAAATGTGTTGGGGTTTGGCACCGGTGGGACGAGAACCCAGAAATCACCCCCCCCCCCCCCCGGGGGGGGCCCGGGCCCCCCCCCGGGGGGCGGGGGCCGGGGACTAGACCCATAACCGCAGGTTAGGTATCAATGGCAGGTGTTAATGGGGGATAATGGCAAGAGAAGAACGGTACGGAAGTGTGCTTTATGAGCTGCTAAAGTGCCCAATTCCCACTTAACACCCAGCAATTTAAATCTGAGCCGTCGGGATGGCCGTGAAGCGGTCAGCCCCATGGTACCAGACACATGCAAACAGTTCACCAGGGCTTAAAAAGCGAAGTTAGTTAAAACAGGTGCTGATGGGGAACTTTGCAAAAAGAATTAGCCTTTGAATGATCCGTTCTCAGGAAAGCAAATCTAGATTAGATTCAATTGGATTAAGCTTGATCGCCATGGTATACAGCACCAGTACTCAGACAAGGAAATGCAATTTTGTGTCTAATCTGAAAGCACAAAATAGTGCTAGAAAGAGCTGTGCAATATATTTAAACATGTGTGATAAATAAACATAAAACTGTGGGATGTAGGCTGCACAGTAATAGGACGTCTTTCTGCTGTGGTCTGGTGGCTGAAGGATGTGTCCTGTTAGGGAAGTTTCTTATCTAATGTCATTTAAAATGATAATAGAAGCTATTTGTTTACTGGAAACCATGAAGCCATATATGGTTATGAAAATCTGAGGTATCAACCAACACGCTCCAAAGCGATCACTTCAGTAGGTTTGTCTTGATGTGAAGCCCAGCCATCCTACATTGAGATGTGGCGTTAAAGATAGCGAAGAAGCATGTTTAGTGGTCCACAGTCTGAAGACACACTGGCCATGTCTCTGCTGACTTATCTCAACCTGGCTGTATCCTGTCTCACAGCTATCTGGACAAATGGCCCGCTCCCCATTCCCAGCACGTTTGGTGTATTCATTAGGGACCCCCAGATCATGGCCATGGTGGGTGGGCAGTATCACAAAATGTCGATAACCAACAATTTTAACCCACATCCTAATGGTTACATTATCGATTCACAATGAGGGATTGATTAACCCATGATCGGTAAACCCAACTATTGTGAGTTTTAAAGCCCCCCCCCCCCCAGTACAATACAGTAGTACTTTACAGGCATTTTAAAGTACAACATTTGGAAAACACATTACTGAAGACCTACAAATGACTTCTTAGGATCTGACACCACATTACAATACACAGTGCTCACAGAAAGTCTTGGAATGCTTTCTTAATTCAGTAAAAATATTGCTAATTAACTGGATCTATAACAAAAATAATTACTTTTTTCATTTGCTTACAAAATAGATATATCACATTAGAATATCAGTAGTTTTAAGTAGTGTTTGGCGGTTAAGTAGGTATACCGGTTCATACCGTTTTTTATCATTGTTATGATATGAATTTTTTTAATACCGCGATACCGATTTAAATTGGCTACACAATGTTCGGAAAGTGGCACAGCTGGAAACTGTTTAAGGGGGGACCTTTTTCACTGCTGCACCGCTAAAAATGTACCGCGAAAGATCAGAAACGGAAGATATAGCTGACGCTGGAGTTGAAAATAATGAGACACTGGGGGTGTCAAAAAAAAATAGATTCTCAGATATTAATCGATATTAAAAATGAGTATCTGATTAGATACTCCTTTTCACCATTATTAATACCAACAGTGCGGTTTTCGCCTCATTCGCCACACTTCACACAGCACCACTACAACGCAGGCACGCGTGCACACACACTCGCGCAGCCCCTCCCCTCCTCTCAATAGCCGCTGAACGCATTCGCGCTGGTTCACACACACACACCAAGCTGGCCGAACATGGCATATGCTGCAGCTGAAGGCACTTCGCAAGCTGCTTTAATAAAAAAAAACACAAACGTGCCGTTTGGAAGTATTTTGCAGACGAGCATGGAAAGGCTAAGGATGTTGATAAGCCTCTATGCAAACAGTGCTACAAAATTGTGGCGACAAAATCAAGTAGCACGTCAAACTTGGCGAAGCACCTTAAAGACCGACATCCCAGTCTTTATGAGATATTTCGCGAGGTCAGTAAAGCTCACATTCCAGCAACACTGAACTATTAAACACTTATCAAAATGTTAACTTGGCCGGCGTGCACCATAACATTAGCAGTTAGCCAACAAACACGTTAGCCATATGCTATCATTAAGGTAGCGGATAGGCGCAATGGCTAATAATAAAATAATATAGTTAATGTAGGAACAATGCAAAAACGTAAAACAAAAATGTGTCCTGTAAAATCCTGTAAAATGTGGTAAACACCCAGTGATACCGTGAAACCGATATAACTTAAAAATACCCATGATATAAATTTTTGGTCATATTGCCCAGCTTTAGTTTTGAGTAAAACATTCATTTCAAGTAGTAATAAACTGACACCCAAATAATAGTTCTAAGACCAACTGTCTTAGAACTATTATTTGGGTGTCAGTTTATTACTACTATGAATGTTTTCTGAGTTAAAAGTTCTTTGACAAGCAGTCTCATTGGGCACCTTTTTCATTAGTAACACATTTGTTATAACATAAAACACCAGACATTTCTGTTTAATATCCCTTTGGGAGCCTTTGACTACAATTAATAGCAAAATAGAACAGAACTGAGTCAGTCAAAATAAATGTCACTTGAAAAGAAAATGTCTGTCTGGAAGATATGTGCAGATATGATAAATATTGCTTGTCAGTTGACTTTTGTTATGAATATGAATATGTCTTAAACATAAATCAAATAATACTGAAACTGAATCCAGCTGGAAAATTTAATTGTGAGGTCAGGGCCAATTCCGTGCCCTAAACAATACCCGTACTTCCCTTAAATAAAAAGATTTTAATTTATATTTTGGCACATATCTTTAAGTTGAAATCCTTCTGAGACATGGTATGTGAGTTTTAGACTGGCCCAATTTTATTTTCAGCTACTCTTTTCGGTCAGAATTCATTTCTTGTGCTTTGAAAGAGACAGGCTGGTGTTGTTTTTAAGGAACTATACCCATATGTTCCTCAAATAAAAAAAAAATGGTATACAAGTATCTGGCCTTTGTTTAGTGGTTTTCCAGTGACTCTACATCAGTAAATTTGTGTTCCATTTAGAGCTTTTCAAACATCTCCTCGAAAGTCACTATATAATACTTCTTATCTCATTCTATCGGACTAATATCAAACCAGAATCGAATTGGATTGGATTGAATCGTTAGCCCTTTGGAGTCTGAGGCCACTTTCGGGGTAGCCTGACATGCCTTGACATTTTAAAATATTTCACCTATCTAAAAAACATTTATCCCAAAGTGCTACATGTGCTTTTATTCAGCACAAACAAAGCCCCGATAATCTGAGACCACTTAGAATGTTATTATTCTATTTTTTGTTAAAACCAACTTTAAACATATACTTCTCAAAAACCTCCTTTCAGACATGCTGAGAAATTGTAAAAAAATCACATTATAAACATTTCTAGCTGAGACTTTTGAGCTCTGAAGCTTATAGACACAGCGGTTGGCTACACATAGGTGAATGAGACATTCTGAAATTTTATGTGGATTAATTACTAAAGTGCGAGAACTTTGGAGTTCAGTGGCCTATACAATGAATATTGATGAGATAGGTGTCCCCACACCTGTAGTAGTTTGCATACTGTCAATGGCCCATCAGTCTGGAATGTCACTGCACCCCACACCCATCACTTTGGAAAGGCAGTTTGAAATGCAAGAAAAGTAGCAACAATAAAATCCTTTTCACAGTTTATTGGTAGATGGAATGAAAATCTGTGAGCAGTCACTATAGAAAGCGATAAATGTGATGCAGTGCCTAAGCAGAGTTAACGGAAATAAAATAATTCACTATTATTAACCCTCTGGGGACGAGGGCATCGGCGTATCTTTCTCGTGTATTTCAGTTTATATCTCGCTGAAATCTTTATTTAGAATCATGAAAAAAAAACACTGACTAAATCCGGATTCTGTCTTCTTTTCAAAACGTCCATGAAGTATTAAAGTTTTTAAAATTAGGCTAAATAGGCAAAAAGTAAACCATGTCACCTTTCTTTGTTTTACCTGCATCGGGGGCGTGTAGTACTGCTCTCACCTGAAGATCGCTATTCACGTTGTATATAGCCGCATTACCACGCATTCAAACCGCATTCGCATGCGAATGAACAACGCTGAAATGAACACAGGTATGAGACGTATGCGTGTGCCATGTTGTAACCGATCAAACACTACCCAGACATGTGCTCTTGTTTATTTGAGTCACAACGGGCGAATTCACATATTTCTTTACCCAATACGAACTGTCGGATTATCACGTTATTATCATGCGAATAGCGCGATTTGCAAGTGGGCAGGCGATGAGAGCTGCTTCGAGACGCAGACGCTTAAGTCAGTCACTCTTGTTCTTTTTATTAGTATTACGAAGCTGTAAAAATATATTTAGTTTCTACCTATATATATTTGAAAAGTAGACAATCCAAAGTTCCTGAGGGTGTTTTTTTTAAATGTTTATATGACAAAAACTTGCGGAATTATTTACTATTAATATACCACTACTAATACTACCACTGCTGCTACTACAAGTACTACTAGGGTCAGTGGAGGGGCATGGATACAGATTCAGGGGACCCTACACTTGACAAGGGCCCTTGAGTATGTAAAATTAAGCAGGGGGCCCAAGGCAACATTTTGTCAGGGGGCCCTGAATTTCTAGGTACACCCCTCACTACTACTACTACTACTACTACTACTACTAATAATAATAATAATAATAATAATAACAAAACAACAACAAGAAGAATAATAATAATAGCAATTATAGCAATAATAATACAGGTTCTTCCAAACTATTATTACTGGTACAAGTAACTGAGTGCTGTGTTGTGTCAGAAGATGCCAGGTGTTTGACTTGTGTTCTGTCATGCAAGCTAACCTCTCTAAATCACAGTTAGCTGAACACCCTCCTGCAGGGATGCCTTTTCACTCCTTAAAACATCTTAGCCGGGCTGACAATGTGATTTCACTTACATAGACAGTTCGATGTTTTATCAGAGGGATTCAGGTTAAGTCCCTTTATCAAGGTCTCTGCAGCCATAAGTTGGTTTATTGTTTCTGGGGGTTGGGGGGCACTCAAAATGTTTTAAAAACTAAATGAATGCCTAACTAACAGAGTCAGAAGATTGTAACTAACTAGCTGGATAGGAGAACATGATGCTTCAGCATTTCCCAAATAAGGAACTGTTTGTGTCCAACAGAGGACTTCAGGGGCCCCATGCAAATGAGTGGTTGTAAACGCCGTCACTGACAGTAGCAGGGCACCACTTGTGATTTTATCCAGTAACCCTCAAAGCTTTAAACTACTACACCACCTGCACCATTCTGTGGCCACCTGCTAAACCGTTACTTTAGGTTCATGTCGACATGCTGAAGACTTCACCACCTTCCACAAATGACGTGAAGCGATTGTGGTATTATTGCTCATACTCAAAATCGATGATCTGCCCTGAAAAGCGGTCAGCGAAAAAACCCTTGCTGGTCTGCAGAGTACACAGCGGGAGCAGCAGGAGACAGCAGAATGTTATATTTGCATGGTATTCTGTCCGAGTTATTCTAACATTTATATCAAGTTCCTGTCCATCATGTGGTAAATTGCTTTCCCAAATTCAGCCAAAGCACTCAAAGTCTTTCATTGTTACAGCACTGATTTCACTTACAATGTGGATGCGCTTCCTCTGTGGTGTGCAGTGGTGTATGTTTGAATGTGTTGGATGAACACCGATGTTTGAATTTTAGGGGGCCGGTGGTGGTAAAAGTTGTGTCACTGGTGTTTGCAGTGGGGGGCTAATGGTTACGGAAATTAAACCGTTCTGTCAAATCAATGATGATATGACGATTGATTAAATTTAGTCACTTTTGGGTGGCCAGCCTATGGTAGTGCGTGTCTGTAATTTCATCATCTAAAACATTTTGGCAATGACAAGATTTGGGGGGGATACTCAGGCAGCAAGTCACATGACAAGCACACTTGTTAAGTTCACTGGATATTCCAGTTATGGCTTCTGCTTACTCTCACACCAGTAAAGACTCCTAGACTCCTATGTCTGACCCCACACCTGAGCCGCATCCCTGCAACTAGACTCCTGCATCGTTTTCTTGTTTGCCCAGGCCGATACTGAAAAAGTCTGCTGCTCCTCCCCCTTCTCCTTTGCTGAGTTCCAGATCCCCATCACAAAATCCGGTCCCAAATGCACAGCCTTTTCCTTCCTACCATGCCCCATGTTCCGTCCCACATTTAGTGGTTCTTACAGCAACCTACAGTAAGTAACATATTACAGTACAGACACTCCTCTACTTACGAACTTTCAACTTACGAACTTTCAGACATACGAACAAAGAGGACCGTAAGTCCAAATTGTGTTCATTGGGATCCCGTTTCCTGTCCGCAACATCCATTTTTTTTCTGCGCACCAATCCCACCTAATACGACTTCTGGCCACTACTCCCCCCACTCAGCAGCGTAGCTGCTGATATTGAATAACGATTTACGAACATTTCAAGTTACGAATGGTCGTTCGGAACATATCTCGTTTGCAAGTAGAGGAGCGTCTGTATACATATTTCTAGGCAGTAACTAGGCACATACACACACACAAACACGATACTACAAAAGTACTCAGCAGTACATAACCGCTGTCCATAACCTTATTTAACTTGCGTTTCTCTTTTTGCTTTTGAAAAACACCATATGAAGTGACGCTGTAGGGATCATCGCTGACCTTTCCATGACACCAAAAACGAACAATTTCAAAAGTTATTTGACAACAGCGGAGAGATTAATTTTGGAGAACAAACATTAAAGAATAAAAGAAAATGTGTGACGTAGACACCAATCAAGCATTTGCTCTTGCAAAGTGGTATAATTTCCGTTTGACTGAAAGTTATTTAAATTGAATGACGCCAGCGAGCAGTTTCCGCGCGACCTCCCTCGGAGGGCGTTCCGCGCGCTAGTCGCTCCTTTCTGTGACTTGTCAGGTCATTAATATTTCAATTTCACTTGCCAAGTCTCGATACCCTCCATAATTCACACATGATGCTCTGCTGGTGTGATTCTTACATCATATCCTGCCTACTTCAATCTGGCATGTATATGTATCAGGGTAATGCCCATTAAAAAGCATATTAATTAGGCTGTGTATCTAGTATTATTTTAGCAAGAAAAATAATATGTACTTATGTTCTTTATTTAAATATTTCAACCGATATTTCATTTTAATTACATTGTATTGAGTACCATTACTTTGTATTTTTATCCATTTTTTAAGGAATGTCTTGACATTTGTCAACTCTTATCGGGTCTACCTGGGAGGATTATCCCGATGTGTGAGAAACCTCTCAGGATTTGTTATTGACTCAAAGATTCAAACAGTTCTCATCAAGGGAGGATCATGATAATATCCAAAACAGAAGTCCTGATGTCCAACAGAATCCATTCAGATAGAGTGAAAATGCCTTGATATCAATCAAACATGTGATGGTAATCTGTGTAATGGGAAAGTGTTTATCAAACAGTGATATTCATATCAAATGGAATGAAAGTAAGATCAGAACCAGCCTTTTGAAATGTTGAATGTTTCAATGCAACTTTCAGTCAGTGTTTCTATCATTACATTTTATGGTTTGCATGTTCATTACATAGTTTGATTCTGTATTATTTAGTGGTTGTTATGTACTTATCTTCTTGTGCTACATGGCCTTTAAATGCTGCTGTTTTGACTAGGCTTGTTCACTGAAATGGTGTGTATTATATCTTTCTAGTCATTTAAGCTGTCATGCATTTCATTTTCCATGCACCTTTGAAAGCATAATGTGGTATGGAGGCTTGTAGTAAGCAAAGTGAAGTCTTGTTCGGTTGCCATGGTTTTACCGTTACGTACCTTCTTAACTTAAACCAAGTGGATACAGAGATAAATAATGCATATACTAGAGAAACCATAACGTTCCCTGACTGTTTGGTTCAGTATCATATATGCACTAATATGAGTTTGCAAAAAAGTCCTTTTTTCTTCATAGATATGCAAATATGTTTACAGTTGATATATTAGCCTTTTCATATTCCAGCAGCTACAGTACCACGAGTATCTGGCAATCAGGAGAGCCTGGACCTCTGGTGACTGGGGAGACAATGAAAAAGCCGAGTAAAAATTTTATGACAGTTTCATTTGATCGCATTTCAAATCTGCCAGCAGTGATCCGTCACCGTGCGGCGGTCACCGCGAAACCGATGCGCCCAGGTGCCGGGAAAGGTTCGCCGAAGCCAGCGTCTCTGCTCTGCGCATGTGCAGATTATTTTCACTCATGCAACATTAATTACATTTCAGATTTACCATCTGCCTTTGGTTTTTCTTTTTAGTTATTTTAAATTATTTTTTCCGTGCAAGACAACTCGCAAGAAATGCATTATATTAGTTAATCTTGTATTTGAGCTCCCTGTTCATCAACTAATACAAGAAGAACTTTGTCTGAACGCAGTATAGTGCTATCAATACTTTGAACACTTGAGGTCTTTTGAAAATAGAATAAAACAACAAATAAATAACTCAACATTAATTAATTAAGATATTCTCATATACTTTGGATGATGTCTGAATATTTGTATGAAACCGCTGTGTCCGCTGGGGATAAATCGCTGTAATAAATTCTAACTATACACATAGCCTAATAAGACTTTCTGTTCTATTGTTTGCGTTGCATGTATTATAACACCCTTCATAGAAAGGGTTAGCTAATTAATACATTAATGTCCTTGATTTCGTAAGAAAAGACTCACCTAACAGAAATGTCTAATTGAGGGATACATAACCAAACACATTAAATGTAGGCTAAATTAATCATAATAAAATAATTAGCAGTAAATATTGGCAGTATTTAAATACGACGGTTTATTTCAGTGGAAGTGACGGATGTCAGCAGTTTTTTCACTCGGAGAATATTACGACGATCGATTAATTATTTATGGGACGGTAAATGATATTTATGAGTGTAAATTCCGGAAACGTGTTGTCGTGGAGTGAATGACCAGCAACTTGCTTCCCCTCCTACTGTAAAGTGATGCGGTGTGACAGTTTGTGTGGGCAGGAGATGACTGACGCTCCCATGCGCCCGCTTGATTTCATCTGTCACGGAGCTGTCCATGCGTGCGCCTGCAAACGCTGTAATAACTCCATCTAGACACGGCGCTGATGACACCCCTCCACTTTTCCGATGATTAAGGTGCGTTTTTCCACTTCCGAGATGACAGACAGCAGGACTCGGAATACACTCCAAAATTTTTCAAATTATCAGAGGTTTTTATTCGCACCAAATACGTATTATTTATAATTTACACTATAACGCTGGATAAAGTATGAATTGTTTATTTTTAATGTGTTTTTCCAGATGCCTCAGACAATACATCACAAGGAGACAGTATATAAAATGAATGTCATATATAATTATGAATCCATTGTTGCTGTGCCTGGCTATTTAGACTTTTCAGAAGATCGAAGATGTCTATCTTTCCATTTATTATTAGTAAGTGCTCATCCAAATCACGGTGTCCATCTGAGCAATCCCTGGGTGTACAGTGTTGGACACACAGGATAGGTCATCAGCCAGTCTGAAATCATAACAGATCTGAGTCCTTATTTCATTTGACCTTTATGTCCCTTCTTCCAGCTAGCTGACCTAGCGATAAGTGCAAACTTGTTGAGTCACTGTGTTGCTCCCTTATTTAAAATAAGCTATACTGTTGAGAGCTGCATTAGTTGTAATCTTATATAAGTAGACTTGTCCCCTGGACTAACAGCGATGTCAGTGATGTCTAAATTTAACTAATATACTTGCACGCGGGGGTTGAGGAACAGGTGGGATGAATTAACTTGAACAATGACTGTCACCTGACTCACCCTCCTGAGACAGACGGCCAGCCCCTCCCTCTCCGTATCCCACCGAACGAAAGCACTTTCATTCCCGGCAGCTCTATCAATCACTGCCACGAACTAGAACAAAATGTCTGTATGGATCTCTCTTTAGTGTAAACACAGTGTGGAGATTATGTAACTGGTGACATCAGCCATGGGCTCCATTTCCTCCTCAGAATTCCCAGCAGGCCGTGCAGCCAACTTGGCACTGAAGGAACATCTCCATGTGCTCTAGGAAGGTTCGCTGCTGAAACATGACACCCTTCCACTATGAAGAAGAAAGACATCTTTATAAGATCATTCAGCTCATGGATGGGCACCAGTGAAGTCCAACCAAAACAATGAGCATCAAGTAGATTAAGTGAGTAACCAGGAAAGAAATGCATTCAATCTCTGCTCTATTGTAAAGCTTTATCTCCGTATTTAAATGAAAAGACTTTTGGAAATGTGTAGATCTTACAAAAACAATGATGCTAAAAAAAAAGAGTTTACAGGAAGATTAGCCGAATGTCACAAATCAGAGCCGGTTACAATTTTTATCCGCTTTTATTAGGATTGTAGTATCTGATTGTCTAAAATCTGGTAAAGAGGATTTGAATTCATATCTGACTTGCAGCAGGAGGCCCTTTTCATTTTTCTATATATATATAGACACACAGACAGAGGAGCATTTTGGAGCTTAGTTGGGTTTATTTTCTGAGCTTTTAGCATGGCGGTGTGAGGGTCACTCTTCGAAGCAGGCCAGTAATTCTCTCCAGCCGCACAGACACACACATACCCACATCAATGACCAAGAAGTCGCCATCAGTCACTCTGATTGGTCATTGGACCTTGCAGCATTATCTTTTAAAGCTGGAGCCAGCACAAGCTTGGAGGTGTACCTTCAAAGCTGAAGGCTGAAAACATAACATAATTCATCGCTGGCTGCTGCGTGTCTTGAGCCCTTATGCACAATGGTTTACGATATTATTATTATTATTGATAGGGAAATAAACAAAAAACCACCATGACAACATGTAAATCAAGGAAGAACAACCACTAGGTCAACCACAGAGCAGGTGGAAAGTAAAATATGACATGTAGAATGTGTGTCATGTGTTTTAGTAGCACTACTGCCCCCTACAGGTAAGTGGGACTCCATAGACTTTCACAGTCACCTTGCATGGATATCTGCTGAAGGTCAGAAATTGGGAGAAAAACAAAAAAACAAACAGTTGAGGGCAATTTGGTTTTTAATGTGTTCTAAGATGGTTTCATCAATAAAAAGTAAATCCTAATAGTATTTCTTAATCCTCAAAATGTAATACACAGCGGCCGTTTGCTAAACGAGAGATGATGTCATACTTTCACCGGATGGTGTTAAGCCCTCATAGCTTTGAGGCAGTTATTTGCAAGCTTGCGAGAGCAACTAATGTATTTAATGCATCTCAGTGTTCTCCTGTCAAAAGTTCCATCAGGTTCCTCACATGTGAAGCGGCTCACAGTGGCTCCAGCCTCTGGCTGAGGTTTCAGACTCTTCAAGCATTTATAGTGGAAAGAGGGCAGCCCCAGGCATGCCGCCGCACATGGTGGGGAAATGGGGCAGTGTTTCCTGTTTGACAGCATTTCCCAGGGGGAGCTAGGGGCACCGGGTTTGGTTAAAAGTACAGCCCCAGCAATGGGATCGGCGCCGCCTCTTTAAATGGCATGGGGCTCAGCCTGGTGTGAGGCGGCTCTGTTGTTAACATTTACCCCTGGATATTTCTCAGCACTATCCTGATTATGTACTTTATATAATCAGATATATACCAACGGGGTGCCAGTCCGTCTCCCGTAGCCCCGACTTTACCCGGAGCGAGGAAATCACATCGGGAAAATTAGTCAACTTTCGGTTAGATTCAACTTTATTATTGTTGCACAATAAGTAATAAGAGGCAAAACAGTGCAAAAGTGTTCAAACCAGCTATACGACAGGCTTGTGCGGTGGGGGCTGGGGGTACCTGAACTCTTGTTCCTGTTACCAGTGATCACGTTTAAGCATCTGCCCCTTGAAATGTCTGCACACAGCACTGCTGTATGATACATACACAGCGCAATAAACTTATTGAATGTACTTGATGAACTTACTGAATCTATACAAAGGTATAAATAACATGTATTATACTTATGATGCCTGATTTGGTTTATAGGTACAGTGGTACCTTGGAACACAAACTTAATTCGTTCCAGAAGGCTGGTGGAGTCGCGATTCGGTTCGAGGTCCAAGTCGAATTTCCACATAGGAAATAATGTAAGGTAATTTAATCCGTTCCAGACCCCCGCATGTTTGCCTATTTAAACGTATCTACCTACCTAACTAATGATAAAAAGCTTTAACAATCAATATAAAGTTAATACATATATGAAAAAGCACACATGCAAAAGCAATAAACACAAAATAAATGGAAATCCCACAATCAGTGCACCACCTTCAAGTCACACTATAATTTCCTTTTTAAGTATTACAGTTACCTATGAGAGAAAGTGCTGATGCATACGAATATAAAGCCGTTCATAGGCACCAACATTCCAGTAGGTCCGTTTGCCTTTGTGTCAGCCCATCAGAGACACCTCTTGATCTGTACAAGAATTAGCAGGTCTGGTTTGTTTTGTCGCGTTCCACGTTTTCGGTCGAGTTGCGGTTAGATTTTTCGTGACCGACCTGTTTGAGGTCCGAATTGGAAGAGTTGAACTCGTCTTAACCCGTACACGTTTTAGCAGGAGCGGTTGAATCCCAAGATTTCAGTCGAGGTACAAGTCAAAGAGAATCCAACAGACCTGTTCGATGTCTGAGTTGGTCAAGTTAAGTTCCAGGGTCCTACTGTAACACTAAAAGGCCAAAAACAAAACTATTAAATCTTTTGTATAGTTATATGTGCATAGATCTGCTCCCACCTTTTTTAAGCCTGATGTGGACAGAAAGAGAAAGGATGTAGAAACAGGCCTGCTACTTGACTGGACCACAGTCACAATCAGACACACATTTACACTTAACGGAGATTTGCATCAGGGCCTAAATTCAGTCATCACACAGCTGCCAGCTGCTCATTCTTCTAACAGGGAGACCGTTCGGTTTGGGCAGACACATCAGAGGTGTTTACCAGTAGGACCTGAAGAATCATCCCCCCCAGCAGAAAGAAAGGGACTGAGACAGATGGAAGGCTGCCTTCACTTTGAACGAGTGTGCATGACGATGCGTTTCTTGGACTACAGAGGGGTGAAGTTTACTGGAGTAATTCTGCAGGTCTTCGATGACATTGATCCAACTGTGAATGCATGATGATAAAACAACAGTCCCACCCCCTGATATGAAAATATGGGGCGGGGGCGGGGGGGGGGGGGGGCGGAGGCCAAGCACGGGGCCAATGGCGGGGGACACCCGGGGGGGGGGCCCAGGCCGGCACAAGGCAAATAACAAAACCCAACGAAAC
>JAODKC010000001.1:48431803-48465579 GCA_026777985.1 Mormyrops attenuatus | reverse complement strand
GTTAGGGATGGGGGTACTCCGGGGCCCCCCCCCCCCCCCCACCCTAGTATATGCCTCTGGTCATGGGAGAAATCAGAGAATGGGGGTTTCATCTGGTTGAACTAGAATTTGGCCAGGGATGGGATTGAATTAGCAGGAAATGACCATCCTGTCTCAGCTCATCATCAGCCAAGACATCACCCTCTATAAGCAAATTCACTCACAACATTTATATACAAGACCTAACTGGAGAGGCCCTTTCAGGGTATAGAGGGTGGTAAAGAACTGTACTTAATTTGTAGTTTAGCTGACTTTGTGGTCTTTACTGTATCACATACATTATTTTGCTGTTCAGTAAAGAATTATTTTGTTGAAACTATGTTGGTGAGAAACTTTACAAGTGGATTCCATACAGGATGCATGAATGTGATGGTTGACTTGGCAGCAATCTCGGGTTTGGTTCCGTCCCTACTGTGACCCACCAAGCTGAAGAAGAATGCTCACAAACTTGTTTCTTTTAAGTCGCTCACTAACTCGTTTTCACTAATTCATTTTTGTTAACTCGCTCACTAACTCGTTCTTTGTTAACTTGTTTTTGCTAACTGACTTGCTAACTAGTTTTTTGCTAACTTGTTTTTGCCAACTCGTTCACATACTCGTTTGCTCCTCTTTCTTCTTGTGGCCATTGGAAAGTTGTACTTCCATCGCATCTGAAGTTTAGCAGACAGAAGAGTGGTTTGGTGAATATGAAAAGGTGGCTGATGAGGCCCCAAGTAAACACATTTTTATAGAAGAGATGGATGGGTCCATGTCAAGTCTTCATGGGGCTTCGGCATAGAAGAGCCCGCTGATGGAAAGGCAGCATTTGCATCCCTTCATTACCGACCAGCGCAAACGCTTATCTTTCTGAATTGGCTCATTAGCGGGAGGCATTAATATGCATGGGGCTCATTATGGAGGAAGAGCGTGCAAACAGAGCGGGGCTGCGCAGAATTCCAATTGCATGCCGGCACGTCCAGGTTTGCCTCCGCTTTGGAGGGAAAGTCACGCCATGCCTCATTTCAATTGACTGCATTAAACAGCTGCGCATTACAATCTGATGTGTTTGCAGTTGGTCTTGTTCCTGAGGATAGGGGGGGCATTGCTTTGTTTGTAAATTTACACACATGAAAAACATAATACCTAGATCGATAATAAAAGTGGAATAAATATCTGTTAGCAAAGTAGCAATGGCAAAAAGTTACCACCAGGTGGAATTGTGATTAAGGACATGGATTTCTGAGCTAAAAGTTGCAGGTTGAGTCACAGATGGCTCCAGTTCATTTTTTATATGAATGCAATAATTATGTAAATTAATAATTATACATTCACAAAGCGTTTGCTATTAAAAGACAGAAATATCTGGCATTAGAAGGTCAGATGATCATTGTCCAATTACCAGAGAGCATGACTAAGGTATGAAACTGTGTGTGTGTGTGTGTGTGTGTGTGTATATATATATATATAAATGTAGTGTGAGACACAGCCTGATTGTACAATTGTAGTTGAAAAATTACTTTAAAAGGTAGCAATGCCTCCATCTGCAAGTTGGGGGCGCTGTTTCTAATTTAAGTGGGGGGGGGGTGTCTGCTGGGTTACTCACCAAGCAATCGACGTATGATTGCCCAGTGGACATAGGGGCTGTAATTGCTTCAGTCTGGGCAAAGGGGTGGCAATTGCCACTTTAGCCAGGGGAGCAGCAGGCTGGGGGTGCAAATCCCTTTCTGACAAACTTATTACTGTGGCTTTTTACCTTTTTCACAATAACTGCTGCACAGAAGCTGCTGCGCGTCCTCAGAATCTCACTACATTCATGCAATTAGTCAGGGATTGCACCCACCTACATATCCCCACTTTCCAGTAAATTGGTCTGTCTTAAAAACAGTCAACTTTTAATCACGAGGCCCCATGTGACAGTTTATTATAGACGTCTCCTTTGTGTGACTTTTGGCCCCCGGTGATCTGATTGGAGTGATATGATTTAAACACATTATAGCACCTGGATTGTGTACAATCACCTCTGCTACGATCACATGCACGCTTACGCTGTTCCCATAAGTCAGACCTTACTAATATGTTGTATAGGGTGGGTGACATCACACATTAATTCGTAAGTAAGACATGCATCAATTAATGAATGATATCTGTCATATATGATAGACGGCACTGCAATATTAGGTCCGGAACAAGCAGCCTCCTGGACGGTTTCATCGTTCAGGCTATCAGAATGCAGAACTCAAGTCAGTGAACCCATTCATATGATCATTTATATCCAAATCATATTCATATGGCTTGTATTGACATACTACATTGGGATCATGCTGTATGTGTAATTGTCACTGCAGTTAACAGCAGTAATTACTAATTACATTATTACTGCTCATTGTTTTTATTTCACACACTAACATTACTATGTTGCATATTTACCATTTTTGTATACTTCCAGTATTTGCATTATTTCTTCACTGAGGGACTTTTCACACCTCTTTCACTCAGCCGTACTCTGCCAAGTGTCAAGTGATGTGACACGTAGAGTGACTTAATTATATGGAATGATATCTTGTAATATTCCTTGCCATGTCACATGCTTTCTATCGCTGCCCCATTACACAGCCTTGCCAGAGCTACACAGCTACAGATATCTGACCGCGGACACACAGATCCTTGCCAGTGTTCACCCGCCCCTTTAAATTTAACAGGCAGACTAATTATTGATTCTGTTTCCGGCCACACGGTGGGGAGGAATGCTCTTTTCCTTCCGTTAACCCGGGAGTACACTGAGCTAATAAACAACTGCAACCGTGCTTGTACAATCATTTGCCCTCGTGAGATGATGACAAACTGTGCATTCTGGGAAATATCCTTCCATCACACAAGACACTACTGTATAATAGCATGGTAATACCACTGGGATGTAGAGTAATGAGATTGCAAAAAAAACAAAAAGATTTGTAACTGCAGTCATATATATGATTTGTGACATTACTTAGATGCTTTCTAATGCTCGTTTGGTAATTTAACTGCATTATATATTACTGGGCGCTCCAATTATAGATTACATGAGCCATTATAAAATGCTTATGCAATAAAGGGTTTTTCTCCAGAGGAAAATAAAGTTTGTCACACACTCGACATTCAGTCACAGAAGACGTCAGATGCAGGAAACCACTTTGCAGATTTATGCTTACCATGGGTCCCCATATGCATTCAGGTCAAAGAGACAAGGACAGTCTCCATCAAATGAGACAATTAGCTAAATCCAGTCACGCAAGCACAGGGGAGACACAAGATGTAGCGATACACCCTTCCTGGTACAACAAAAGCATGTGTGACCCCCTCCCATCCCCAGGAACAGATAAGCTATTACATAACTGACAATCTCACCGAGATGTCTTGTGGAGAGGGTGACTCCTGTATTTAATACTCCTGGATGCATGGATCATGTGTGTACTGGTATTAAAAGCACGGCAAGCACTTTGTAACTAATAATATAATATGGAAGAAAAGGCAGAGTTAAAAAAAATGGATCTGAAACAACACCTGCAGGCGGCGAAGGTTGGCGCGCCAATGCTATTTCTGCAACTCAGCAGGCATCTCGACCTCGCCACTCTGGCCTGGCGCAACTGGGCCTTATAATCATTACCTTCCTATTAGAAAGATGGAAGCCAGCCGCGATTAATTGGACCCCGGCACTCCGACAGCGAGTTGTGGGTGTAGTGGGCGAGGTTGTTGAAGCGCGCAGCCCGTCGTAAAAAGTAATGAAATATTGTTATTCCCGGGGATGGGTGTTAACTCTGGCAGCTCCCATCTCGGGATGCAATTCTGTGATTCCGCGGGAAGCTCTTTTTCAGACGGGTGTGCACGTGTGTGCGTGCGTGTGTGTGCATGCGTGTGTGTGCGTGGGAGGGGACAAGGTTCCCATCTATGAGTCACAAGGGAGGGCGAATGTACCTCCCGCAAGCCTTACAAGAGATTTGCAATGCCTTTTTCTTTTTTATATCTTGGAAGTCTTTACTGGATTAAAAGAAACTGTTTAATAAGTTCCCTGTCAGAAGGAACAAGGATCTGCACACTTACTTACTCCTCACCCTGGGAAAAAACCTATTACACTTATGCGGGGGTCTTAGAGTACTGAAAAGCCACACGCCGACTTATATCTCAGCGCTATTCAGATGGACAACAAATAAAAAAAATCAATCACTCTTCTGTTTTTTAGCAGAAAAAAAAATAGAAACTCTTCAGGGATTTGCAAATGTGCACAGAACGCATTTCCATTTTCTGGAAGCATAGGGACTGATATGGCAGACCTCTTAAGTTCACCAAGAGATTGCTCAGGCTTCAATTCACTGCAGCGCTCCTACCTCTCCACCACTTCTCAGTCTCCGGTTCCTCAAAGCTGCCTTTGTACGTTCCTGGCTGGTTGTAAGACTGTCTCACTTTGATTCTTCCAGCATGGAGGCTAGCTGCTATGTCTGCCAACCAAACAATTGTCTATGTTATATATTGTCTTTGGCCTCAGCCATTGTCTTTAATCTTGGTCAGCCTTCTGTGTACAACATATTTCCATTTTACCTATAAGGAAAATACACGGTTTTCCTCATAAATACTTGGAGGGTGCTATTTTATATTATTCTGTATCTATCTACACTACATGGACATCTGGCAATTACACCCCCAGGAACCTTGATGACATCACATTCTAAATCCATAGGCATCAAGGTTGAGTTGCTCCCCCCTTTGCAGCTATAACAGCTGCCATTCTTCCAGGAAGGCTTTGCACAAGATTTTGTGCACAAGAACATAAAAAAAATTACAAATAAGAGGAGGCCATTCAGCATCAAGCTCATTTAGGGAGAACTCAACTAATAGCTCAGAGTTGATAAAATCTTATCTAACTCTGCTTTAAAGGAACCCAAGCTTGCACTACACTAACAGGAATACTATTCCATACTCTAACTACATGCTGTGTAAAGAAGTGCTTTCTCAAATCCAGTTTAAAATGTTTTCCCACTAATTTCCACCTTTGGCCACGTGTTCCTGTATTTTAACTAATATTGAAGTAACCATTTCGTTGAACAGCATCCAGACCTGTTAGAATCTTATATACCAGAATCATGTCCCCCCCCTTAGTCTCCTTTGTATCTGTGGGAATTTTTGCCCATTCATCCAGAAGAGCATTTGTGAGGTCAGGCACTCATGTTGGAAGTGAAGACCTAACTCACAAGCTCTGTACTAGTTAATCCCAAAAGTGTTAGTGGGTTGAGGTCAGGGCTCTGTGCAGGCCACCAAACTCACTCAACCATGTCTTTATGGACTGTGCTTTGTGCACTGGCGTACAGTCATGCTGGAACAGAAACGGTCCTTCCCCAAACTGTTCCCACAAAGTTGGAAGCATAAAATTGTCCAAAATATCATGGTGTTCTGAAGCATTAACAGTTCCCTTCACTGGAACTAAAAGGCCTAGCCCAGCCCCTGAAATCAACTCCATACCATTATCCTCCTCCACCAAAATTTACAGTTGACACAATGCAGTCAGGCAGATGAAGTTCTCCTGGCAACCGCCAAACCCAGACTTGTCCATCAGACTGACAGACAGAAAAGGGTGATTTGTCACTCCACAGAACACATTTCCACTGCTCCAGAGTCCAGTGGCAGCATGCTTTACACCACTCCATCCAACACTTGGCGATGTGAGGCTTGCATGCAGCTGCTTGGCCATGGAAGCCCATTTCATGAAGCTACAGGCACACAGTTTTTGTGCTGGAGTTTATGCCAAAGGAAGTTGGAACTTTGCAGTTATTGAGTAAAAAGAGCACTGGTGACTTTTGTGCACTATGCACCTCAGCACTTGGTGACCCCGCCCTGTTACTCTATCTGGTCTGCCACTTTATGGTTGAGTTTCTGTTCTTCCTAAATGCTTCCACTTTGCAATAATACCACTTACAGTTTACTGTGGAATATCTAGCAGGGAAGAAATTTTACAAACTGACTTACTGCAAAGGTGGCATCCTATGACAGTACCACGCTTGAATCCACTAAGCTCATCAGAACCACCCATTCTTCCACAAATGTTTGTAAACATGACTGTGTGGCTATATGTTTGATATTATACACACGTGGCAATGGCTCTGAATGACACACCAGAATCCAGTGATTAAGACGTGTGGCCCAGTACTATTGTCCATATACTATATCTATCTATCTATCTATCTATCTATCTATCTATCTATCTATCTGTCTGCCACCTACACCCACAACCCATTGTCACTTTTATAGCTATACCCACAGTGCCATGCAGAACAGCTGGCAAGGTCTCAGGGGCTCAAACCTGCAAAAACTGGTTCAAACTGCTTCTTGCTCCTGCACTGACATGGCAAAATGCATTATGAGTTCCAAAGCAGGGTTTAGGTGTTTATCTGCTACAGAGAGGCGTAAACTCCTTTATGTAATTCATAACGGACTGATTATTTAAAGGCAGAATTCAGTTTACATGATGATAAGAGCAGATTGACAGGGCAAAAAACATTAAAAATCAAATCTTTGATGCTGGTTAGCAGTCAGTGATACAGATGCTGGTCAGATCTATATAGAGCATAAAAGCATGCCAGTCGTTTGCAATCATCTCATTTCAGACTCAAACGTTTTGTCAGAGTTTTATCTTCAGAGAGAGAGAGAGGCAGGGAGGGTGAGAGAGACAGTGTCTATGTGAGGGAGAGGTTGTATTGCTCTGTGGATTTGAGGTAGATGTTCTTTTGTCCCCCTCCAGGTGGCAGCAAACCTCCCCTCTGTGAGGCCAAATGACAAACTATTGGTATTCAACAGCAGTGACAGGAATCAAAGTCTCTTATTCACATAGTCTGAAGCTTGGCCATAGAAATGAATGAAGAAAAACAAGATGGAAGGCACCCGAAGATGAGCACCTGCATGACAACAGCATCGTCCGCTGTACCCACTGGTGACATTTCGAAGGGAAGGCTGAGGACTGGCCTCCTCCAGACTGGGCTGCAGGAAAGGGCTTTGGGCCTAGCTCAAGAAACCCCAATCCAAGTCGGTACCATGCAGTCGCTGTTCTGCTCATGCCAGCATCTGTGCTACTTCCACAGAGGAGATGTCTGCTTGACGTCTTACTCAACAAGGGCTCAGCAGATGGCTATGACTGGCAAGCTGCCTGGTGGTCAACGCCCCTCTTGTACCCCTCCCAGGAGGTGCTCCAGGTTCCTTCTGGCACTAGGTCTGCTGGTACTCCAGACACCCAGTCCAAGGACTGATATCTTCTACAAGTGACTGGAAAACCTAGATCTCCGGGTGACCTTTCCTTGCACGGATGATTAACCCAGCATGGTGCCTCACATGCTTCTTGTCCACCTAGTGAGCACCAAGGTACAGCCTTGCTATTTTCCAGCATTAGATTCCCGTATCTGTTACCTTCTCAGTCTGTGCGATTCTTGTATCTGTTACCTGCTCACTCTGTTGGAAGGATTATATCCTTTCATGCATTTATAAAGCAAGGCTATTTGACAGTATTTACTGGGACTGCTGCAGTCATGAGTGTTCCCATTTTTATTCCTCTAGCATTTGTGTGACTGTATAGTTTTATCCTGGGACTGTAACTTTTTAATCTGCACAACAGCATCCTCTTAAGTGGGTATTGCTTTTTATGTTTGTTGGCCTAGAATTAGTAGGGTGACCAGATAACCCATGTCAGGGAGGACACTCTGAGCTAGGACAGGGTTTGTAAACTACCATTTTAATTAAAAGGACCCAGATTTCACTTTAGCCGGAGTTCTTGCTGCGTGCTGATTGGTCAGTCTCCTATAATCATGCATGTGTCACTAATGCTAATGTGAAACAGCTGGATGAGTCTTTCAGTCAAGGAAACAAACCAGTCAAAGCGCAAGAAGAGCTGAACTATTTAGTCGAGTACAGGAGCCTTTCGGTTTGAAAGTAGTTTGTAAAACCCGAAGTAGCTCAAAGTGTCCGGGATGACATGGATTATCTGGTCATCCTAAGAATTAGCATTAGCCAGGAAGTAGCCCCTTGCATTACTGGCCCATCTCCTCCTCAAAGGTAACAAAAGGTACACCAGAAAAAATCATGTGTGTGTGTGTGTGTGTGTGTATGGGGTGGGATGGGGGGTGTATGACAGCAAAACACAAACCATTTACAACTGTGTTTGTGACCTTTCAGTTGTTATGGCCTTTGATTTGACATGGTCTTCCAAGCCCATCTCTCAGTCTTTTGCTTTTAAGTAGTTTGATTATCTTTAGTACTTTAGTATTATTTTTTAAATCTTTGCTGAAGTGGTTTTTAAAAAGCATAGAATATTGAAAAACCGTGATCGAGTAATATGCTGTCAGGCAAAAATAAATAAAATAAATGGATGTGGAAAATAACAGGCAGTAGGCAAGGCAGCCCCTGCCCTCCAGTTTGGTCCTCGCTGGCCTGAGATTCATCACTGTCTGTAACGAGAGCAGATCCAGACACAGCTAATTGAGGGGAGACGGTGGCTGGTGGCAGGGACCTGGCGTCTCAGGCACTGCACCCAGTTATGGCACGAGAAAAAGAGTGCGTTCATACTTTAATCGTTACTCAGCATAACCGAGAACATTAGATTAGAACAAAGCCGTGCAGTATTTCAGCAGTCAGCAGAAAAACAGCATTGTTCATTTTATTTCCACCTTTTCAAAGAATTTTAAAACCTTTTCAAAGAAAATCTATATTATTGTGACTACCATTATCATTTACCATTATTATTATTATCTCAATACTAGTAATAACTAGAACATGACTGTAAATTGTGTATGATTGTAAACAAACAAACAAACACAAACTGGTCAGATTAAATACGACTTCTACAGGAAGAAAGTAAGGTTGAAATATATGGATTTTGGAAAATTAACATTTTGTTTTTATTAACAATGAATGAATGTGTTATTGTTCATTTGCATATAATCTTTTTGCTGACTAATGGATTTATTATCTATTGTTATTATTTCAGAGTTACTAAGGTTCCAACAGCTGGGAACCTTAAGATACATATGTATTAATTATTATTAATTAAGTGATTCATAATTTATATTTGCATAAAAAGATTACAATGTATATCAATGCAAAATACATTAGCAGTTGAATTTTATCTGAGCTCCTTTTCCTAATGGTCATTATATGTCAGCTCTGTTCCTGCCAGTGGTGTGCATGGTTCTACTAATCTGCTAACTGCTAACCAGCCAAGCTAACTTTTTCATTAGCGAATTAGCATATCTGCAAATTCTGAAAACTGTTAGTGGACCAATTAGCTTTCATTAAATTTAGTTCTGCTAACTGTAAATCTGCTGTAAAACTGTAAAACTTTTTCCAGGTGAAGTAAATGAAGTTTAATGGTCAAATGTTTAATGGTCAGCATTTGTACATTTTAAAATCACACATGTTTGTTCCGGTCTGTTGTGAGCATGTCTGCAACAGCATATCTTGCATATTATTGGCTGACTACATATAAACACAAGACGCGATTGGTCGATAACTTGTCATATTTGGGGGTAGTGTGTGGCTCAGTGGGCTGTGCCTGTAATCAGACGGTCCCCAGTTCAAACCCAGCCTCAGCATGTCTGCAGGACCTTGAGCAAGGCCCTTAACACCCTCTCCCAGGGCGCCCCAACCGGTGGCTGCCCTTCATGGACAGCTTACTCTACAAAGAGCAAGTTGAGGGAGGCATAAAAAGACAATTTCCCCACAGGGATCAATAAAAGTATGTAAGTGAATGAAGATAAAATCCATTTAATGTGGGGTACCCTGACCTAAAAGGAGAACTGGGGCCTGTGTCATGAACCTCAATTTCTTGCTTAGTTGCATAACTTCTCAGATTTCAGGTACCCTACTTTAAATGGACTTCGTGCACATGCATTTAGCCCAGACTACCCTCAATACAAGAAGTTATGCGGCCAAGCAAGAAATCATGCTTTGGTCCCTGGTTGTTTCACTTTATTTCCGGGTTCTGATCGACAGGGCGATAGACCAATAAAGAGCTGAAACCCTCCTTCCTCGTTCTGTATAAATGGTGCCATGTTTTTAGTCCCCAAGCGGCTTCACTGAGGGCAAAAATGTCAGTATGAACCAGTCGTGGAATAGGACTCCTCCAACAAAAACTCTTCTATCTTGCCAACAGAATATTATTTAATGAAAATTTATTCCAGAGACTTTACAGAATCCAATGATCCCCAATTGTGTAAGTTCTAAATATCCCCAGGTAATCACTCCAGCCCTGCGGAACTGAATTGCTAAACAGATTAGAATTTCAGCTCTCTAGGTATGTTTTTAAGGGTTTTTCAGAGCCCAAAACCAAACTGAAACTAAATTAATATAAAAGTTACTCGTTACTGTTATCGCTAGCTTGTGCTAATTTTTTTAGTGGTTTATTGGTTTAGCATTATGAAATTAAACTTTGGAGCTGGTGGATTAGCGGTTATCAAAGCTACATTTTCAGGTACCTGTGTATACTACAAAGCTTAACTTGTTGTTCAATGAGCCTGTAATAAAAACAATGGAGTTTTAAATGCTATTTCATGTCAACAGGTCTGGGTGAATCATCATCATGATCATCATATGAAGAAGCCTGTGAATCTGATTTGTTGTTGGAATTATCCCTAAAATTCAACATCATTATCCATTCATCCATCTCCCATATCTGCTTATCCAGGGTTTTGCTGAGCTCTAGAATGAAATCCCACAGAATGTAATTGTTTTTAACAATTTAAAAAGGGAAATCTGCTTTGGAGGTAGGAAAGCTGTTTTTCTTTTTTCGAGACACCAGATGGCTCTGACTGTAAATCCTTCACTGTAGAGGGATTCACAAGTCAATCCCATCATTGCGAAAGGTCTGGGTCCAGAGGGACTCGCTGGTCAATCCCTTTACTGTGAAAGCCCTGGATATAGGGGGACTCACGAGTCAATCCCTATGCTGTGAAATCCCTGAGTGTAGACTCACATGCTAATCCCTTTACTGTGAACACTCTGGGTGTAGAGGGACTCATGGACCAATCCCTGCACTTCGAAAGCCCTGGGTGTAGGGGGATTCATGGGTCAGTCCCCTTGCTTTGAAATCCCTGGGTGTAGAGAGACTCACAGGCTAATCCCCTTACTGTGAAAGCCCTAGGTATAGAGGGACTCGGGGGTCAATCCCTTTACTGTTAAATCCATGAATATAGAGAGACTCAGAGGCTAATCCCTTTACTGTGAAAGCCCTGGGTGTAGAGGGACTTGGAGATCGATCATTTTGCTGTGAAAGCCCTGGAAGCCAGAAGTCAAGACAAGACAAGACAAGACGGAATTTACTGGTCATGGGGAGGGGGTGGTTGTCCAATAGAACAGATGTGAAATACAACAAAGGATAATGTAAGTAGACATAAATACTACAAAAGACAAGAATTGGTAAAAAGATAAGAACAAAGTAAGGGAAAATCAAAATACAAACGCCCCAGCTTAAGCATTTCGATTTCAAGGAGGTGGATGAGCAACAACTTTGGGCTATACAGTATTTGGGTAACACAGTATACCCCAGTATTTTCTTTAATAATCACCCCAACGCTCAACACATGTTATTGTGAAACAGTGGAATAGTGTTATTCTTAAAATACTGTATATCGTGGTACACTGTCTGGACCATAAGAGATACTGCCCCAGCTAGGGCTGGGGCTAGGGTTACCGCAGCAGAATAGCAGAATGACAGATTTCCATGACAATGCACATCATTCGCAGATGTTAGGGAGATGCTGTCATTTTGTGGCAGATCCCCAGAAATTCTAGGAGAGGTGGGATGTCTGTAAAGGTAAAGGTAATACATTAAGGAATAAATAAGAGAACTGTGCAATATACAGTACCACCATGATAAATGTGGTCTAAAATGGCTGTTGTGCGAACGGCATATATACAGTCAGTGATTGCGATACTCTGCTCAGTAAAAAAGGTTCCAGTGTTTTTTAGGTATCACTAGCTGTAGTAATGTACACAAATGTTAACAGACATGTTGGTGGATGACCTTCTCCAAGGTGAGAGGTGCAGATCACGCTGGCATTAATCGCCATCTTCATCTTCATCGCTGCCTGATGCCTGCCACACAAGACAGCGCGCTGCTAAACTTTTGTTCAAAATAAAATGCAAAATAATTGGCAATTTTTGATGTGCATGTAAATATACTCAAGTTTTTGATGTTATCAATCTCTGTCTAGAAAAAACATCAAATACATCTATAATAGTGGAAGAACATATATCTATATCACATTTTCATCTTTTCTTTGTAAAACAGCTATGGACTCAGAATAATGAGGCAACTTATTATACATATATAAACATATACAAAGATTGCATTGTATTGACACATTCTCAAGATATTGTATAATCCTGTAAGTATAGTGATAACTTCAGCTTTAATATTGCCATGTGAACGTGCTGTTGGTACGTAACTGTACTTAGGCAACATGACAAAGTTCTGCACTGTAACTGTATCTGCATTAAAAACCTCATACACTTTAATTATGCTCAAATGAGTCTAAAGACTTAAAGGCTTCATGAAAGTACCTCATAAGCATCGAGCTGAGTTTGTCAAAAGCAGTTTCCAGCCCATTTCCTCCATCTGTTCCTCCTAAAATATCTGTCAGTGAACCCAGGTGAGAAGGTCAGACTTCCGGTGCCACCAGGAAAGCTGTCCATGCACAAAGACATGTTATTCTCTCGTTACCATATGGCGTACTTTCAGCAGCGATGATAATCGACAGGCATAGTTCTTAATTCAATTTTGCGAATCTCACAGAATCTGGTCATAGATCTAAGGCAGTAAAATATTTCCAGCGGGCCAATCTGGTAGAAACTTGTTAACCTCCGTTCTCACCTATCGCTGACTGATTGTCGGCAATTTAGAGCAATTTCACAGCTAACGCTGAGTCACAATTTTTAAAAAGCTGAAGCACAAACAAAAAAAAAAACTGAGAGGCTCTTAAGAGAGAAGAACAAGCTTCTCAATAAAATACAGGTGTGCCTGACATGTACATCTGGCTGGAGTTACACGACCCATACAAAACTGGCAGCTGGTACCCTGTTCCTTAAACTTAATTTGAGGCCATTAAGTCAACTTTCAAGTCAGAATGAGTTCTAACATTCTTGTCTACCAAAACAAAGTGTAGAATTATGTAAGATAAAACAGTCTGCCTGAAAGCATCAATTATGCAATTTATCTCCTCACTTTTTAATTGCTTATTTGCAGTCAATACTTTTGAAATTTGCAGTCCACAGCCTTGTACAACACAGAGAACACTATAGAGGGATGTGTAACTGTATCCATGTATGTTTTTATGTATCCGCACAGAAGTTGTAGCAATAAGGGTTCCTCAGCGTTTCCATGGAGATTGATTGCCAGCCCTTGGATTTCAGGTAACCCCAGATGGCCCACATGTGATTTTTCTGCTTTTGGCACTGAGGTGTTTGATGACCCATTGCTTATGGGATGTGGAGGCCATGGAGGGTATAGAAGTCAAGACCCCAAAGAATCACTGCGATCTAGTTTTGCAAATCTCTGAGCTGCACACAGAGTATGATTCAGTTCATTTTAATACAATTGGCACTTTTTTGCTTTTGATTTAGTTAAAACAAAGTAAGTAGAAACCTTGGATTAGGTGTCAGTAGGTACTATAATGTTTATGAATATGTATTTATAAACTGGAATGCACCATTGTCCTTGAGTAAAGGAATTAACCTGGACTGCTGTCATATACCAGTAAAGTTGCAAGGCATTCTGGGTAAAGCCCCTAGATAAGCAACAAAATAATAACCACCCAATTTTTGTGTTTAGCACTAAAACAATCGCCACTTAAAAGTGAAGGCTGATGCACACAATCATTATTGCTTGTGGATTTAGAGGAGGACTCTATTAAAACGACACATTATTTTTTATTGCTTTCTCAGGCAGCACATTGTCAGTGTCTCTCAGATAGCTGACACCTAAGGTTGTCCTGAATTAAAACAGCAGAAACTGTCTTGCTATTGGTTTATGTTGACTAAACACATATAGCTGACAGATATTCAGGCTTTGGCTGGTGGCAAATAAGTAGAATCTTGCATCACTGTTTATGTTTTTACTGCACAAAATGACGATACAGGGTGGCTTGATGGGTAGTGCTGTCCACTTACCCCTCCAGGTTTGGGGGTTTGGGTACTGCCTCTGCTCTGTGTGTGTGCATGTCTGTGTGGTGGGGGGAGGTTATATATATATATATAAAATGGGGATTTTTTTTCAATCCCCATTTCATACTCACTCAATTTCTTAAAAATCTGTATTTTGTTTGGTTACTTATGGTTAAGGTTACGGCTACATAGGGGTTAAGGTTGGCATAGCTGGGATTAGGGTTATGCCCACCCACAGAAATGAATGGAGATACCCCACAAAGATATAGACACCTAATCTCTCTTTGTGTATATGTGTGTGTGTGTGTGTGTGTGTGTGTGTGTGTGGAGATTGCATGTTCTCAACCGTGGCATGTTTCCTTTGATTACTTCAGTTTACTCCAAAGACAGGCAGTTACGCTAAGTAGCATCTCTAAATCACCTGTACTGTGTATGTGCCCTGTGAGAGACTGGTACCGCATCCATGGTATACTGTGCCCTGTGCTGCCTAGGATGGGTCCCTTAGTGCCGGTCAGTCCATTAGGCGACACAGCCGAGTGCCTATGGCAGTGAAGCATGCCTAGGGCACCACATGGGCTTTGACTGGCACTGCGTCCCCCCATAATCTTCGCTAGCAAAAGTAGGTGGAAAATGAACCTGACTCTGACCACAGCACCCGTGACATCTGAGCAGTTGATAGCGTGATTAGCATTAATGTCACTGTTATTACAGATATACCTAAAGACCTTTCATGTTCTGAAAACCCCATTAGCTCCAACTTCACCTTCTGGAGCTTTTCAGGAACTGTCCAAAACACAAGAATTTTGTCTGTTTTTGTTTTTTGATTGCAGTCAAAGTTTTTTATAAAATTGAGTTTCCCTTGAAGGAACCAGAAAAATGTTCACATAGGGTCAAAATAACAGGTTTTTATCACATTGGGGGAACATGTGGGGCTTGTTTCCCTGTACGTCTGTTTGACAGGGCGATTTTTGGGTTATTTAAGGTGGAGAGCATAAGAAAGGTTATAATATACAGACATACATGGCCAACCTGATCCTTAACTAATGATATGTTTTGAATCGATGAATGACAGAAGAGAGTGCACTCTGGGAGCCAATCAGCTTTCATTTGGGGCCAGTGTCCCAGTGGCCCCACCCCTGTATCCACCCCTCACCCATTGCTATGAACACGTGAAGGTGTCACAGGCATTTGATTAGCACTATTCGACTGGGGCAGCTTTGATGCAGGAGGTAAACACAGAGTGAAAGACTCTCACTGGTACAATCCCACCACAGTGGGAAGAGAAGGAGCGACATCACATGAGCGCGTCAAAGCAAGGGAAACTCAAAGGGTGGGGATTTGAATCCGAGGCTCTGAGTAGGGAGTCACACAGGATACTTTGATGCCATGACTGGACAGGGAATCTGAGCCCAAATATGGTAAGAGCCCATCCAGGGGTAAGGTGATGTGAGAGGATTGTCAATGAAACCACTAATATTTCAGAACTGGAAAGAGGGTTCTCATAGCAGGATATGTTGATATGATTTTGTATATGGATATTGTTACAATAGCTCCATTATCCAAACCAAGTCTGCAGAAACACTCGACTGAGATAAAAGATGTTATCCAGACAAAACTATCTTAATATATTTCTCACCATGGTTTTGTTTATGTGCTTTTTAGGTGTTTCACATATGCATATAAAAACAGTCCGGCTTGCCAAAAATGAAAAATGTCTTTCTCATGCCAGCATTTTCTGGCAAGGTTTTCATAAAACCCCTACATTAGCTGTCTAAAAAAGAAGTCACATTTAGTTCATTCATTAATTTCTTTATGTGTCACGATTTCGTGCTACTTTTTCCCCCTAGAGTATGACTGTCAAAGAACCTTCTCTACAGCTAAATTTGAATCTATAATGGTCTTTTATAAAACTGCATCTAGACCTTGAGGTCTGAGTTGAGGCGGGTTCTATGTAGAACCACGGAGGAGGGCCATTTGGATCAGCAGCCAATGATAGAGGCAAAAGAATATATAGTTTTTTGCCCGAGTCATTGGTTTGTTGTAAAATGTTAATAATGTGTCTGGAATTTTTTTTAACCCCTTAAATGTCAGGATCCATTAAAACTGTAGTTAAGGATTTAGAACAGATGCCCTTTCACAGTTTGTTTGCAGCAAAGATGACCTGTGCTTTTACCTCAGCATGTTGATAATTAGAATGGGTCTAGAGAGCTTCCCTCAAAACGGCTATTTGAACATCACAGGCACAATAAGAAGCCATCTCTCCTTATGACCTGTGACAGAGTCACTTTGACCCTTCTGGAAAATGCTGGAAAGATGCAGTTGGCTTCAGGACCATTGCATAAAGGGTCACCATGGTTACTGGGGTCGTCAGGGTCACCAGGTTTGCCCGGTTGCCTCCAAAGTGAATCTATATGACAGAAGATGTAGTGACTCAAGGTGTTGGTTGTTCTTTTGAACTGAACTTCTATTTGATGAATTCATATTTTCCAAGCATTCGCAGAGTCCTTCTCAGGATTCAGTATCTATTATCAAGAGCTAACATCATTCATCAGCATGGACCAACCTGCCCATCCTCCAGAGCTGATTGGATCTCTCCACAGCCACAAGATGAGATCAATAGAGGCTGAGGGATGATGGAGGGAGATCCAGCACCTTGCACACATACATCTTGGTTGCTATGAAAAGCAGAATAAGAGCGTACTGAGAAATAATTTTCACTAAATCGATCAAAGGCCTCTGAATGTCTTGCTGGCACACATTGCTCTCCAGACTCGGGAGTAGTTCGATGTCGGCGTGGAACACCACCTACTGTGGCTCCTGTCTACAGACCACAGTTTGCCACATGCTTTCTGATATGGATCAGATATGAAAGCAGCTTTTGAACCACAAAGCATGACATCTTTGCAAAAATGCCTCCCTTCCCACCCCCTCACCCACCGGCCCACTGGCCTCTTTATTCATGAATAATTAGTACTGAGATGCTGCTACACTAACGGTCCTGTGGCTCCTCTATTAAGAAAGGCACATGCTTAGAAATATTCTCTGGCACAGAGTTGCAATTCTCTATACCTGGTGGCACACCAATACTGATCCAAGTCAGTCTATTCTATCTGTGTGTATATATATACTTGAACCTGTATTAAATAAACATTTACTTTGAAATGTATGCTATATAAATTTGACTTTTACTTAGCGATTACTTTACTCCCAGATTAGCCATCATCTACATCTACTTATCTAAATTAAAACAACTACTTTTATTTAGCTATAATCTGAAATCTTGCAGACTAGATTCCCATCTAGTTTGATAGCATTTATAGTCCAAATAAAAGAATACTATCAAACAAGTGGCTGACTGGCTGAAGCATACTGTAGCCTTCCATGCACAGCAGGGCTGCATAGTCACCTACCACAAACATGATTAATTGGAGAAAAAGGAGAACTGGCAGCCACTGACTTCACCTTAGAACTTTAATAGCTTTAATGAGTAAACACAAAGCAGGTATGCTACAGTCAGCAATTAAAAAGCATTTTACATGTGTTCTCAGTGTATATCCTCTCTCTCTCCCTTAGTCCCTCTCTCTAGGTGAATTGACTCGGAGCTAATACTTCAGATGGGTACGCACTTTCTTCTCTAATTAGCTGTGAACATACCGCAGATAGACTTCTTCGGGGATCACCTAATTAGCTCTTTTTAGTGCTGTGACTGATGTTTGCCAATAGAGACGCGGGTGTGCCACAGTGCCGTGTTAAAAACCGAGAGAAAATGGCATCCGTTATTTTCCTGTGTGCTGCTTCTATGTATAAAATTCCTGCAACACAAAAAACATGGTACCTTGAACGTGTGAAACGAAAGCCAAGCTGTTAAGTAAAGTGCGTTTTATGTTCCTGACAACATCTGCAGTTCGGAAATATGTTTGAGTTTAACGCAATTTTTTTTTTCCACCAAAGGAAACTTATTCCGCGTACGACGTTATAAGAATAATGAGTTATATAGAATAACTGAACATCCTGTGAGGCTGCCCATTAGCGGACTTTTCTCTGCTTGAGCGTGACTTCTGAGGCATTGCGCCAACTCACTGCAGACCCCCGCAGTACAGACTTCACTAGAGACCCCATGATACATTGCAGAATACATTTACCTCCCTCCCTGTTGCTTTCCAAATTTTACCCCATGTCTTGAGAAGACAATAATAAATGTAATACTTAGACTGACTCCACATATCACATCATGACAGCTGCAAGCTGACGCCTTAGCTGCGAGTTGACTTTGCTCTCTAATGGACAGCCTTTAAATGTGTGCATCATGCTATGTGCATACTTTTCCCTCTAAATGTGCAGTGATTTGACAGCATATCCCAGCGTAAGGAGAATGATGAAGATCAGAACACTGCAGTATCTCACAGACATGACCTAAGATGACGCTGTATTTTTTGTAGCAGTTAGACTGGTTAAAAAAAAAATATGTGGATGTTTCTGGAGTTGTCTTTGGTCTGTGTTTTTTTATTATTATTTTCAGTTCCAGCTAGAAAGTGTGGATCACATGGGAAGAAGAGCAAATAAGCACTGGTGATGGAGTTCCACTGGGTCCTTTGCGATAGGTAATGAAACCCCTAAGATTAGAGCACTGGAAACACATGTTATTTATAATAGGCCTCTCTGAGACTTTCTGAGACCTGAACAGGGAGAGGGGTCTACCTCAAGCAGATAATTACTCATGGACTGCGGTGATAACCACTGAAAAGGATTGAAACTCACCTTTGTGGGTTTATAACACTGTGGCAGTCTGAGACACCTCTGCACACAGAGGGGGAGAACCCATCTCTGAAAGACACAGACGAGCAGAGTCCTGACTCTCTCTGTCGACGTGCATGTGCAAACTGACAGCACAGCTATCTCTCGATGCTTCTTCGTATTTTTTTTATTTATTTATTATTTTTCCCTTGTTTTTTGCTTGCTGCAGATCCTGCCTGATGCCACACGTCCTCGTTAACTATCGGGAATCCAGCTGCAGCGACGCGCGGCTTAGCTGATGCAGGATGTGCGACATGATGTGTTAGAGGTTTAGGTAATGGGGGGATTTCCGTCGGCCATGTCTCAGAGAAAAGCCTGGGGTTCCTGAAACAATGCAGTCTGGAAAAGACCCAGTGCTAATGAAAAGTTAATTACAGTCATATAATTACAGGAGAAATGTGTATGCCTGCAATTAATCTTTTAATGCTAGATTTAATACATTTTGATGATGGAGAAGGCCCCTATCATCCCCTTCTTTTTGAAAAAGCTGTAACCAGCGCGTCTGATTTCACAGTATCCCCTGGTACCAGACACAGGGGCAGTGGGTGATGTAGGTACTTGACTTATGACCAGATGGTTTTAGGTTAAATTTAGTAGGGAAATCCCCGCTGATAAGCCACTCGACTTTATTCTCCCTAGCGGAAACTCTCTGGATGGATAACAATGCCTGATAAGCCTATGAATAATGAACAATAACACCAAAAATGTCCAAAACTAAAACCACAGACAGCCACACACAGAGACCTGGCAAGATAGTGAAGAATTTCTCTGTCATGTTTAATATTTCCTGTGAAACAGTATCTAAGTCGACCTTTCAGCACGTGATGAATTGTAGATAGCAACTGTATATGAACCGTATAGATAAATAAGAGCTGTATTAATGTACTTCAGAGCATTGGAGAAGAAAGCGGGAGGCAGTGGAATTACAGAACACTCCACACTAAGAGTAAGCCATGAAACCTCTCTGGTTTACAGTGACCCCCTACCACTTCAAGTGCTTGCTCACCCATCCGGGGTCTTTGGCTACTACTGACATGATCCCCTGTTCTGTGTCATGATGGTATAAATAGCACTGAAGTTATTGAAACAAATGGAAAAAAGATATTTTTTGGGATTCAGCTGTTATTGACCATGAAATGAATTCCTGAATGATTTCCACAGTTGGGTTTGGTTTGTTATTACCAAGGATCTGAAGAGGAAAGCAATGAATTTCACCTTACCAGTACAGACCACAGCCACCAGTATTCCCATGATTCCCAATTTCCTTTGGCATCAATCAATCAATCAATCAATCAATCAATCTATCTATCTATCTATCTATCTATCTATCTATCTATCTATCTATCTATCTATCATTCATTTAATTTTGTGTGGGTGAAGTCAGACGTTTCAGAACCATATACAGCTCTACACCAATTCAGGACCACAGAGTCTCCTCTCAAAACACACAGTATGGTTTGCTGTTTCTCAGGACTTTCCTACTGCTCCGGGACCAGTCAAGGACAGACTATGAACATTAACTAATTCATCAGCATGGAACAGGTCTGAAAAGTGCAGTGGAATCTCACACTTATGCTTCCTCTCTGTAACTTGGGAGCTACTGTACTTCTGCACCCCAGAGTTTCAAATGCTGTCCCTGGCTGCTGGGCTAATTCAGAACCATGGAGAGCATTGAAATGGCTGCAAAGCCCCAAGCTAATTCAGAACCAGGGACAGCTCCAAAATCACAGCTAAGTCTCAATGCCAAATCAGCAGCATGGCAAGTAGTAAAATGATTGCAGAACCCCTGTCCAGCTGAACACTATAGAGACCTCAGAAATCAGTGTGAAGCCTGAGGTTGATTCAGCATCAGCCTGGAAGAGGCAACTCGGAGCTCCGCGCCATCGCGCTTTGTCAAGAGTGCTTCTCGGTGGCGCACAGCCCAGTGTGCTTCGAGAGGCACTCGCCTTTGTTTCCGCCCTCTCGCTTTTGCAGAAACGGGCCGCTAAGCGCCATCCCCATGCTTGGAGGCAGATCAAGCGCTTGGGCAGCTTCTACCCCAGCCTCTCCATGCGCTATACTATTGATTCTATACCTCGCCAGGCTTTTCATACACATCACTGGTGCATTATGGTTCTGCTGCTATGCTGTTTTCAGCCACCTCCAAATCCGTCCAGACCTCCTCCTGCTCAGCATCACAGCATGCATTTCTTGTCTCTTGTTTACTTTTGAAAAAAATGTGGGTTTCCCACCCCATACCTCCAGCCACCCCTATCACAGCTTTGACTCCAAAATCAAGCAAACATATGTGCAGGCTATGGCACACCAGGAGAGCTTCTAGAGCTCCTCAGCATTCTGGGTAATGAGTTAGTCTTCGCTGGCATATTATTTCCCCTGTTTATTTAAATTACCTCCTCGCTTTTTTTTATCATTGTCTTTTTCTGTCCATGGAACTTGAGCAATAGAGCTTCTGTGCTGGGATGCCATTAAATAAGGTTACATTTATTAGCATACTATGCTTTTTGCACAAAAAAAGAAACACAATGTAAATTTTATAAACGCTTTTTATTCTGCCTCCAACTTTGCAAAATCAGAATTCATTGTGTTTTCCCCATCCTTTCTTTCCTCAAATTGCCTGCACTCATTATGGTAGATAAGTATGTACAACTTCATTTAAAAATCCACTCGCACTCTGCAAAAGGTTGCACACATTTTAATTTTGCCATTAGGTTTGTGTTTATGTAGGTCTGATGGGTTTCAGGTAATTCCTTACTGCTTTACTGCAGTGCAGGACAATGCTGCAGACCTACTGCCTGACAAACAGCATCCATCAATCCATCCATCCATCCATCCATCCATCCATCTATCTTCCAACTACTTATCCAATATAGGGTTCTGTATTAAAATCAGGGTAAAAAAAATCACAATGCACTTCGTTTTGTGTGTTTTCAGTGCACGCTGATGGTAAGGTACGCTGAAGTGACAGTAGGCCACCCTTGGCACAGAACACGTTAATTATCGTGACACCTCGGCGTGGTCCCCCCAACTTGAGGGCTTATCCATTTTCTGTGTGGAGTTGGTGGTCAAAGGGACCTGCAGATGAGAACTGCTTGTTTCTTCTGGAATTCCTCACAGTAACATCACCATCTTCATGACCCTGGCCAGGGTGCCCAGTCCGTGTGTATGTCTCCTTAAGACGTTGCTCAAACTAGCAGAGTCTGTCTGTCTATCTATCTGAGATGTGGTATTTTGTGTTGAGAGCTTACTATCATAATTTGGTTTCAATACAACAAAACCAAATTACTTCCGTTTTCCATTAATTACTTTGCCTCAACAGCACAAATTAGCATTTGGCTTGGTTAGTTTAAGTCATGCATTTAGTTAATTGTTTAGAAGATGTCAACTGATGCAATCTACACAATAAAACAAGTCACGTTAATTACATTTAACACTGCATTGATTTTATTTTTTATTATTGACACCCCTTTGTTTTTATGGTGTGTGTATGTTAGTGAGAGGCATTTGATTTTGGAGAGTAAAATGTAAAGCATGGCACAAGGATCCAGTGCCGGCTAAGCCAGATGGCTTTTGTGCTTCCCCAGTGTAAGAGGGGCGTCTCTCCCCAAAGCTTTTGTGCTGTTCCTCTGAAGTCAGGGAGCGACTTGATTGCAAAGCCAAATACGGCTGAAGCTGGAATACCTCTCTGCCGAACGCAGGAAGAAGAGTGGAAATAAAATAAAACCTTTGCGTTGGATGCCTTTGCTTCCAGCGATTCAGAGTTTCACCTGAAATTCACCGTGAGGTTTTAAGAAGTGCTGGTATTTTATGAGCAACTGCTGTTACTATTTGGATTCTTGCCCTTAATTGACCTTTAACCACAGTGATTACAGGTCTTGTATTACAACGATTCGTGTCAATTTTTTTCCAAAGCGATAACTGTTTTAATTATTTACAGTGATAAAGACTAATGGACTCTTCTCTCTGTGCTGCACGGTGCTCGCTCCCTCCGGAGCACACAGGAATGCACTGCCCAGATTTGGGAACGAGGCTTTTGAAGTAACTCCAGGCGTTCCCAGAGGAACCAGCCACCACGGCAGCATTTTGGGAGGTGCTGATCCAGCATGCAGGAAACCCAGGGAGGCCTCCCAGCAAAACGTTTGTTCCTTTGTTTTTGACATTTTTGACTCTGGGTTAACAGCTCATTAACCTCTGAGTTTCCCATGGCAACCGTGCCTGATAAGGGATTATGGGAACAACGCGGGTCTCGCCTGTTTGAACCTGGCTTTAAAAGTTTTAGTCATGATCCTAAAGGAATTTGTGTGTGTTTGTGTGTATATAATAGACTATTCAGCTACATGGATTTATGTATCCCAACTTCAGTCATGAACGTCACAGAATACGACCTTATCTAGGTGTCAAGATAGACACGGAGGTCATAGATGCGAAATGACAGACCTGATCAATCAAACTCCAAGCATTAGAATGGATCAGGGGGAGTGAATCATCATCAAAAGCCTTCCTACCTGGTACAGCCACTTCACCCCATCTCCCAAAGGAAACTTTCTCTAAATTATAGCATTAACGTGATGCATTGCCTTGAATATTCAGGCCCATGTCCTCCACGGGAGAGGCCATGGTGCGACCATGTGACTTGAGGATACTGAAAGGACATGTTAGGTATATCAAGACTAACTATTTCAGCTTTTAACAGGGAAAAAATATCCATGCTCAGATCCACCACTTTGAGAAAAAACACTCTGTAGTGGGATTACAGGCGAAAGTTTACATGCTATGGGAACTGAATGATTGTTCAATTCAATTCAGTTTCATTTGTATAGCACATTTTAACAACATTACATTGTCTCAAAGTGACTACTCAATCTGTGATCCAAATTTCTTTCTAAAATAGAACATGACTGCACTTATTATACTCTGCCCTAATTTTTTAAATAATGTTGTACATGAATGTGTAAAAGTCTCCCCTTTTGCAGCTGCTATCACAGCCTCGCCAGAGCTTCTGATGAAAGGCAGGACCTGCTTGTTTGATGTGATGAAGACAAGCCAGGCACCTTCAGACCCGATAAATCTCACAAGAATGTTTGTTCACAACAATCAGACTCGTGAACTTTCTTCGGGATGTACAGCGTGCCATTTTCTGTTCCATTTCACTGCATTAATGCACCATGTCGGAAGGTACCATCTATGGGGGTGTTCACTCACCAGACTTCATGAAAACACTGCCTTTATCGGCAGCTACGTCTGCTTAAATTTAAAATGGACAGAGGTTTTTTTACATTAATACAAAAAAAGATTGATCGTGTGATGTTTTCCCAAAGGAATAAAATTCAATTTGACTGCCCCCCCCCCGTCTCTGAAGCTGCTTCAAGTCATTGGATTTGGAGTCTCCTTGACGACGAGAAACTCTTTGCAACTTGTCACAAATGCAGCAGGTGGCTTTGTGTTCCAGTTCAAGTACCAGGAAAGGGTCCTTCTGCATCAGGCTGCCTTTTAAAAATCCAGCTGCCTAAATGGACAGAATGGATTGAACAGATTGCTTAAGATTATGCAAGATCATGCATCTTTCGTACTGGATCCACGGCTATAGATTGGCAAGGTGTTTTTTCCTACAGAGCTGTCCTTATCCAAGTCTTATTCTGCGGTCATCGAAAGGGCAGCTCCAGTACCGCGCAGCGATTCAAAGTTTTACCGCGCTAGAACTGGCTCTTTTCGGATTTTGGTAAAGTAAGCCTTCCCGATAAACTGTTCTGCCGATATGACATACTTTATTTCTCCATCAGTCAGCCCTCTTGCTCCCTCAGTGCCTGCCCTTATAATGATGTAACGTGTTGTAATTGGGGAAAAATCATACAGTAGCCAGACCATGAGTCAGACCCCAGGGGGCGAGTCGAACCTGAGACAGAACTCTGTTTTGTAGGATGGAATTATTTTATTCTTGTGGAATTGGGTTAGTTTCCGGAATCTCTTCGCCCCCTTTTCTGTATTTATACGAAGACTGCCATAAATCGCAACTGTCGGCTCCGCAGTGGCAGCTGACGAAAGCGAATGACAGCAGCACCTTCACTGCACATTGCACTTTTCGTCTTGTGGGTTTACAGAAGCCCTGACAGCAAGCGGTCGCTCGAAAGCCGGATGTTTACGTCAGCAGTTTCGGTTCTTGCCTGATAGCATCTTCTGTCCTCCTCATTGATATGCATCCAGATTCTTCAGGACCCAAATCTTTGCATCAGCCAATCACAGCGCACCCCCCCCCCCCATTCAGGGACCGGTTTTGCATCAAAAGGCTTCCACCATGATGTAAAGTTGGGACATACCGCTGACCAAGGGTTAGAAATATGGACACTCAAAGGATATCAGATCAAGTCTCTCTGCTCTTGTACCTTATACAGTAGTGTGGTATTTATCCTGAATGGGTTTTGTAATACAGTATAGCTATGTTAAGGGATAAAAATCATTCTCAAATAAATGCGAAGGAGTTTCTGAGCCACCTGGGAAGTTGGCCAATGGATCTGTCCCATTTAATTTGCAAGAACACATGTTTGGATAGTGACTCCGTCCAGTCGCACAATTTAACTCCGACAATCGTTTCATCTGCTGGTGGTGACTTATTAAACAATCTGTAGCACCAGGCGGAGGCGGGTGCTGCAAAGCCCCCTTCCTGATGGCTCATGCCTCTGCCTGCCGTCGGCCTTAACTTACTCGATAGCACATGCATATGGATATCATAACAGAGCACTCATCACAAGCAAATGGAGAGGGAGACTTGTAATGATCACATATGCCTCTAGGGGGCATCATCAGCAACTTCCTCCAAGCAATTTACTGGTGCAGCTGTGTCTGAAGTGTAACATACTGTACGCATACTGTGAGCTACTTTGCAATAATCAGGGCCTGTGGGGGCTGTATCCCTCTGTGGTAATGGAGTAGAGGTAGGTTTTTCCAGCAAAGTATGAGATTTATGGAGTTCCGGGTCAGTCAAGGTTCCTATCATCACGTAACGGCTTTCGTTATTCTCGAGACTGAGACTGCAAGACACTAAACCAGCTTTCTCTGCTTCCAGCCATGTTGTTTTATTACTAAAAATTTTATGTTTATTACTTTTACATCTTCCAGATCACTGCCATATGTAAATGCAGTTACTGATATCATTGCTTTTTTATTTTAAGAGTATTTTTTTGCTGTTTTTAATTTTTTTTATTGTTATTTTAATCATGCTAATTTATTTTTTATCTTTGTATTAATTTTCCTTAGTATTACATATTTCTCTTTTAAGCACAAGCAAGGAAGTGGGTGGAAAAGGAATTTCAGTACACATGTGTACACTGTATGTTTGTGTATGTGACAAATAAAGTTTGAAAGTTAACTTTATTCGGAGAATTTTTATTTGATGACCAGTGCTTCTGGATATTCCCCCAACAGGACTAATGTGTGAGAGAGAATTTTGTTGAAAAAAAATCTCGAATTCTGATAAATAACTTCCTTCTTATTTTGAAGTGACTGGAGGATCCTTTGTGGTTTGACCACAGCAAGCGCCGCGGCCTTGCCAAGAAAGATGGCTGACCAGGTAAGAGAAGGGGTTACAAAAGAGAACACGGGTTAACAATGTGACACACAGGAACATGGGGGGGTCAAGCCACGCGGAGTCACGACTCATAAGCACAAGCATGCAGCTCCTGACCACTCAGGGAAATCATTTGGGTCAAAGAATCCATTAAAAACATTCTCTGTCTTCTTCAAGTATCTTCTCACTGTTTTCGTTTTGTAATATCTGAGTCAAACATAATAGGCATGAAAATTGCTAGTGTGACTCGGCTGCAGCTTGAATTTCTGTGTTAGGCACCGGAGTTGTTTGCATTATTATTTAATGTCGGCATTCAGGGAAGATGAAATTATCATATACAAACAGCATCAAAAGAAACACATTATTCCATTTACTCCCACCTGCTTTTAGGAGAAAAATATGGATTTGCATGTTTTTCATGCAGCGTTCAATGAGTTTTGCATATTGAGTCACCATGTTGGTTGCATATTGTTGATATTTTAATGCTAACTGTGCTCACAACATTTTGTGTTTGACTGTAAGTCACACGATGTAGGTGATATCTAAAATAAGCAGTGAAGACAGGATGTATCTAAACCGTAAAATGCATCATGAATCAGAATCATGTTGCTTATGGTTACATCCAAGTCAAACAAGCATAGGAGTTTAGTAAGTAAGGGATTTGAGGTATGCAGTTATTGAAAAACAATCAATGGCAACTTGTAATGTGTAATGTGGCTCGACGCGAAGCAGAGGACGGCTAACCAAGTTGGAGTTGATTATTTTTGTGTAACTGCACACATCAAAGTGCACACATCCTGCTTATAACACAACTAATGAACAAAAAGTAATTATAGAATGCAATACCCACGGTACATTTTTCAGAAGAAAATGATTCCAGGTAGCATTTAATAATGTTCCAATGTGCTCTTAAAAATATAGCCCCAATAAGGATGGAAGGCTAACTCGCTGAAGTTTAAATTACCATAGAAACCGTCAACAATCAGGCTTGTGGTTTGAAAACCAAAGAAAATTATTCTGATAACATTGACTGCTTTTATGGGTAAAAAATTACGCAAGTTTTTATATTAACATGTTTGATAAAACTTTAAAACGTATTAATTTAGAACTGTTATTAAGGGCGCCAGAACCTTGCAGTTACACACACATGTGCAGTTACACACACATGATCTACACCCATGTGACTTCTCTGGACCACTAAGAAAACAGGATTTACCAAAGCCGTGGTGAGCTGTTTGTTTCTGTCCCTATTGTCCTCAGTGTCCCCATAGATGATGTGATGCTCATTCTGTCTCACACATGCTGTTACTGTAAATACTCTCTTTGGCCCCATATTAACATAACAGTTTTTTAGCAGAACCTGAGAACAGATACCTGCATTATAAGTTATTAAATATGCAGTTTGGATCATGAAGTCAAATCAAACATTATTGACATTTTAAAATATGCAGGCATATGGTGAAATTAAATACCTTTTGTCCAAGACTTCAAAAACGACTTTATGCACAACGTGTCAAGTTAGACACACATGACAATAACAAACAAACAAACAAACAAATAAACAAACAGAGAAATAAATCAATATAAACCTGCAAATGAATAAATAGACAGACACGAAAATGATTGAATATGCTGCACTTAGGGCAACTTTCCACTAGGGCTGTTCAGTGGGTTTGATTGAACATGATCTGATACAGTTTAGAAATGCAAACAGCTTGCAGTGAGAGAACTGTGGGTGTATACAGTGAAGTGGAGTATGTTATGCACAGAAAGTGATCCAGAAAGTGACCGGTGCAGATGGCTGATCACGTGCGTTGCGGAACTTGCACCATGTTAAAAAGTATCTTTCCTTCACCAGGAAAGGAGAGAATATATTGATTATCCGTCAGACGGGCACAGGTGAAGGGTGAAGCTGGAAACTTCAGGGGGTCAGTGTTTTCCTCTAGATCATACCCAAAATTCGAGTGATACTGGCTTTTCGAAAGTGACTCTGAACGCGGATTTTCACTCGCCGCATTTCTGCTGATTTACTTCCCCTACTCACATTCTTCTAGCATGTTTTCAATCGATCAAAACGTCAGCTGTGTGGAAACAGGCGAATGCTCGGATGCTTGATAAAAACACATGAACTTTGCAAACTTTTTTTTTTTAATCTTGTCAGGCTCTCACATTTGAATCAATTAGAAATCAAAATTCTGATCAACCTGCTTGTTCTCTCTATAATTTTACTCAAGCAATTAAGGTGCTGGCCTATACTTATTAAGATAACGGCATCTGTCGCCGCAATGGTGTTACTTAATGGGCTATTTTCAAAACGAGCTGAATTCAGTTCAGTGAACTATGCAAATTAAGCAGAGCACAATGGTCCAGTCGAAATCAAATTTACATTAATGTGTTTCTGCAAGAGGCCTAAGGTGCAACAAACACAACATCATCATTTCCTACTGCAGACGTGGCAGTGCTCCGTTCCAGAAAACGCTCTTGTGCTAATTTTAGCCTTTATTCGTGTTTCTGGGGATGCGACCACAATAAACATTAACAGACACCCGTCCTCAGTATCTGATCGGTAATGTGTTTATCACAAAATATCACAAACGTAGAACTGCTGTCACTGGTCCATATTTTACCGCGTACTTTTACAGGAAGCTTACTTTGTAGCTAAATAACTTCTAATTATCCAATTTTCCTTTTTGAACTAACACACAGTTGCTCCTGTTTAATTCCCTATGTCAATATTTTGTTTAGGACACAGCACTAAAGTATTACATTATAAATATGAATTAAAATGTAATAATCAACTGTCTTTCTTTAATCCATTGACCATCAGAAGCAGTGTGGGTGGACACTCAAGTACACTGTACCATGTGATTAAATCATGTGATTTAAATCACCAATCACCAAACAAGTGGTGTTTTTCCCTTGAACCAATTGTCATTAGACTATATTAATTTACGTCTTACTACAAATCGTGCAAAATTCCTGTCATGACACCTGAGCAGTATCAGGTCAAAGGTCACCATAAGCAGAGTAGGATCAGCATTACAAAGATAATACCTCCGGTGAAATAAATCCACACCCTCCATCCTCTGGCGTTCCTGAGGTTTCACAATGTGACCTTTTCCTAAACGCATTGCGTGATTTTTTTTTCTGAGATGCCTTCACCGTAGTTGTCAGGTTGACGTTACCAGATCTTGTCAGGATCTATGGAGCGGGAAGGGGACCAGAGATCGGGATGAGCAGGAGCGCCCCTGTCACCGGAGCCCGCAGGGACACCGTGGCTGCCTGGCTATCATTTATACCTGATCTCTGATGACGTCTGGCCCGATCCGACACAGTGTGAAATCCCCTTGGAGGACAGAATGCGTACCTCACAGCCGGCAACGCCTAATTACACGTCAGCCACCGCGGCTCTTAATTAAATTAACTTCACTTGATTGAATTAATTGTTATGGACAAGCCGTCTTCCGAGCGTCAGTGTGCCCGTTCAACTCGGTGCAAGGACGAAAAGTTATTTACTGATTTTCTCGTTTCAGTTGGCCCGACGTAGAACATTCACTCACACAACATTTATTCGATTGCTGTAAAATCCACTTTGCAATGCACTTTATTTTATATTTACTACTGAAATCCATGCAATACTTTTCATTATATTCTTCGCACTGTTACTGTTTATTGTTATTTTTTTATTTATTGTTACTTTTTATTACTGTCTAAATGTGTACTGTGCACCTGCAGTTTCCTTTAGGATTAATAAAGTCTCCATTTGCCTGTCTGTCTGTCATGAAAAATAATTGGTTTGCAGAAATGGGCAGCCTCAGCTTGGAGAAACTTAGGGCCTTGGTGTTATTCATACATTCCAATGTGCTTTTGGGCTATCCTCTTAACATTAATAAGCTGAGTGTCGCGTCAACGATCCATACAAAAAACAAGGAACTTAAGAAACAAGGAAATCAGATTGTAGAGGAGGTGGGTCCAAGCGAGTAGAGGAGGCGGGACCAAGACATCTGACTGGTTGGTTTTGCCTCCTTTTGTTGCTTGGATCCACCTCCTCTACAATCTGATTGGTTATCTCTCTGAACCAATCATTTTTCGTTCTGCCCTCAGAACATTTTTGCGCAGGTAAAACTCCCATGAGGCTTTTAAAAACTGTTTCTGAGTAATGGACAAATACAGCATAATATAACGCATGTTTCAAAGTGTTTACAAGATACTAGCAGCCGTGTGACATGAATAACGGACAACATATTTAACATATTTCTATTTATCTGCATATTTAAAAGCTTTTTTCCCCAGAATGCATAACTCTCTACTATGCAAATGCACTCTGTGTTTATGTCAACAAAAACACCTGTCAGAGCGAGGATGTACACAAGGTAACGTTTTTGAGTCTCGATATGTTTTACATTCATTGCACTGTATTACTGAAGTACATACCCTCACTGCCCTCAACATCACTTAATGAGCTCAAACTTTATAACTGAAAACTACCATCTTCCCACTGCTTCAGCAATAGATCGAGAACACTAGGAGTGCTGTATAAGCCTATTAGCCAACAATGATTCTCTACAAACAGTCACCCTATTCATGGCGTAGGGGGTGGGGGGATTTATGACTTTCACAGAATATTTATTTTGTATTTATTTCTGAGCTGTTGCTACAGAAGTATGTGCAATTCTTTCCCTGACATTTTTTATTGTTACTGGCTATATGTCAAAAAAAAATTTCTCTGTCTAAATATCTATCTATCTATCTATCTATCTATCTATCTATGTTATCTCAGTCAAAGTTACATTTTTTTTTTTTTCTGGGGTGGGGGGGGTGCATAGGATACAAGTGGGGGGACACCCTGAATGGGATACCAGTGCATTGCAAGCTATATACAGTATAAACACTTGCACACAATCATACACTGTAGGCAATACTGAGGTTTGCCTGAGAGGATTGTGGGAGGAATGGTGTGTCACATGGGGACCCCGGGGTGAGCAGACAGACAGTAATGGAGCGACTGCAGCAGCTCCTGAGATGCTTCCAGATTTTATAGACTAACAAACCCATTACATGCTTTTTCAAAGTCCCACTAAAGCAGGACTGATGATTCTTCAGTCCTGGCATTTGTCTAGAAGATGTGGGCTTTTAAAACCTCATTTCTCTTTCCAGGGAGTTTTATAAATCCTGCAATCTGATAATGACGAGGTAACGATTCTAAGGGAGTGAAAGGCACGGGGATTTTGTAATTTCAGATAAAACTGGATAGAAGGATCTTTATCTTTAAAGTGGATGGAATCAGTTTATATATATATATATTTTTTTTTGTTAAATAAATAGATATATATATATATATAAAACACTTCTATATAAAATATTTCAATTCCCACTATATGTAATTCAATAAGTATATACAGTACAATACTTCAATTCCAACTGAACTTCGCTGTCATTATTGGCTGAATGTACATTTTTTAATATTTCTTGAACTGTATGGACCCATCACAGTACTTATAAATATACACACACATACTTGCATGGATTTCATGATTCCAGTTTAATGAAGTTTTCAGCATGCACACACTCTCATTGAAATGCGTGGTTTTGAAAAGGTACGGTAAGACTTCTTACATGAGGATACATGTTTAATAATTCAGATAATCCACCGTTTCCTTGACAAAATGGCAGAGTTCTGTATTTTTAAAGAACCGACCCACGACTGGCTCGTGCTATTTTGCATGTTAAAATATATATATACACATAAAAAAATCCCAACACTGTGGTTCAGTGATTGAGGGGGACAGAAATGCCAGAAACGGATGGAAATGATGAGACCTCCATGTCTATCACACAGTGGTGATTGTGGGATTATTTGAAGTGGGGGGCATAAAAGGGGCCATAATTCACACAGCGGCCAACCGTATCATTAGCCAATGATATATTATGATATGACATGTGAGTGACAGAGGAGGGGACCCTCTGGGAGCCAATCAGCTTTAAGCTGGTGCCATTGCCTTTTGTGGCGCCGCCCCTATATGTACCACATGATCTCAAATTAATCAGCTGGCAAACAGGCAAAGCCATTGATTTCAGTCAGGTGCATCCACTGATTACCGTCGCTGCTGCTTTAACTGGAATTATGGAGTACACATGGCCGACAGGGCTGACGAGCAGGACGTTAAAGGCGCAGACATCCTGGGATGCTCTGTAATTCTGCCCGTGGCCTCCTGGCCCTACAGTGACTCAAACACCTTCCGGCTGGCAACTGCAAAAATTGCTCTCTGCTCTTGCTCTGAATTCTGGTGACCCATATCAGAGAGTTTATTTGTGTTTCCTTTATAATCATCATCAAACTGTTGTATTTTTTTGGTTAATACATTTCTTTAAAGATCTACATCTTTGCACTTTTTTCTTATGTTGCCAGACATACAGTTAGGTCCATATATATTTGGACACTGACACAAGTTTTACTATTTTACCTGTTTACTGAAATATATTCAAATTGAAGTTATACAATGGGCATGGACATAAAGTGCAGACTCTCAGATTTCATTTTAGGGTATCCTCATTCAAATTGGATGAAGGGTTTAGGAGTTGGAGCTTGTTAACATGTGCCACTCTCTTTTTAAAGGGGCCGAAAGTAATTGGACAATTCACTTAAAAGCTATTTCATGGACAGGTGCGGGGCAGTTCCTTCGTTCTATCATTATCAATTAAGCAGATAAAAGGTGTGGAGCTGATTTGAGGTGTCTTGTTTACATTTGGAAGATTGAGGTGTGAACATACAACATACGGTCAAAGGAACTCGATATGCAGGTGAAACAGGCCATCCTTAGGCTGCGAAAACAGAAAAAAGACTATTCAAGAAATTGCCACAACATTAGGAATGGCAAAATCCACAGTTTGGTACATCCTGAGAAAGAAAGAAAGCATTGGTGAACTCAGCAACGCAAAAAGGCCTAGGCGTCCATGGACGACAACAGTGGTGGATGATCACAGAATCATTTCCATGGTGAAGAGAAACCCCAAGTAAACAACACTCTCCAGGAGGTAGGCGTATCAATCTCCGAGTCTACCATAAAGAGATGACTGCATAAAAGCAAATACAGAGGGTTCACTGCGAGATGCAAGCCACTCATAAGCATTAAGAATAGAAAGGCTAGATTGGACTTTGCAAAAAACATCTAAAAAAGCCAGCACAGTTCTGGAACAGCATTCTTTGGACAGATGAAACCAAGATCAACCTGTATCA
>JAODKC010000001.1:48393862-48413054 GCA_026777985.1 Mormyrops attenuatus | reverse complement strand
TCCCCACTATCTCCAGATATTCTCATACCACTCCCCATCCCCATGGCAACACGCTGATTCCTCTTACCTGACTCTCGTCCACAATTAACTTCCTGCTCTATTGGAAGAGTGACCATGAGGCTGAACATCTGCTGTGTAATTAGCTGTTCCTCCGATGGACTCGGTGAGGAATTGCGGTAATTGTTTTCACACAGAATTAACTTTAAAACATAGCAGACCAGCGATGCTCCTGACCTCGCCTGGCGCCACCCGCTCTCTATCACGGCGTCTGGGGAGCGCGTGCAGTAAGGGCTCGAGAGGGGTAAAAAAAAACTCCCTGACCTCCCCATGATGGTTCTCCCCTTCCCGTACAGAAGCTTGTCTACAACAAGGCACCAAAAGGTTTTATGTGGTTTAATACGATTCCTTTTAATTCCTGCCATTAGCCATGACCTCATTACACACTAGTTATTGTTTTCCATGGTGGCTGTGCATCATCTGGAGGAAATGCGCCCACTCCGGTTTGGGAAGCGAGGGCATTAGAACTTGATTTATCCTGGTAATATCCATTAGGAAGCCAGAGACCCCCGCCACCATGTCGGAAACAGAGGCACACACTGCCGGCGATATTTATAACAGCCCGGGCAGATTACAGATACATCACTCTCACTTAGCCCGCTGCCCAAATAATGAATCAATCACTGCCAAAGCACTTATAGAATTATAAAGCTGGCATATTATGACCCATTTAAACGTCAATAGCAAAGGTAAAGTTCATATTCCCTAATCATGGTATTGCGAGACAGAGGGCCTATCAATTTGTCATCATGGAGAACTGTTTAAGCAGAGAGTGCAGGCAAGGGACTTGCGCTCGGATCGCCGGCTGCGATAATGTGCAGCATGATAGGATGGTCTTAGACAGTGCCCGTATTTCATGTGGATAGGCGGGGACAGCGCCGAGTGGACTCATGTTGTTGTCACGACGACATAAGTGTCCGGCAGAAGGCCGAGCGGGTTAAAGACATGCCTCGAGCACTCAGGGCAGGACCGCGGCCATGTTTAACGAAGTCATCACGGCTCATTATGAGTCTGGGCTGAGGCACCAGAGATGTACAACGGTTTCCGACCTTGTCTGGTGGTCAATTACTGTGACAGATACATTTTATTATCGTTACTCATTTATTTACATTTCTACTCCCATAAGTGAATATTAAAAATGTTGTGCCATTTTTGAATTCCTGTTTCTGTATTCCTAATCCATTACAATATCATTTAAATCTTGTTAGTGGATATATCAATATATATATAAAAAACTAATACATTATATTACATATACTAATATGGTATCACTGTATGATATTCTATTCTTATAACAACCATTTTAACAATTTGCTCATAAGAACATGGCCAGGACCCCACCCAGATGCAGGGATATATTAGTATCAGATAAGTCTCATGCAAACTAATCAGTAAAATTAGCATGAAATCTGACAAGGAACACAGAAAGATCTGTGAGATTTACCCAAGCTTTTATTCTCTCAGTTGATTCTTTAATGTGAATTAATTTCTGTACCACTTGCCAGCTAAAGAGAGCAGCACAATATATCATAACATTAGATAAATTAAATGAAATACAATAGATACATAGATAGACAAAAAATACCTGGTATAGTCCTGCCATTGCACGAAGTGCATGAAGCATTTTAACTGCAAATTATTTATAAAATTACAGGGGTGGATGGATGGCTTGAGGGATGGACGGACAGACAGATAGATGGACTGATCGATTAGATAGGACCACACAGTGTAGGTGTCCGAGCCCGCCTTACTGGAATATCCATTTCATAAATAGATCATCTTAAACGGGAGACATTTGTGTTTTTGTATTTGGTGGAGAAAAAGCATGATATCGGCCCAGGCTCACACAGCGCCATACGGTAAAAGTCACTGTGTCATTTTTAACAGGCTGGGTCACAGAGGTGAGCTGTGCAAAGTACCTTAAAGCTATTTTAGGGTTACATGAAGAAGAGCAATGAGGTTAAAAGCACCATATTGCTGGGAGAACATTTTTAGGACTAATAGTTCTGAATAGAGCTTCGTCTAAAGTCTGAAGTCACATCCACATTTTTCAAATATTTTTAGTACTAGGTTTTTGACCATAAATTATACTGTAATGTAATAGTTTTATGTTTTATTCGTGCATATATCCCATGCCAGAAGAATAACTCAACAAAATGACATTCTATCTATTACTAGTCTTTTTATATAATGAGGTGATTAAGGTAATAAGTTTAAGCTCAAGTTATTATCAGGTGGGCAATAATTACTAGTTGTGATTTAGCATCTAGTTTTGCCACAGGCGTCAGACTAGTTTTTTTAAACATAAAGCTGAAATACAAGCAGTGATTTAATGGACAAAAGAAAAAATAAGGTACATTTGTTTAAACAGAACCAAGGTGCTTGCTAACATTTGTTTAGAAGTCAGTGCCACAACACTATGACCGTATCACTATCTTGCGCCCATGTGGCATTTTTTATGCATGTTTATATGAGGAAATAACTCACACAGACCAGCTATAACCTTCAACATCTGCTTCCCACCTCAGCCTACCTGTGAGTCATTATTTTTAATCAAACCGGTTCTGTCAGACTGAAAAAAAATACATTAACAAGTTTTTAGTGCTTGGTTTTCATTTCAAATTATGGTCCCAAGGATTTATTATAAGGTTCTGAAAGGAAATCACCGGTTTTAATGGGATTTTGTAAATTTTGTATAACAAAATATGTTAGTTAAGTATCTCATATTATGGTGATATTTCATTGAAACACATATGTTTGACTGGCATAATAGTACACTGAACTGATAGATGTAACCCATGGCTCACCTAGATGGTCAAAAAGTGATTACCCAGTAAACTGAAAATGTTTTCAAAAGCACTATTGCTTCTAACACCTCATTAACAATAGTAGGTAAATAAAATGTGAATATACAGGCCTATGTATTTTATATACCAGAAGCACTATGTCGCTCCAGTTTGGGTAGAGATCCGACAACTTTACAAGTGCTTTTTAAGTGGCTAATCTTCAGTATTTATACAAAAGTCTAAATTAGTCAATTAGGTGAGTGATTAGCTGAACTGAGCACTTTCGGTTCCGGGATGGAATCAAAGCCTTTGAGTACAGCCGTCCAGTGGGAGAAGGGGCCATCATTTGTGAATTATATGAAAATCCTGTCTGCAGAAAATTTGATTTAGCCATTATTTCTGTAGTGATTTAATTGAACATGACTCCTGCATTTCATAGGTGTGTATTCAGGCGACGATGTCAAGATTACCAGAGTTTTGGCGAAATTTGGCTAGCGATTGCTGCCAGTTAGCATACTGGAAAATTCCGAATGGAACAGAACAAAACCAAAGAAACAACACACTCATTACTGTGGTAACTTTGGCAATGATAAAAAACAACATCATCAGCCAGGAAAAAAGGATTAAAATCGCTGATGATGTAAGTGTTTTTTAAAACATTCCTCATTTTGGATTCCATATTTATTTGTTTATTTTTTTTATTTATGGTCTTTTGAATGATTTGCTGTATTAGGGGTTATCTGCCTTTGCTGTAAATAGAATCCATTTCCTTGCTTGACATTGGGTCTCTGTGACCTCATTTCCTTTGGGGCAGTATTTCTATAACCTACTATCTTTTTTTCCTATTTAAACATGTCCATTCAATTTTGTGAATAATTATGAGGATGTCTGTGGACTACCTTCGGTTATTCGGAGCGACATCTGTTTAATATTCTGCTCACCAGGCCTGAAGGCCTCAGCACCTGAATCACAGCATTTCAGGCCCAAAATTTGGATGTGGGCTTGCCCATACTCTCATTAGCAGGCAGGAAAAAAGTGAAAGCCTTTGTTTTGTCAGCTGTTTTTGAAACCCATAATTTCTCGCATTTTAAAACCTGCTTTAAAAGTCATGCATTAGCAGTGTGGTTGAATTTTCAGTACAGACGTACACGTAGGTATATGGCGCGCGTAAGTTTTATAGGAGAATCCTGAACGAAATGTAACGCCTCCAGGATGAAAATGAAGACGCAAATTACACACAATTTGGCGACAAAAGTGAGATGTCTGACTTTTTGCTGAAAGACGTGGACTGGGTCTTGTCTATACAAATTCAGGCCACATTTCAGTCTGTTTTCAATAGTCTGGCTGTATGTTACTAAGAAAAATCCCCAAAATACATGGCCACCTCTCTGCTACTTGGCAGCGCATCATGCTAAAAATGTACATAATTAAGCCAGGAAAGCAAACAACCATTATTTTACTGTCAGGAGATCATCTCCTAAATGTTAACGGTGTAGGGAGTGTGGCAGTGATTAAGTCCGGCCCTCTCTCCTTCTTCTCTTTAGACCCAAAAGGAAGTTCTCTGCATTTTCAGATTAATGCCAGGCTGTAATTCATGCAAATTCTCTGCCACCAATCCCCCCCACACACACCCACCCGCCATCGATATAAAAAAGTGTAAATGTGAAAAAGCACGATCTGTCTTACCTGGTGACCTCGCTGCTCCTATTCCCAGTCTGAAGTGTGAGCATGACTGTGATTTTTTTTTTCTTGGCAAAGGACCAGCTAAATGCTTTGAATAAATTTGCGGGACCAATTTAAAAGAAAAATGGAGAAGGGTACGTATGTCAACGGTTTTGCCTGTGGTAGTTCTCCATGGCGGAGAGGTCTGGAAGACCGCGATGGCCGCTATTGGTGGGACTATCCATGGAGATAGTCAATCCTAACTTGTGCAGAAATACTCTGAAGACACGAAAACAGACACATCTCATGCCAGGACTTCGATGCGTACATGCTGAGCCCCACATATATTTATGTTTAATATCTTGTCTTTTATACTCATGTCCAGTGTTTCAGTCTTAGAGCTAGACAACCAGGCACTTCACAACACACTGTACAATTTGATCTTCAGACATTCTTATTAGGAGTGTACTCAAAACTCACAAATAGTGAACAGCTTTATTCTTCTAGGAAAACATGCAACACAACTTTACTCAGACCTCTGATTTAAACCTGTCTATTAGAGATGTAACTGAGTGACGTTGATGCTGATCATCTTGGCCACCCTATGTCGTCCTTTTACACTTCTGCCCCATGTACATCACTGTATTGAGGTCAAAGGTGAAGGATGCCGTGTTACTTTCACCATAGAGGGTGTGTTAGAAACGGCAACAAATTTTAAGAGACGAAATTGTGCTCTCAGGAACTGTTGGAGCCAAGGTGTCTATCTCCATGACTTTTGCTCCTAACGAACTGACTGTTCAGCAGGAAAATGCATGCTAATGAATGTTTGGCCACTAGAGTACACAAACATGACATCCACTGGCGTTTATTGACTCAGAATTATAATGGCAAACCACGTCCATCTCCTCAGTTTGAACAAGCATATCGGATTTTTGCATAAAAATGTAAACCTTTTTAAACAGACAGCAGAGCAAACAGTCAGGTGACTGAAATCCTCCAGGTACACATGCTCGTAAATTAGTTGCATTTAACGGTGAAGCTTCATCCACTTAATTAGGCCTATCCATAAATACAACAGACAGAGTCAATAAGATGACGCAAAAGGGTAACTGAGGTACATGTGCGGTCCATAAAAAACCGCTAATGCGTTGGCAGGTGATATGCAAATAAGGCCCGTGGCTAAAGGTGTAAATTACAGCCAATTGATCTGCTGAAAAGCCCCCCTCTAGCTAAAGTCCCCCGCCCGCACCCAGCTCCTCGTAATCAGCCCATGAGAGTTTCCCAGCACCAGGCCATGGTGCCTCCCCCATTCTTGGAAGTGCCCCCCGGCCCTGACCACATTCACCCCCACATCTCGCTCCACGACGGCGCTGGGCTATAATACCCCTGATCATTTCCCTTATCCACTGGGGCCATATGTGTGAACACGGCTAATTTAGTAAGAGAAAAGGGTAAAATATAAACAAATAAATAAAGAAATAAAAGTGAAAATGAAACACAAATGTGGGATTTATATGTTCGGCACCTTGTTCATCATGTGGTGCGTGAAAACTGTGAATATGTGGATTGTGGTGGAAAAAAATTAGCAAAAAAAAAATCACTGCTTTTAAAAAACCTGCAAAAGAATGATTACAGTTATGCTGTTTGTTTAGGAAATACAAGTATAGCGAACGGTAATGTAAAGGTGCACTTTAGAGGACCTCCAACCTACGGACAAAATCTGCTTCTCCACCATCACTGAGTTTCTGGAGAAGACCATCCAGTACCAATCTCATTTAGGAAAATCCAGTAGATGCCATGGCCTGAAAGTATAATATCATTCTTGCAAATCATGTTTTCCGCAGGCATGTGTGCATTATGTACCTGGGAATTACAGTTGTCTCTCTGGCATTCTGATTCGATTGAAAGAGGCCAGTAACCCCGGCTCTGTGGCGCACATGTACAGGAAAACGGAGCTGCAGATCCGTCATAGTGAGATGTGCAGCTTAAAACCAATGACACCCATCCGTAACTCATTACAGCCTCCGTAATCCATTCCCCGGTCCGTAACGCCCGGCTCCGGTTCCCGTCTCCCAGCTCTTCCTTTTTAACGGGAACAGCACTGTCTCCTCAGATCCGATTTGAAATTACAAAGCGAAAGAAATACAATTTTACAGCATCTGACATTTAACAGAGAGAATAAGCCTTCAGCCTGAAACGAAATCAAAACAGAACAGAGAAATATTTCTCCCGGTATGGAAAAAAGCTAATTGGAAGCCAGAGATAAAAGACGAAAGAAAAAAGAACTTTTTCAGGCATCGACTGCCAAAGAAATATATAAAGAACAGAAAAGGCAGCTTTCTTAAAAATGTTGACTGACTTAAAAACAGCCCATCTAGAAAGAATTTCCAGAACAATGATCTGTATCAAAAGAACAGAAAAGAATAAACATCAGAACTTGCGGTCACATGTAAATCTGAAAATTGTACATCCAATGGGTCACAACGCTACTCGATTGCTGTCTGAATTCTCTAGAGCTTTGGAAATAACATTTCCCCATAGGCACGGACAGGTGTCTGTTTGCCAACAGCGATCTTGTGATCCTCTCTTCACTTCCTGTCTTGCCAGATTCACTATTCTATTTCACTAATCTATTACTAATCTATTTCACATTTCAGAAAAAACAAACGGATCTAAATTTTCCGTGTTAAAATGTATGCAGCTATATTGAATTGCGTTAATTAATAAAGGCTGTACTGATACTGATTTTGGGTGCCGAATTAATAATTTAAATGGAAAATGATGACCTTCGCACAAAGCAATTAGCTTTCAGGTATATTCATATTTATCAATCGACATGTGACCTAATCTAATGTGCTGCTATGTGCTGCATATCGAGGTGGGCTTTTGTCAGTCAGTATTACAGGTTGGCATTTAACTAATTCATTTAATTGAACTTCCTACATCTAAAACTGCACGTGTTTATTTGCTGTGTTTTATGCACGTGTTTTCACATGTTTATTTCAGGGAAACATGGTGATATATATCCAATAAAACATTTCAGTGCTCGCCAGAATAAAACAGCGCATGCAGCTGTGATGTGTGTGTGGATTATTTTTATATTACATTGTGGGGACCAAATATCCCCCACAATGCAATAAAAACCTGTTATTTTGACATTGTGGGGACCATTGTCCAGGTCCCCGCAAAGATCTGCGAATGCAATCAAAAAATGAGTAATGCCAAAAGTCTCGTATTTTGTTTGGTTACTTATGGTTAAGGTTAGGGCTGGGTAGGGGTTAAGGTCGTCATGTTGGGATTTCCATTGAAATGAATGGAAAATCCCCACAAAGATACAATCGCAAACATGTGTGTGTGTGTGTGAGAGAGAGAGAGAGAGAGAGAAAGAGAGAGAGAGATTTAGTGAGTTTGTCCAGCCCCTGCAACAGAACTAGTTGGACAGCATGTGGTGTCAGTCCACTGCCCGGGACAAAATCCCTCGCCGTATTCTCCGGCTGGTACCAAGCGATCCATATGGATCGGGCCGTGTCAGAAATTGGGTTTGGTGTCACCAGGCTGTTAAGTTTATGAACTCCCTCGTCACATCGATTGCTTAGAGGCACTGCCGCTCTATCGACATGTTACTCCTTGTCTGTGACGTTATGACTTGTGCGGAATTGTGCGGAATAATGGCGTTTCAATGGCGGAATGCATCTTTGTGCTGCCCACAAATGACGCCATAACAGCACTGTATTCTAATCGCATAATGAGATTACCAAAGCCAGGCAGTGACATGGGGTGAAGTGCAATTCTACCATTATCTACTAATGCAGTTCTGGGGCAAATGAATCCTGCTGCCCATAAACACACAAATCGCAGATTATTTAAATTGTAAAGAAGTACATGAGACATAATGACCAGGGTTAGCCATTGCGGTGGGGCGATCCGGATTGCCAGAGGCAGGGACGACGGTAAGGCTGATGATGTCTGGATTGTACTAAAGTGCTTTCTCCGAAGACTGTCAGAATCTGGATATCTGGACCCGCTCAGCGGCGTGGGAGCTGGCTGGTCCTGAGCGGGAGGCGTGAGAGACAGCGAAAAAGAAAGTTATTTTGCTGATAAACAATCCATTGATGTACAAGGTGAGATTACAGACCTGTCCAGAATAACTGGTTGACTGATGCCACCTGGCAACATGACAAATTGAGATACGATGTAAATGATATATACTATATGACTAGTAATGTAAAATTGCGGCTTGCCAAAGCTAGTGCAGGTTGGGTGTGAGTACACAGCGTCCATAAGCGACTGTGGTCAATGTGGTCAGCCTCCATCCTACTCCACCATCCATCGTGTGGTCTAAGTAGCCATTGTTTGGGTTATTACATGTAGGATATCAGGCCAGTTTTAGGAAATGTAACTCTTAATTTCTGCTAAAAACACTATCTTTCTTTAAACCGGTTTAGGAAAAAGGCACATCCTGAAAATAAATACCAGGCACACTTTATTCTATGCCTGTAATCCGGAAAACTTCCCTGAGCTGAAGCAGCAGGCAGCGTGGCTGTTAAGCATGTAGCGACCTCCGGGTCAACTCCTGGGTGCTTGCGTAAAACTGTTGTGCAAGGTTCTTAACCTGAATTTTCCCAGTAAAATATTCAGCTACTACGCCTGATAAAAGCCTAGCCAAGAAATTAAATTTAAATGCAGTACTGGGGGAAAAATACATCCTGAAATAGAAGAAGAAAATGAAATATTCATCCTGTCACTTCCTGCGCTTTCTTTCAGCTCCCGTCTTCCAGGTTTTGGTCAGTTATTGACTTCTGAAGCGCGAAAAGATCCGAAGAAGGCCATCATGGAGAATCAGAGGAGGTGCACCAGATCCCAAAGGGTGATCAGGTCAGTCATTACAGTGTGAAATCCAGACTTTAAACTGAGGACTTCAAAGTAGGCTAATCATCTAATCAAGTAAAAGTTCAGATAAAATCCTAGCTTCTTTAAACTCAGAGCACATCATAGAGAATGTCCAGACTACTAGGTGAAGGATGACAAACGTTCAAGCGCAATCCCAGCACTTTCTGCTTAAATGACATGGCTCCTATGTCAAATGTAGGCAATTTTTCAGATTTGGAGTTTTTAGAAGTAACTTTCAGGGTGCCAGCTGTGATTCGGGTTTCAGGGAACGCACAGCAGATGCAGATGGCTTATTTTCAATCATTATCAGGGACCTCAGCGAGTCAATCAGCCCGGCCAGATAACAGAACGCAATTCTGGAACATGCTATCGACAAAGCTATCTTCTAAGACTGACAAACCAAAAATTCACTCTGCTTGAAATTCCGGGTGGAGAAATTGACTTAGTGAAGTAAAAAAAATCCTTGTTAAAATATCCTAGCAGAAATAATAGCATGACCCATGGTTCTCAGGGTAGTTTATGGATCTGCGCCAAACGTAAAACGATCTGTGACCAACAGTCATCTCCCAGCACTTTTAAGGAACAAAAAGAACCTTCCAGATGTCAAAAAAGGTATTTATGGCAAATTTCACACCTGGCATTGCTGTTCCAAATAGCAAATTCATTTTTTACTTGGACTAAAATCCTGATTAGCCAGTAGAAGCTGATTTGCCATTCTGACGGCAAGGGATTATGGAATCCACTCAGATCTCCCACGAGCTCTGACTTCAGCTCAGCAATGAAATTAAACATCACTATCAAGTGACCGCGGCCAAATAAAAATCAGCAGAACGGGCCACTGTAGATGGCTGCCAAGACAACAGTCAGACCTGCGATTTTGCTCATTTACATAAATCCTAAAAAAGGAACACAAATCTCTCCAATAAACTCTGCTCTGACTGCCCTTGTTTCATGTAGAGCCACATTTTTTCAGTGCACTTTGAGTGCAGACCGGGAATGAGCGTCTATGTGTGCTGATTGTATTGAACCCTGTTTTGAATAGAAGGATTTGATTTAGCATGTGTTCTCCGGGCTGACTTTGATGAGATTATATTTCCAGGCTCTTTAGAAGGCAAACACAGGATTCCTCCTGGGTACGCTGGTTGTTTCAGGGTCTGCTTTCCGCCGCAACATGGCATGAAATTACATTTCCACTTTTTATTATATTTTCAATGCAGATGCATAGGGGGGGAATTTATCATATTATCGGTTTTGATCTAAGCCACAAAAAGTAGTTTCATGCTCGCATGTATTAATCAATGAGTCTCAAGTCTATGTTTGTATTACAGAGAGTCTTCTGGTATAATTATCACAGGATAGGTTTCCTAGAACTAGCATGCCCTGATGGTATGCGTAGCATGTGGTTCGAACACCATGTACTGGAGTTAAAATTAGGAGGTTGCTTTCCATCAGGACGACTGTGGGATATTTCCATTCTTACATTTCTTTTTATTTAGCAGATGTTTTTATCCAAAGTGACATACAGTTCAGAAAGCAGGGTCAATCCGTCCCTGGACTAATTGTTGGCTAAGGGCCTCGCTCAAGGGCCCTATGGTGAAATCACTTTCCCGAGCCTGGGATTTGAACTGCCGACCTTAACCCACCCTGCTGTGTTACATGAGGTGTAGAGTAGGACATGCCTGTCCTGGGCCTAAAACCCACAGACTTCTGTTTTAAGTCCATGTCCATAACCACCTTGTTGCATTTTATCCATATCAGTAGAGATGTCAGACAGCAGACTGTGATTTGCTGGTCACCCAGGGCCAGTCTGATTCCTTGCCACTCAGACCAGGCTGAGTCAGGTCTGACTAGATGAGAACTGCACAGAAGCAATCACCTTCTCCATCACTTCTGCCCCTGTTCATGGTTCACAGCTTCTCGTTTGCCAAGCTAATTGCCTGAACGACAGCCCTCCCCCCCACTAAACTGTCTACCCACATCTGGCAACAGATCTGCTGAATGCTACATCCAGCTATTTATGCAGTTTCATGTTACATTTAAATTTTGATCAATAAAATTTTACTCTGATTTGTCCATATTTGCGGTGCTTTTAATGACTGACATTGCTTCCAGCATTCATGAAGGGCAGTCTTGGACATATGAGAAGAACATGAGAGGCGTTTACAAAACCTAATCATGGCCGTGCCAGAACACAGCTAAGGGTTTATTTCTAATCCGTAGGGTGTTAAGGGTCAACGCTTCCCATCTGCATGACTGAACACTCGGGCATCTTAAAGCCGCCAATAATCCGGATGGAAAAAGTATTTGGCTGGAAGTCTTGCCAGTCTTCGCCAAGGAGTTTGCTGATTGATTGTAGTTGGCTACCAATGTTATGTTTACAGATGCCTGCTAATAAGACAGAAGAACAATGAGAGGAAAATATCTTCAGTTAACTTTAAGATCCTGAACTGGTGGTTGGTGCCATCGTACGTAAAGCCCAAAAGGAGAGTGAGAGGAGCAACAAACAGCGGGGATGTAGCAACTGCTGTGATGTTCTACAGTTGCCTTGGTAAAGCTAACCACAGATAATAGATATGACTCAATAATGAGACGCAACAAGCCAAGGGAAAACAATTGAGCGTAAAGCCAATTTAAGAGATCTGTAATTATGTCCCTGTCAAGCATTAGAAAGGTGTCTGTAGTGTTTGTTTCCATATCGCACAAGTTAAATAACAACGGGGAGCAGAAAATGACATTGTCACTTTGGGCTATGATCATATTCTCTTCATTGGTTTTTTTCTTGTGTTACATGCTGCAAGAATCCTGTGTTTTACAGTAAATTGATTTACAAATGGGGTAAGGAATATGTCCCCTAACAAGAGGAATTCCTACTGGCAGATGTCCTTAGTGGTTTAATCATTTTGTTAATATGAGATATCTCACAGAAGAGAGCAGATTGAGGAGGAGATTCCTGGGGGTAGGTAATTCAGTAGGCCTGCATATTATAATGAGATACGTTTGCATCATCAATTCAAAACCCAAATGACCATTGTCATTGAATACTGGCAGCTCAGTCTGATCGTAGTGATTTTAGTTAAATGAAATTATGTGAAAAGTCTTACTTTAATGACAAATTGTCTTTGTTTTAGTTTTTTTTCTTCTTGTGTAGCATCACTTCGGACACAATATGGGCCTCTCTTTTAGATGAGTATTGTGTAAAGTTTCTCTTTTTTCAAAACCTAAAACCTATTAAATTACTATGTGATTTTGTTGTGCAGCTTTAAGTAATCTGAGGAAAGAAGAATTAAATTGATTTTTCAAACTATTAAATTACATTCAATGAATTTGCCACTCAGGCAGCGACAGACATTATGTCTCATTGTTCGAGGGTTTCTCTTCTTGATGAGATCATCCAACAGAGGCCAGAAACATTTCGGCAGTTGTGGCTTATTTACGCTACTTAAAATTCATGCCGTATCACCATAATTTGACCTGCTTTCACGAATTCCCATTCAACACAACAATCAAATGCAGCCCCGGTCAGCAGCCCAGGCCTTTCCTAAATGAACATTGGTCCCCACGTCATTTCCCGGGATCATTGAGGTGGAGGGATGATTATACAAACAGTAATCAAGCGTGGCTGATTTCCATCCTCCTAGATCACAGACAGCTCCTCTTCTCAAGTCACCCAGGGTGATCCTTGAAATGATTGTTCTCCTGTGGCTAGTGATACAAATATTAATACATCACAGGATTACCATTCGCTGTCATTTACTGCCAGGTGGTAAACTAATAAATCTTGCTAAAATTCAGTGAAAGAAGTTGCCATCATAATTAGGGCTGTCAATATTGATTAAATAAATAATCGAGCAATCCGATTCACTTAAGTTGCATGTTTTTGGACAGTGCAAGGAAACCAGAGGATTCAACGAAAAGCTACGTACACACAAGGTGGATGTGCAAACTCCACTAACACAAAGCGTCGGTGTGCAGCGACAGCGCTACCCAGTGCACCACTCTGCTGCCCTGACAGGCTTGCATGACGTGTGATGTTAATATCGTCATGGCATTTCACGCACCTGCATTTGTCACATCACAAGGACTGTGACAGTCTGCTGGGTTCAAAATATCAACATGTTGTGCTTAGACATTATATTGCTAGTCACAGAAAAAAAAAACTTAGCAAGCTTTGCAATCTTAATTATGTTTTCATTTCAACATTATCTAGTATATGTAAAAGAAAACAATCTGAAGTTTACCGCCAATGCTTTTACATGAGCTCTGCATGTGCTCTACGCGACAATCATAATCATTTTTGTCCTTGTTGTTGAATTCACTCATTGACTGTGTGGCATGTTTGTGAGAAATTAAACAAAAAATGAGTGAAGAGGAGAAAAGCAAAGAAGAACTGGTCACGAACAGACATCCGTCTTCTGCTGTATGGAAATATTTTGTATTCCATAGAGACAATATTGAGCAAAAAGCAAGTGATGTGTTGGCCCTTGCTTTAGGTTTTTTTCATAACTAATGGCAATAACAGCAAACATATTTGACAGGTACAGAAGAAGTTCTATTTGGCTATATACCTCATTTTCAGCTCATGAATATTGCAAAATGTGAACATTTTCCAATTTTTTTCAGCCCTACCTAAACACACAATACACACACAAAAAATATTCCATATTTTGTGGTTATTATGTCCTGTATTATGTAAGATGATGCAGGTAAGTGACAGTCTAACCATCGTTTTGCCAGCGATTATTTTGACATGCAGGAAATGTAGAAAGTAAATCAAGCTAAATAATTTAAGACAAAATGATGACAAAGACAAGTTAGGATATTCCGAAAACCAAAATGGCAAATATCTATAGATAGCTTTACATATTTGGGTGAGTCTGTCAAACCCGAATGTCTTCTTTTAAGATTTGCACTGCAGTCACACTGTGGTGATTAAGTTCTTCTTTCCAATACTGACATACAAATGCATTTTCATTCACTTTTAACATTAACTGCTTCCACACAACTGATGTTTTGGACTTAATTTGGACCCTCAACTACTGTGCGCCATCTTCCTTACACCATATTGCCGAGTAATTCAAAAGGAAATTTTAAACAACAAGTTTAATTGGGTAATCATGACAGCTCTAGTCATAATCCCATGTGTGATGGGTTTTAAGCCTTATTCCGACTACAAAGACTTGATCAGTAGAGCAGAGTTATACAATGTCTGAATTATGGATCTTGTACGAGACTGGTTGTGGAGCCATACTAGAAGGACAGTCAGTAGGGCTTCTTGAAGGACCAAGCATGGGCCAGTGGGCCTGTTGGAGAAGGGTGAAGGGGAAACTCAAAGAACTCAGACAGCAATAATGGAGTGTAAGACATTAGCATTGGCTGGAAATATGATCAGCTATGTCAATACTACCCAAAAGTCGTTGAATTTGCATTGAGAGCTTCATACGTTCCATGCACAACATTCTATTCTATATTCAATATTTATATAAATTCTATATCCTACTCTGCTTACGACGGGCAAGGGTTTGACGTGCCTCTGCGTGTTCTTCCTGTATTTTCTCAGTTTGACAGGCAGATTTTAAAGTTATGCAAATAATAATACTTACAACTCATATTCAACTTTAGCAACACTTCAGCCTTCAAGGATGTAATACAAGCAAATTACTTATTGCGACGGGTTTTGAAGCGAAATTGCTGTGGTTTAAAAATGCTAATGCACACCACAAGAGACTGCAGATAAAAGCCGACTGCGGTGGAGAAGTCACGGGGTATTAGTGCAATGGCCATATTTAGTAAAGAAAAGAGCAGAAGTTGCTTGGGCTATAATTTATGCGTACCTCATTCGCCTTCCTTCTGCCGCTATGTTCTCAAAATCCTTCTTTTTAATGGGTTAGATGCATTATATTCAGAAGAAGGACATGATAATAGCAGAGATTGAAAAAAAGCAGCTGAATCATTTAAATAACCATAAAGGATTGTTTTGTTTGTACCATTTAGAAGAGTTTGAGATGCGGGGGGTGTCAGTTAAGCAGGAGCTATTCCAAGCAGAGATTAAGCACGTCCTCAGAGGGACGATCCATTACTTAAGTACCTCCAGTAGACAAACAAGCATGGGGGAAGCTGTACCACCATTGTCCTGAATGTAAACAAAGTCTACAGCAAGCAGGACCGACATATGGAATGCAAATAGAAATAATTATAGAGGCAGATCTGCATAAATTGTAATACTAATACCCCTTTTCTCCTCCAGAACAAAATATTTGAAAAGGCTAAAACTATGATAACAGAGTCTGAAGAAGGCGCCCGCTCTTACACACTTCCAAGTTGGGCACTAAAAACCGTTTTCAATGAAATTTCAAGTCACAAAAGGCTTGATAATCACTCCTAAGCGACAAGTGTTAAAAAACATTGTCCCATTTGTTCCACCATCTCCCTAAATGTGCTCACTCGTAGAGCATTTTCAGTTCATCTTTTCCTTCGCTGAGAGCTCATCGGCATCAAACGCACATGAAAGAACCTCCCGACATGCACTCACCTCCTTTCTTTTCCACACCGCCTTTTTGACTAGGGACAGGGCTCCTTGGAAACTGCTAATGAAGACACGTTAATGTCAGCGGGGCGGATCCACAAATCGACGGTGATGGGCCACCATAAATGTCACCGAACGGAATTCAGAAGCAGTATTTTAGAAACATGGATTCAGGAATGGATGATTCGCTAAGAGGGCCCTCATTGTCGATCAGTCCTTATATTAAGTGATTGCTCGTTGTTCATCGTTAATGGGGATCAGCGATTGAAAGACAAATGGGCAGGGACCTTAATGCTAATGGCATCATCATCTCCAATTAGACGGGAAAGTGGGAATCGATACCAAACCACGCGGATGGACCAAATAATAAGTAGTGGTGACTAATTCACTAGAGTGACTTCACTCAGTACCTCATGTATCCACTCACCTGACCAGGGAGAACGGAGGGCCATGTTGGACCACATACTGCACCGGATGCCCAGAGCACGAACCCGTGCAACATTTACCGAAACCGAGCGATCGGATTTTTGAGAAACTCAATCTGCTCCCAGAAAACCTGATCAGGAAAGACGGAAAACCGTGAAAAGTCCAGAGACGGGTGTAACCTGGGACTCTGGAGACCAGAGTAATGACCACCCTGCTTCTGCTGTTCCTAAAGGAGGACAGTAAGATTCCATTACATCAAGTTGCGTTTAGACATAACAATGCTATTTGTCGTGATGATGAAAATTGAAAACAATTTTCATGAATCCAAATGGTCAGCCTCTCATCCCAGCTCATCTGTATTGAAATAATGCTTCTTCAAATAAATCCTTGTAATAATGCAGATTCTTCTGTGATTTCGCCTTTTAAAGCAGTGATTCCTTGTTTAAAGCAGCTGCCACATGCCCCTGTTTTCACAGCTATGAAGACACAATCTCATCATCTGATGCAACACATTTTCCTGATTTAGTGCATGACAAAGTTGCAACGGGTTTTTGAGAGAATGAAAAAATATTTGGAGAGTATAGAAAGCATACAAACAAAAGTCTGACCTACTTTTGTAAAATGGTAAAAATTACTCAGAGTAGAGGAATTATTTTACAAATTCAATGGACAGTGGCTCTTATCTCCAGTAACCTTGGAAATCCCTTCAGTGAAATGTAACACAGACCCAATCGCAAAGTTGAGCGGATTCCCACGCCATCGTTAACAATGAAACTACGTTGTTTTAATTATTGAAATTTACATGAACTGGTGCAAATGAAGGAACTACAGTTACAGCATTAGAATTCCCAAACAACATATGCCACATTTTAAATAATTATGCCTTTTGAATAAAAGCTTTTATGGGGACATTCAAAACATTTTTGAACATAATGTTTAAGAGTTGGTTAAAATTGCAGATATATTTAAATACACTTAAAAGGATGCATTGAAGTCTCATTCAGGACCATGGTAGAAGTGGTTAACGCTCAACATCGTTAACATGTAAACACTACACATTTATGAGGTTGGGTTATATAGTTTTACGCCACAGTAAAATTATCCAGTACCAAAAGCATAATAACATGCCTTTAAAAACTGCTGTTAGCTGCTTTTACACCTCCACATCTTTATAAAATAACAAATTGCACCCCCTCCCTGAGTTTTCTGCCTGGTTCATTATTCCCCTACATGTTGCATGTCCCTAATGTTCACATGTATATTTATTTTTTTTTAGCGGATGCTAATGTCCAAAGCAACGTATAAGTGAGGTAAATAGCACATTACAAACATGTGACTGTCACGGGGTAACTACAGCAAGGAATTCTGGGACCTCTGACGGGGAGGGGGGGGGGCATTGTTATTTTAATGAAAATTGGTAGATTTTGATCACCGGGTCCCTCTGCAGTCCAGCAAGAGCTAGACATCAACTTTTACTTTGAGCTACACAACACATTTCAAACAGTGAAAGAACCTGATAAGATTTATATGCAACGTTCCTTGACACAGACTCATTCATATGGTTGGGGGGGTAGAAAAAGTGACAAGCACGGCAAACATTTAGCCTTGTAAATGTCACCCATGCCATTTAGCCGGGACTATTGACTTAGGAACAGTGGAGTGATATTTTTGAAGCCCTCTCCAGCACGTTTGGGGACACTGTGTCGACAGTGACACAGTTTGTGGACTGGGTGTGTGTGCCACAGTAAATATACATATTGCCAGTAACATATCAATTAACGGCGAGGTCGGAGGCATACTTTGCTCTTTGACAAGACATCTAGAAAAAGACCACTGGTATTTCTGAGCTCCTTTCCAGCCGTGTTTCCGTGTTTTTACCCTGTCTCAACTCCCAATACACTTGTACCAGGTATTCGGTGTTCTTGATTGGCCTGGAGCTGGGAGGAAGCAAAAATGTGTCAAGGAATGTTGAATATTAATCTTACCAGGTTCTTGCTTTGTTTGAAACATGTTGTGTAGATCCAGGTAGAAAACAATGCGTAGTTTTTGCTGGACTGGAAAGGGCCCTGGACAGCAACATCTACCAAGGAAACCCAAGGTGTCATGTCATTTTCTCAGGAGACCGAGAATTCCTTTGTAATGCTCCTGCTTATGCCAGATATCAACAGGAAACCCTGAAAAAAACTGCGTTCTGCCCACTTGTTTTTTTTTAGGATCCCAGAGATGATTTTTCAGAATAAGCACACATGCTACACCACTGTTAAAATTAAATGTGTGTGTTGTCCACATGTAGGGATGCGGGCAATATCCTGAACAGAGTTTAATATTTCCGTGTTTCACTGGAAAAATCTATGTTTGCAATCCATGCTCATAACACATAGACATTCCCTTACTGATAAAAGGCACACAATGGAAGACAATTAATCGCCTTTCGCTTATAGCCAAAACACACACTAATGTGTCTCTGGGACTGTGGTTTATAGTTCATGTAACAGTATGTTTTTGTATATGGTTTTGCATAATTTCTCATATTAGTCCTTCCAGCTTTATCTGTTTAAGAACATTAACATTGAATCATTTCTTCTTGAAAAGCTCTCTGAAGAGTGTTGTATTAGCATTTTGGAATCTCATGGCCCATGTTGATATTGCAAAATTAAAAAGTATGTATTATGTTAAGGCTTTGTAAGGGATTGACAGAATGGGCGGCACTGGTAAAAAGCTATGTAACATCCACAAGCAGAAATGATGATCACGTGTGAGTATGGAGAGGGCAGGCGAGTGGTGACACTGCAGAGTTAATAGTGCTGAGGCGGGCACTGGGTCTCCGTGCCTGCAGTCTCATTTTTAG
>JAODKC010000001.1:48382313-48393762 GCA_026777985.1 Mormyrops attenuatus | reverse complement strand
TGGTTTGGCCTTGGCGCGGGGGGGGGGGGGGGGGGGGGGGGGGGGGTCATTTGGATCTTGAACTCTGTATATATGCCCAAGTGCCCCCCCCCCACCCGTCTGACCATAATTTCACTGTTTTGCCAGTGAAGTGTGTTCATCGAACCATGCTGTGATTGCGTCTGTTTTCATTTTGGATCTCTTTCTCTTTCATCCTCTCCCTCTCTCTTTCCCTCTCTTCTCCATTGCTCCCATACCGCCTGCCCCCTCTGCCCTGACCCCTGTAACCTCCTGGCCCAGCTCCCAATAATATTTTACTCCTCTTAGAAAGTCACTATACTCCAGCTGTGAACTTCAGGCACTAAAACACATGTGACATTCATAAGTCAGAATTAAGGCTCTCAGTTATGTGAAAACACAATGAGTGTTATGGCATCATTAACAGAGGCTATAGGGCAGAGGAAATACTTTTTTTTAACCAAGCTGCTGTCATGAGACATTCTCATTGGCCCAAACAAAGGCTGATTCATCAGAGACATTCTCATTGGCCCAAACAAAGGCTGATTCATCAGAGACATTCCGGTGTCCTGAGGAAATCAAAGTAAATATAACACATATAACATTTGATTTGTAACACAGTGTCCAAACGAGTGGAGAAACAACAATATTCATTCTCTGAATGTAAGCTGCTGAAATACTAACCAGTTATTGCTCAATTTATGCTGATATATGCCTAAAATTACTGATGATCAGAAAAAATTTCCATCACTGTCGGGGAGAAGAAACCAGTCTATACCAATTACCATGTCCACTTTTGTATACATGCATTTTCACTACATATTAATATATTTTTGTACATTGTGCAGTTTTTTTATTGTTATATTGTGTAGTCTTTTATCGCTGTAGGTTACAGGTTACGCTGCATTTACTCCTCTTGTATTGTTCATTTTGCTGGTGCTGGATTTCCCAACTGTGGGATTAATAAAGGTCTTCTTATCTTATCTTATCTTATCTTATTGTAAACACACATATTGTGCGGACAATTAAAACAACCTTGAAATGCACTCAGAACTCAATAACATGCAAAAACATCAAAGTTATTTTCTTATATTTCCTGTAATCTCCACCAAGTCTCAACAGAATCCAGTTACATGTATTCATTTCTAATACTCAGACGTGTTGTTTGGAAGCTTCCAGAGTATAGAGACTATTTCCCTGTGAAGTGTTGGGGGGGTGGGGGTTGTTTATTTACAGAGCATCTAACAGTGTGTTCCATGCTTTTCTGTCCTTCTTGCCATATGGTTGCTGGGTTTCACCTAAGGGACTAAAAGCTCTGAAAAGGTATCGGGTCAAATGAGATAGAGGGCTGGCAGATACATGTACAACCACCGCCACCCCCACCCCCCGGACCCACTCAGAGCAGCTGGTATCAGTGTGAACAAGGCAAGCTCTGTGGCCACTGCAGATTACATGCATAGTCTGGCCAATCCACACATGTGTGAAACTGAAGAGAACACACCTTTGGAATGCATGTTTTCATGAATCCAAAGTTCAGGTGAAGTAACAAAACACCAGCAGCATGGAAAAATAAAACTTTAAGACCGCGGTTCTGTTTTTCCCTCTTTCTTCACGGTGAAATGACAGTTCATCACAGCCACAAAAATATAGACACATTATGGTTCGAGGATCTGCTGGTCAACATAGCTCATCTTGCAAAAAAGCAGATGGGACATGCCATTATGTGCCCTAAACAACACAGAACGCTCCCATTGCGCCTGCTGCTTATTCGGCACGCTAATTGCCTGAAACGCAATCCTCATATTAACCATAATTTCAGCCATTTATGACTTCACAGTAATACCGGTAATGGTTTATTGATTGGTACACATACTTCAACCTGCCTGACCGAAGCTCAGACGATCAAAGAGGTGACACGACCAGACGGAGATACTACATTGGCACGTAAATGCAGGCGGGGGGCAGACGTACCTGCCCTTCCTGTAAAGGACTGGATGAGCCGGTGCAGATAGAGGGAATGTAGTAGGCGGAGCACTGAAGCGCCAAAGAGCCAGCCAGATAAAACTGTTTTTTTGATATTTAAGAGAACTGAAGTAGCAAAGGGCCAATCAGATATCAGCATGCAATATTATACTGATCGATGCCAGAAAGGATCTTTTAAGGCTCCCTGATGGAATTTCCATAAACTCCATGACTTAAATAATACTCACACTATATGTAAAGGAGTCTTCAGTGTATATAATTGTTTTTTAAGCAGCTTGAGCACCTGTCCGCTTCAGTTACTTTCTGCAGTCCATAATTTACTCCTGTGTTGCTATAACAACACAAGATACTTTTTTTTTTTTCAAATTAACAATGCAGCATTTCAAAAGAATGCGTTTAGGTCTGGCTCTGTTAAATTCAAGTAGATCTATAATGTTATGAAATTTAAAATCCAATAGTCATTACATTTTATGCATCTCTGAAGAACTCAAACACATATTTTAACATCTGTGTTATGAGATACACTAATCTCTCTTTTTTCCTGTTGTCATTCTAGCATGGTTCTGCTGACTTAAGCATTTTTTAACTCATGAATTTTTTTATTTGCCCTAGGAAATTGTAAATCACCTGTATTTGCTATGTTGTCATTAAACAACTGAAACGATTTTTCAAATGATGACCACAAAACTTTATCGATCCTTAGTTCTGACAGCAACAAAAAGAGAGACGTCTTTTATGTGGCGCGTCTTTTCCAGTTATATGAATTATAGGGCGCCATCATTATTCTGACCATATTCAACCACCAGCGGAGAAATATGATATACAGCGTGCAGTTCCCCGCAGACCTCACCTGCTGCAAAGATGACTGCATCGTTCATTCGCTCTGTAAAGTATACTCAGTGATCCACGATGCCCATTGATCCATTCATTTGATATTTTAATAATATTTTATTGAATCCTGAGAGTGGGTCATTTGTGGGACCTTAAGTGCATTAAGTTATAACAATAAGCCATGGATATCCTGCTCGATCAATAGAGGAACCTGCTTTTAAGTTGTAAGACTAGACGCAGTCTGGACAGGGTCACGTAATTGAGGAAGTCAAAATAGCCTTGTATGAGGATAGAGGTTTGGACTACAAGGGGGAAGTTAGGAGTCTAGCCAATTGGGTGGGTCTTAATGATGTAGGGTTAAGTCCATTGGCTGATGACAATTACTAATAATGATTGATGGCTTTGCTTGACCAACTGAGGAATCCTATAACACCTCAGCATGTCCTTTGACTGTACAGTTCAGAAACAGCGACTGTGGAGTGAATTATTTTCCTGGAGCCACATCTATTGTGTCTCACCTCATCAGGCATTAGATGGGGTATAGAAAGAAGTGTGACCATGGTGACTGCTTTTTGAAAGTGACAATGATAACATCTCTCCGTTCACCCCCACAAGAAAAAGTAGCCATTTGATTGGCAGCTGTCAGACTTAAGTGTCTTACAAACCTTCACAGGAATACTTTGAGATACATGCACGCATAAGGCCTCCACTTCCTTTTTTGTCATCTTGATGAGAATCTACTTGATCCCCGCCCTCCCCACCCCCATCCGACGATATCGAAGCCAAATATAGCAGCTAAAAGGTCATCTTCACTATTCTTCAAATTGGCAGGAGAAACCGAAGGTTAGCAAGATAGTATTCATATGTCAGAAATCAGATCCGTGGACTTTAAGTAGAAAGGGAGGAAAAACATGGTGGTGTTTTCTGCATGTGGTTGCTGCTCCTTCATAAGCACATTTCAGTGTGGATCTTATAATCAAGACAGACGCCTAGAAGGCCTCCTTTCATAAGATATTGGTTTTTGTGTGTCAATCTACCGCTTCACAAGAGCGGAATCGCCCGGTTAAAAATACAACTCAGAGTGCAGGAAGGAATCATGTCATTTCCTGAAGGAAAGTGACAGCAGTGTTCCATGCGATGCACAGGTCAAAGTCCTGACTAAAATATTTATATTATTTGCAGGCAAAAATGGGATGTGGCTGACTGGCTTGTTCTTTTGAAGGAAGCAATATTTGCCGTTTGCTTCCACTGGTTTATGATGTTTTGATCCAGATCGTGTCCATTTTTTTGGACTGTAGTAGTGTGAGGATGGATTCCTTAGAAATGTACCTGTCTTCAGTAAGAATGTTTAAATCAAGTGGTCCTGATTAGGTTAGTGTGAAGGCCAATATCATGGTTAAAAGCTCAACCGCTTCTTTATCCAGCTGTGACCTGGACCCCTCTGAAGAGGGATGGGCAGATACTTCCCAAGATTTTATTCTTTAGTTACACGCCTCCCTTAAATCTTTCGGACTCTGGCGAGTTACTGACTGCCAGGCATGAGTGTCACATCATTCCTCCAGTCAACGAATAGCCCCCCACCCCCACATGGAGATGCTGGTTTCATTGGGCGATTTGTCGGTAGGACAGCTGACGCTGGGGATTTCTGGAGAGTGTGTCAGCAGAACAACATGTGTGTAGCTCAGTGTGTTACGACTCTATGCCTGTAATCAGAAGCCTGTCGGTCTGAATCCCCTGCTTGTCTGAATAGTCATGTGTGTTGGGTCCATCGCCAAGGCTCGTAACCCCCCTAAAAGACCCCAGAGAGCTAGATAAATGGCCTGACCCTGTGCTTGGCCCCCTAGCTTTACATTCAACTGTACACATGTATGCGTAGGATTCCAAGGAGCACAAAAGGGCAAATGTGAAAACTAAAGCGTGCTGATGTACCTCTGCAAATGACATCATTTTATAACCCTACTATAATGGGGGCTTAAATCAGAGACGAAAAACTTTTTAATGAAGCCACTGTAATTCAGAGAAAAACAGTCAATGTGGAATGAAGAGATACACTATATTTTCAGTTGTAATGAACATATCGACATGTCCTGTTTTTATCCTGTCACCGAGACGCCCCGTCTTGGCAGGACTCCTGTGTCACTCCGCAAGTAGAAACTGTCACAGAAAGACCATTTGTGCAGCAGGAATACGGATCACTGCTGAGGACGGAGGCTGGGGCTGAGCTGCTCTGAAATGTGTGGTTAGAAGGGGATGGAGGGGGGGTCGCGGTGGCATGCGGCGATACGGGTAATTTCTGAGGCCAGCGCGTCTGCATAGAGGCACGATACCTGCAGGGAGCCATTCTCCTCCGCCTGGCTGTCTTTTGGTTTCTGCAGCATCAGTCATTACAAGTGACATCTTCAAACATTTCTGTTTTTCCAGGCCTGGGCTGGGAAAAGGCGGTCGGTCAGGCGGTGGGAGAGGAGGTAATGGGGGATGTTCATTCCACAGGGTTGTGTTTAATGTTAAAAATAATATAAAATATTTATTGCCAATTGAGAATCATCACAGGAATGAGAAATCCCTTTCCAGCTTCCGAAATGTTGAATAGGGACAATTCATGCAAATGAATAATTCATCTTAAATTAAAACATGTTGTCCACTGACTGGATTCTGGAACTCATAGTTGAATTGATGAATAGATGAATTGGTTGTCTGCTAAGGGCATCTGTCATGTCATAATTAGGTGCAAACCTTAGGCTGCGGACGCAATGGAGTTTGATACGAAAAGTGCTTTTCTTAATTATATTTGTAGTCCCAGCTCTACATATTTTCTTTCTTACCCTGTTTATTTAGTGAAAGATGTCGCTAGAGCATAGTAATATTGCACTTTAAACTGACTTAAGGGAGGGGAATGCTGAAATTTTTCTTTTGCCCTCCCTACCAAATGCTCTGTTTATAACTGGAAATTCAGGAAGTTTCAGTGTAGGCAGTGTGGACTGGATAACACGTTGCTCACTCGATGGCCGTGATCCTAACTGGATAAGTGCTTATTGAAAATGGTTGGAAAATGACTAAAGTGGTGATTCGGAGCGTGTGCCCTTATAGGTGGTCCCGGCGCATGAAAGGGACCAGCTCCAACCCTCTGCAATCAGCACCGTCAATTTCTGGACGTTTACACCGGGTACCTGGGGAAAAGCCATTTCTCACACAATCCACTTTCGGGCCTACTTTTCTAAGCGCTGCAACGTCGCCATTCCCCGTTGGGGAATTTTTAAACCCACTGTGAAGTGAGGCCATGTGATGTTTCAGTCATGAGGTCAAAAATAATAATAATAAAAAATATCAATATCCAGCACTACAGTTTTTCCAGAGACAAAGACAGGCTAGCAGAGCAGCTCCCAACAACATAAAATACCGATAGGAAATCATATTTTTATCAGTGAGTTTATTTTATGTTTCCTTCTGTTCATATTCTCTGCCCTTCTTTGTTGTGGGTAGTTTATATTTAAAGTGTCCAACAGAGGTGGAAAGTTCAGGTCCAGAAAGTACAAATCCAAACCAAGATTTTGTTTCAGTACTTTCTGGACCTGAACTTTCCACCTCTGGTGTCCAATGCCTTTGAACATTCAGAGTGCCGTGCATTGGTTTCTCTGCTTCCTGTGCTTATTGTGGGTCTATTTACGGATCTTGGATTGATCTTTCTTCAAGCGAAAACAAATAAGTAAGGCACAACTTGTTAGGCAGTAATTAAAGATCCGGACATGAAGCCAGGTCTCAGTCACCCATCCTTCTTTGAGGTGCCATCCTACTCGCGCGTCTACTAGCGTTTCTCTGGCAGGGGCCAAGCCATCTTACCGAAACTGAGATCTTCTTGGATTCAGAAGCGGTGACTCACCGCTTCCTGCGTGAACGCCTTCTAACCAGGAAGCGTTCGAAACGCACATCTCCGCACACCAGGCCCGGTAGTGAAAGCAAAGCTCGGCAGATTACTGCCTGTCAGCGGCGATGCCTGCCGAGTTCGTGCCGAGCGCGTTAGCCACGGCCGATTTGCGTCTTCCCGGAGTCAAACTTTCCGAGCGCCCGAGACTTCCCCGCATCTGTCTCCCCGGTTGCCGATTTTCCGGTTGGCAGACTCCTCTTCAACACGACATGGGCTGACGCGTTAGTGCACATTGTCCTCACTGGCAGCTAGCGAGACCTCCGCTTCCTCACTCTGACACTCCAATATGTCCAGACATCTGTGCTATTAAGGAAACTAAGCTCATTAGACATGGACACTTGAACCTGGGGGGTCAATGCAGATGGAGAGTTCAGCCCTGTCAGTCTGGGATCAGAAATTAGCATTACTGCATCATGTGTCTCTTTCTCTCATGCATAATTTATGAAGTTTAGCAGAGAAAATCAGTCTTTTAGTGAAGTGGGATGAGGTACGTCTGGTGTCAGAATAATAATATACTTTGTTACTACAATCTTTTGTAAGACAACTTTTTTAGTGTCTGTCTTTTTTTCTTCCCCGGGTAACAATGATAGTGACGGCCATCCTCATCCAATCTTTAGGAGCCGCTAATGGCACTTAAAAATTTGACTGCGGTGTCACTGCAGCACCACTTTATAAATCATCCCGAATCCTCTTTTCTGGTCAGTTATTGAGATGTTTAATTTCTCACATTTCGCTCATTAAATTGGTCCGTAAGGCGAGGGCGATAATGGCGAGAGACAGGCGTGACGGCCATTGGCGGCTTTGCGTGACAATCTCCTGACCCTAGTGCCCTACTGAGAGCTGGCTTCCTCTCAAAAGCTCCTGCTCTCCTTCAGCAAAGCGGATTGCCTGCTAAAGGGCACCGAGATGCCATAATCTAAGGCCCCTCCACTTAAAATTTACAGTTTCGGGATATCGGAGACATAAAATGTAGCCTAGAGGTCTTTCTGGAACAGTAATGTTGCGACATAAAGAGGCTCCTTCAGTCATCTTTCAGAAAGCGACCCAGAGGACTGCTGAAAAACCAGCAGTATTAGACGCCACATTTCTGGGCAGTAAAGCAGTTGGCTCATTTTCCCAGGCGCTGTAAACAAACTGTTCCCCAGCACACTCTGCTCCCCTCTCACTGCTGGTGACTTTGCCTCTTTCAGCAATGACAAAGTCACTTGTGTTTTACCTGTGAACATTCTATTTATTTGCTACTGAATTCCATGCAGTACCGTCTCTGACATTCTTTGCACTGTTTCTGTTTATTGTCATTTATTATTTATTGTCTACATGTCCTTTACTTTCTAAATGTGTGTGTTGTGCTACTGTAAACCTGCAATTACAATAAAGTGTCCATCCATCCATCCATCCATCCATCCTCAAATAATACCAGAACCTGCAATCAATCAATAATGCTTCTCCACCTTGAAGCCCCTCTATCCCAGTAAGACAAAACCTGCCTAGTCTTCCTCCTTATGTTCATCCATAATATCTATCTTCCAAAGTGGTTACAGCCACTACAGATGTCAAGGAACTGATCTGGGATCTGACCAGGGCACTTTCTGTTGTACTGCAGAAAAGGTTATGTTCCCCAAAGTATTCAACCATGTGCATTGATCAATAGAAAGAGCAAAGGCTTTGTAACTCACTTTTTACAATGTCATAGCACTAAACATAAGTGTGCATTAACATCTCCTGTGGCTGGCAGCCTCTCTCATCTCTGGACATTTCTGTCCTGCACTAAACACTGGTCCCATTGAAACCTCTGCCTTTGATCCTTTCTCTGTATAAAACAAACTCACATGCTGCTGCCCTCACACCTAAAACACCCTCAAGCGTGATACATTCAAACAACAGTCTCGCTTTGTTTTGCAGAACGGTCCTTGGGCCCTCAGTGGACAAGGTCAACGCGGGTTGCATCCTGCCCTGCATCAAAGGCACATACCCCAGGCCTAGGGTGCTGCCTGGGGATACCGCACCCCTGCAACAACTCACCTCTGATCATGACCCACACCCAGCCGCCCTGGCATTGACTGCTCACAAGGCTGCGACTCTCAATATCCTAACAAAAAAAGCCATGGTGCCTTCGGAGCCCTCTAAACCCAGACACCTGCATTTAACCTTCCTATGGTGTTAGGGTCGGCACCGACCCGTTTGTAAGTTTAAGTGTATAAACGCACCGTATAAATTTGTTCACTGCATCAAGGCTTGTTGACCTTGTCAGGAACATCTATTTAACAAAGAAAAAAAAACGCTAAATTGTAAATGTTCTGGTCAAGATTACAACAGCTCTGGTGTTGGGGTCGGTACCGACCCCTTTTTAAGTTTAAAATGCAAAAAAGCACCACATAAATTTCTGTACTGCATCAGGAACCTCTATTTAAACAAAATTAATAAATAAATAAGACAAGGCATGCCCAGACATGTAAGGCAAGATAAGACCAATTCAGTTTATTTACTTAATTAAATTGAGGCTCATTTTACCATTATTTTTTATTGAAAATGAGAGGTATGCTGTCAAAAGAAAGGTCCAGAAAGCCACACCAAAAATATTAAAACCAATCTTTTCATGGATTAGGCAACCAAGAGGTAAGAAACAAATTTGATTTTAAATAATTGTTTTGAGGGTATTTTACGGCTGACTTAAGACACGGGTCGGCACCGACCCGTCTAACATAAGAGATAGGTACAGAAAACACAATCCGAAGGTTAAATCCCTGTTCTTCAGCCGGGCTCTGATTAACATATACAGTACATATAAATATATATAGAGAGCAAAGCTAGAGGGCAGGGATTGGATGATCGGTTGCATTTCCATGGTGATTTATCATCGGCCCTGAGCCCACGGAGTTGCCAATTAATAAAACCCACCTGGACCTGATTGGGCTAATTTAGTAGATAGGGAGTGAAATAGCTTTGGCTAGATGGATGTGGGTGAGCATCGGAGGAGGATTTTCTGAAGCAGCTGCATATTTTCTTGGCTTATTTGTTGTTTATTTCAATGTTGAGATATTTATTTTGCTTCTGGGTCACTCTCCTGTCTCGTTTTTATAGCTGTTCCATTTTATGTCTTAAATATCGATATGCTGTATATGTATATCACCCATAAATAAAAGAAACAGGAGTGTTTTTTTAATCATTAAAATGTACTGATGTAGAATGATGTTTACTGAAATTAGCATCTAATCACACAGAAGCACATTATTGGTATGCGTGATTACTGCTTGTGCTGACGGATTTACATCCTGGTATTAAAACTCGCTCAGGTCCAAACAGCTGTTTTCTCAGAATGTTTCCCCTACAGACTGACTTCCCTCCCTTTATCGAATGGCCAGAAATTCCGACCCATCGTCAGTGTAGCTCTAAATCCGAATCTCATTCCGGTGCAGGATGTCTGTCCCTGAGTCTCCCCAAATCCCCCATTAAGAGTCACTTTCATTAGCGGTGCTCGGAGTCGCCCAGGAACAAATTTGATGGAGTGGGAGTGGATTCGGCCTGCATCCGTCTCTCTGAGAGAAGAGAGAAGCGTGTGAGGGACTGACAGAATTAGAAGGAGATAGAGAAATGAAAACAGACAGCTCCACCGTCCGCTAAAAATGAGGACATGGGAACATATGGGCCGTCTCATTTGTTTGTTTTGATGTCCTATAGAGTTTTAATTGTTCCTGGCAGTTGACAAACTAAGTAAAGCCTGCTTCTTCACAATAAAACTGGTAATCCAGGTAAGCATTAGCAAGACGTTGGTCTGGGCTGCTAGCAGTTGTCTGTTCCTCTCACAGCCTGAAAGGAAATGATGCAACAATGAGATTCCTTTTAAACACCAAAAACCAGGCTTTTCACTAGACAGTGTCTCCTTTTCCTTTTTCACAGAAAATCACAAAATTTGGGCATATAAAAGGCCTATCAGCTCAAAGGTGGCAGAATGTATGGCAGGAAAACCCTGACCGTTTTCTGTGTGCTCAATTATTCATCTCTGGGAAAGAACAGGCCTTTTGACATTTGTCCATCTTTCTCTCTGATACTCCCTGGTTTTACCCATCATCCAATCAAAGGTCATGATCTGAAAAGCCCTGCCCCACATCACATAGCACAAAGACAGGCCCAACCTGGGTGATATCCCAGCCGAATGTGAGTCACTCGCTCACAAACATGTTCGCTAACAACTACAGCCCACGTTAAAGCCGATTTAAAATGGGTACTTTGTTAAACCAGAAACCTTAGGATTCAGAAGCTTCAGGGGGCATAAGTCGAACCCATAGCCTTAATGCTGGGAGGAGAAGACACTACACGCTGAGTTGGCGTACCACCTACATCCAGTGCTTGGATGTCTTGGTTCTATTTTTATCACTGTTGTGTTTTCAAAACAAGGTGTATCTCATGCACCTTCATAGCTGGTACTGCTTAAAATGAGAATGCTCCTGGGATAGGGAATCGGTTCTGTTCAGCAGAAGGTTGCTGGTTCATGCTCAGAGGAGGACTTCTGGAGATAGCTTAGCGGTGCTTGAGTTTCCTCAGCTGGATGAATGGCAGAACAGTGGATAAAGTCACTCTAAGGGCAATAAAAAAACGGTGATTTTGGGCCCTAAATCTTCAGCGGCTGGAAACATAAACGATATACACTCACCTAAAGGATTATTAGGAACATCATACTAATACGGTGTTTGACCCCCTTTCGCCTTCAGAACTGCC
>JAODKC010000001.1:48356596-48382213 GCA_026777985.1 Mormyrops attenuatus | reverse complement strand
TGTGATTGGTTGCTTAGATAATTGCATTAATGAGAAATTGAACAGGTGTTCCTAATAATCCTTTAGGTGAGTGTAGAGCAGTGCGCCACACCGGGGCTGCAACATCTAGAAGCATCGTGCAAAAATACAGAGGTGAAAAGTGCATGCAAGAAAACCTAGGAGCGAGTATTATCCAAAACCTCTGGACTGAAAGTTTACGAGTGCTTGGTAATTATATGTAATTTCAGGGAAGATGATGCTGCTGTAATTGGTTGGAGACTTTCGACACTATGCTGCTTTACGTGTCTGTCATTGATAATTGGCCGTAATTACATTCAGTAAAATGAAACTTTTTAATGATATTTTAAACAATTCAATGTCACAGTTGGCTGTCACGGTGCTTTAAAATACCCGGTATCATGGATTTGATGGGCATTTATGTGTGTGTGTGGGCATTTATGTGTGTGGATGAAGGAAACTCTCCGCTTCATTTCGTTTGTGGGGAATATTGCACACTTCATTGTCTATTCATTCGCCAGTACCGTTCGCAGTCATTTAAATAATTATTTCGCACAGACATATTTTCCCCGTGACGCGTCAGTGTGGAGAGCATGGAGACGGTAGAAATTCACAGCTCAGGATTGAACAGCAAAATTGCCCTGTTAAAGCACAGAGCAAATTTAACTCTTGGGTTTGATGTTTGTGTGAATTTCAGTTGAATATTTAGCCTCACGCGATATCCTTGTAAGTCAATCATTGTTTGTTTGTTTGTAATCAAATCTTAAATAAATGGTAATATTCTTACCTGTATCACAATGCAAAAGAAAACTGCAATTTTTCTTTTAAAGGTGTCTTATATGTTTGGGGGTGATATATTTGATCTCTTACCTGATTGCGTAATTAACGCACACTTTGCAAATTCCATTCTTTTTCGTTATTCAGCAATGCTGTCATTCCTCCCATGTTTAAATGCCTTACATATTTATTTATATTCTATGTATCACTGTTTCTTGTACTTTGACCAATGAGATTGAAATTTCATCTCAGTGTGTGACCCACAGATCATGTATCTGAAGATGATAATGAATATATGTTGACTTTACTAAAAGAAGCAGTGTCAATCATTCAGTTTTATTTGCCACATACACAGTTATACTCAGTAAATGTGCAGCGAAGTGCTCGGTTGCTTAGCACCAAGTGGGCAGTGGTAGCTTAATGGTCAGGTAACTGTGCTTCTAATTGAAAGATTGCAGGTTTGAATCCCTCACCAATGAGGTACCATAAACAAGGTACTGCCCCCAAGCACTGCTCCCCGGCTGCTGAATTAACTGCCCCCTGCTATGTCACAACATAACATATGGGTTAAATGCAGAGGACACATTTTGTTGTTGTGTACTGTGGTGTATCAACAATGATCACTAAAAGATTCTGAAATAAGAGGCATGCATGCCTCTATTTTCTGTAACCACTTGTTCTATTCAGTGTTGTAGGTGGTCCAGAGCCTATGGCTGTAAGGCAGGAAGAACTCAAACACCACAAGCACAGTTTCAGACAATTTGGTTACTGCAATGAGCCTCAGCATGTTTTTGGACTTGGCGGGGGACCACAGTACCCATAGGAAACCCCACAATGACATGGGAAGAACATACTCTACACAGAGAACCCGGGAGAGACCTGAACCCACATTCCAGAGGTCGGAGGCAACAGTGCTAACCACTGCATCATCCCAGAGACAGTTTTCACTAATATCCCTAAATACTGAGCATTTAGAAGTAAAGTGACAGGAGGTAATGCAGAGAATCTAAAATTAAACAAGCATTTAGAAATGTAAGCTGAACCTGCATACATTGAGCAGGCTGTTGGACCGTTAGTGCGTTAAAGTCGGTTAACTGTGGTTTTTTTGTATATATACTTCAGGATCTCAGGGATAACCTCATCTTCTCCATAACGCAGCTCTTAAGAAACATCCTGGTTGACATTATGACGCGAAAGCCATGAGGGTCGGTATCAGTCACAGCTCCATAAAACTGAGCATGATTTTCTCCTGTTTGTGGGGAGACGCGGTCCAGCCATCAAATGCTGAAATCAGATGTGTGAAATTCATAACGTCTCCTGGTACACCGTGTTAGAAAAAGACAGGAGATTTTCAAAACCTCATGCAGCTGTAATGAAGGCACACTGCCAGCCATATCCAGACAGTCATAACCAGAACAGTTAAACCTAAAACAAACAAGCGAATAAACCACTGATACTGCAGTGGGTCGAGCTGCTCTTCCTATAACCATGTCAGCAATGCAGTAAGAGACCTGATATAAACGGAGGCTGCATCCTGAGTATGTCTGATGACATCATCAGCGTTCGTTGCCATGTGCCTTCATGTCGTTAACATCTCTGCTCCTCAGTATCTGTCAGCTCATTCATGCCTAAGTACCTCTCCGCGGCTAATACCTTTCTCCCACTTGTGCATTTATTCCTCTGCTCGTCTCATTCTTCCCTTGAAAACTCCATTATACATCCAATATGGTCTACAGACAGTTGTAGAGGAGTGACCCCAGAATTTCACTTCTACTGGTATGACAGGTGGCTTTCTGTGTTTGATGACGCTAAAAAACAATACAGCGTGTGTGGTGAAATTTAGTGATGGGGAGGAATCCAGGGAATGATGCCATTTTCAAGCAGAGATCTGACACAGCTGCTGATGCAAAGGGAGTGAGTTTTACATTTAGCAATAAATCCTGCCCACTCCTGTTTTTCTGAAGGTTCTAATATAAACTCAAAACTTAGCAACTGTAGCTAATTGCTGGGGGGGGGGCACAGTATATTTGGCATGACACCGCAGGAACACCCCTCTGTAGGTCCCAGAGTTCATCATCTCTCCCGAGCTTGACTTTGCTGACGATCAATGTGTCTCTGCAATCAAGACATAATTAGATGCATTTGTAAGAATTTCAGCAAAAAAAACAAGCTTTTATTTCTTCCAGCAGATGTCTGAGAAGTGAGCAGGTAATGCGAGAAAAGACTATGAAGACCAAGATCAACCCCTTTCCATTGTACTTCAAAGGATGTAAGTTAGCATGAATTATTAAAATATTTAATTAAGTGGGAGACGTGTACAGTTATAAACTATTATTGATGTAAGACTTGCAACAGGACCTCTCTTGTTCAGTTTTGTCCCTTATTATCGAGGACAGGTGTATGGTTTCTCAACTGTGCCTTGAAACAAATTAGGACAGCTGTAAAGTCTCTGTCTCCCATTAAGAAAAGCATCACGGAACCCAAACACTGCTCTGAGACATCTGGACAATAGCTATTATTATAATCTATTAGGGTGACTACTAGATATCGTTTGATTTATTTGAGCTAAGAGGTACAAGCCTTATGTTGAAGCACAGTCAGCATTATCTCATGATATTACAGTTATAAAAATTAACTGTCTTTATAATTCATACCTGGACACATTCATAAGTGTGTGGTCTTTACAAAAGTAAGATCTTTGTCTCTGTATCCATCTTTCCAATATGTTGCTCAGTACTACAGAGACCATGACCTTAACTTCTGAACCCACTGGGACCTCCAACCCGTGTCTGCTAATGTTCTCAGGCAGAAGTGTAAATGGGTGGATGAAAGCTGGTCTGAGGGGTATCTGATGTACTTTTGGGATATTCAATGAGGACTGACATTTATGATGGTGCACTTATATGTTACTGAGACAATGGTACCTTAGAAGTGTAGCTGCTTGTCCCGGGATGTCTCCCTGGAAATTGGTCAGTCTCAGCAAGCCAGACGTAGCCGCTTGGAAGCCAGCTAGCGCTGTGGATCGTGAAGTCCCCTTCAGGTTAAGATCCACATTGAGATCCCACCAGGAGAATGGGCTTTCCTCCATCAGTGGGTTAGGCTCACATCTGAAGTATTAATGCCAGTTATTCTAAAGTATTAATGTTGCTGATGCAAGCCCAGATAATCCTCAATGAATAGTGCCAGCAGGAGAAAATGACATTGCATATCAGAATCAGAAATATGTACAGTATTTGAAATATACTAGGAATTTGTTTTGCTCGATGTGCCCTGGTATAGCATATAATATGCAAGACAATGTACGATTCAAGACAGTATACTAAAAATTTATTTTTACAGATCCTTTTTACACTAGACTGTCTGCCTACAGTCAGAAGCAGCATGTGGTGAAATAAAGGGGAGAAAAAAATAAATATATAGATTAGGAATATAGGTTAAAGTACAGGGTTGACGATAGAGGGAATTACAGGATCACAGGTGAGGTCATCCAGACTAAGTAATTTATTGCATGTAGCCGTAATTGGTCCTCGGACTTCGTTGCATCTTGTCACAAGACCCCTGAGCATTCACAAGTGCCACACATGGTCAGTCCAGCCTCGTCTAGATCAGTACCCGAAGTCTCACTGTCAGCGCTTGATTTTCTATCTTCTGCTTCGCATTTTTTTCTGGACTTTTCCTTAAAGCCTTTCTTACCCATTCAGTTCATAACAGAAATGTTTCTGCTGTAGATCTCAACCAGAGATCACAGTAAGCGCACCGAACGAGTGGTTTTTTATTTATTTTTTAAAGCGTGGACTGCCGTCACTCTTACTGGATTATTTACCAGTACTGTGGCAAAACCCTTTTTCCTCCCCAGATTCCGATCAATGAATAAACCACAAATGAATCTTATTATACTCGCTAATGCCTTATCGATGGTCAGGCTGACCCTACGCCCATATCCATTTGTTCTCAATTGTGGCCGTCTCATTTCATTGTGGGGGGAAGATGCAGGGACTCGGCAGGTATCACTGACTGCTGACCACTGCTGTTCTTAGAAGGAGAAAAGAATATTTCAGAAACAGCAACACAGAATCAGTTTCAGGAGGTTACTGGTTTGATCTTGGGTAGATGGATCTATTAGCACTAGGAATCTACTTGAGCATACTTCTGTGCATGTTCACCAGCACGACTGGCCTTAATCTGTCCTGGGCAATAATATTTTTATTCCAGTTAAAATGAGGGCATTTCTTGCCCCAGGGCATGTTTTGAAGTGTGACGAGGTTCCCCCAACTTTCTGTAGGAGACACAAATACAGGTGTTTGGGGGTCAGAACCAAGGGTCAGCCTGCATCCAACGCACCTGGAGCAATTACGTATCAGTGTACCAACCTTGGGATTTGAACCAACACCCTTCCAATCGCAGATATAGAGCCCTAGCTTACTCCCTGATGTCAGTAGCAATTTTTAATTGCCATTTATATATTATGGGAAAGAAACAATTGCAAAGAAGTGCCAGTCGATGACATCCACTTCTTAACAACACCTTTTTGCTAGTGTATGCAAGACACACGGTTGTCTGCAATAAAGCCTGACAGAAACAAAGGCCTTCTGGGTAATTATTTGCATGGTTAATTACTGTAAAATAATCCTCAACAGAGACGTAGACTAAGATGAGTCTATAAATAGGTCCTGAAATAACCACAATATGGGCTATAGGCCAGTAATAATCAAAGTAAATGAACAGTTACAATAATGTCAATAAGTAGCTTTGGGTTTAATTGCACTTTTAGTTCAATGGGTAACACTGTGTTAATGTGAAATTTAAGCATTCAAAGCACTTCCGTGCCTTACGGTTTTCAAATCTATTTTTAGGTAGCTTTTTGAATGCACCAGCTGTCTGTACGCACCATATAGGTTGATAGTGAATAGTTGTGTTGGACCTGAATTCATGCTTAGTTTTCTCGATGCTCCGAGATTAATATACTGAGAAATAATCATTTTGAAGGTTTTAAATGATATTGGCTTTCATGAAATAAAATAAACTCTTAAATACTACATTTTATTAATGTTAATATTAAATATAAGCAAAATGTAGGCATGTACTATTTGCATCTGCACATAATTTACTATTAAATTGATCTGTGATTGGGCTATTTGACAGTAATTAGCAAGTGATTAAGATCTTTTATGAGATTTCCACACCCAAACCACAAAAGATAGATAAGATGACATGAGATAAGATAAGATAAGATAAGATAAGATAAGATAAGAATTCATTGGTCCCATGGGAAAATTCTTTTGCATACAACAGCCCGCTATGTAAAATGCAAGCAATGAAAGATCTAGTGCAAAACAAGACTAAGTGCAAAGACATAGTGTAAACAAATTCAAAAAGTTCACAAACAGTACTTAAATTAACAGGGGGTATATGTGTAATTATGAGTGCAAACAGACCACTGGACTTCTCCTGAGGCAAGGACTGGGGTGCTTGTTGATGTCTCGGGTTTGGAGTAGGGACATGAGGAAGGAGGCATTTTTGCCTATTACTCTTTTTTATATATATTTATATTGTAGTGCCGGTGAGATCTGCACATCCCGGCATGCCTCGCGGACGCTCCTATATATAGCCCTGTCTCTGTGTAATTGTAAATAGCCCTTGTATTGTTGTTCTTGTGTTCCCGCTGTGTGTATTGGGGTTTCGGTGCTTGTTGGTTGTCTGCTACGATTCTGTTCAGAACTACAATAAAGAGCATGTTCTGCCCCAGCAAGCAAGTCTCCTCGTCCTTCGCTGCTCTCGTGATGCCTCGGTCCGCCCCGCACTACAGTGTTTTATATTTTATATCTACTGCTTCAAGATTTCACAAGTTACATGTTTATAGATGCCTTTCTGCACAACCCTGTTGAACTCAGCTGTTATTTTTACACTTGTGTCCATCCTGTTAGCGTTAATGAGTCTGGCCCTTCTCTTCTGACCTCCCTCATCAACAAGGTGTTTGGAGCCACAGAACTGCCCCAGACTGGATGGTTTTACTTAATCACACCAATCTCTGTAAAATCTAGAAAGTGTTGTGCATGAAAATCCCTGCAGAGAAGCTTCTCTCAGACGCTTCAACCATCACATATGTTACCAGGAATGGCACCACATTTAAAAATGCATTGCTCAAACATCTATCTAATCTAATGCAGAGCCACACGGTAAACCTCTTGACCCTGTCTGTGTGTTATATGTATTCATTTCCAACCAGTAAGCTGTTTGCGTTAATGAGCAGGTATACCTAATAAAGTGGCCTCACAGTATATACTTTTTAGGGCTCTGGGAATTTAACATAAACTCTATATATATATCAGTTACACTAGCAAAGAGTATTTATATCTTGTTTCATAATTTAAGCCAATTTTTTTCAAGATTCTTATATTAGATCGAAAAAAAAGATATTTCCCCTCTTAAGTGAGTCCTTATCAGTGCAACTATCAACTATGATTGTTTCTCCTAATAGCTGAAGGTTTTTTTTTTGCTGCTTATTAACTTGTTCATTGAGCAGATCACCAAACACAGACCTACTGTAATAACAAAGCTGAATGTCCCCATCCATCCATCCATCCATCCATCCTCTGCTTTTCCATGATGGGATCTTTAGTGTTCCTACTGCTGTAACTTTAGGGAGTCTGGGGAGGTGCTGTGCCTTCAGGTTTCAATGTTTAAATGAGATAGATAGATAGACAGACAGACAGACAGACAGATAGATAGACAGATAGATAGATAGACAGACAGACAGATAGACAGACAGACAGACAGACAGATAGATAGATAGACAGACAGATAGATAGCTAGACAGACAGACAGACAGACAGACACAGACAGACAGATAGACAGACAGACAGATCGATAGACAGACAGACAGATAGACAGACAGACACAGACAGACAGATAGATAGATAGACAGACAGACAGACAGATAGATAGACAGATAGATAGCTAGACAGACAGACAGATAGACAGACAGACAGACACAGACAGACAGATAGACAGACAGACAGATCGATAGACAGACAGACAGACAGACAGACAGATAGACAGACAGACACAGACAGACAGATAGATAGATAGACGGACAGACAAACAGACAGACAGACAGACAGATAGATAGCTAGATAGATAGATAGATATGTCATGTGCACCCCAACCTCCCCAAGTGACACGTGTCTCAGGGTAAAGGACACAGGCGTGTGTTTCTGAGAGCCCCGGGACAGAGTCGCTGAATGTCTGGGGTCTAATCACTCTCTTTGGCTAATGCCTCTGTGAGTAGATTCAGCCTGGCAACTGCCCAGCTCTTTAAAAACAGACCCAAGCTTTTGAGTTAAAGCAGCGCATCCCTCCATGCTTCTATCAGCTCTGTGTCATGGCCGAGGGGGCGGAGGGAGGAGCGTCCGCAGAAAAAGCTGCAGATGTAAAATCCGATTTTGCCATCCTACAAGTGTGTGGCTTCCCCGCCAAATCGCACATCAGCACAGCTCAAAAAGACCAAAAGATACCAAGTCTTCGTATGACGCTGCAAACCGCAGGTCGGTAGGGGTACAACACCCTCCTGGATTTGCGCCGCGGACCTGGACGGGCCATCATTTTCCAAACGCTGACAACGACCGAGTGGCTCGGCTGAAATATCAGCAAACTGCTTCAAAAGGTTTACAAATCCCTGTTGTTTAATTTTATGCCAGCTGCTATATTTTATGAGTCAAAATTTACGCCAGATGCTCCATTTTATGCATATATATATGCATACAACCGACTGTGTTTTATGTATCACTTTTCTGAGCTGAGGTAAAACATGCTGTGTAAATTTTTGAAATGTTATTCGATAGAGAGCAGTTTGTAGTTTTGGCTGTGAGAAATGGACCCATTACAGCAGGACCCAGAGGCACAAGAAAAGCAGAAAGTAAGCGAGTTGTCTAAACAAATTCTTTAAAGTCGAAGCTAGAACTGTAAACGAGGTTCTGCCCTTACTTCTCCCGCACCCTGTTGGAGCTGACTGGTATATTTTGCTTCCCTCCCCTCTGCAGAGGGCTCCTTTTACCTCATTGTCTTGAACATATAGCATTTTATCGACAGCAGCCATAGCACCTGCAGTTCGAACTAGATAATCCAGCCGAAGCTAAACAGGTTTGGGCCTGGCCAGTCTCTGGATTGGAGACCAACTAAGAAAGCTGGGTTGCTGCTGGAAAAGGTGTTGGTGTGGCCAAAAAGTTGGCCCTTCCTTTGGTCAGTGTGCTTCAGTGCAGTGACTGGGACACTGTGCTGTGAAAATGGTGCTTTGGGTGAGACATAAAACTCAGGTCCTGACTCTCCAAGGTCATAAAAGATCCCTGAGCATTGTTTGAAAGAATAGGTGCAGTACCCTGATGTCCTGGCTAAATTACCCTCTATGGCCATTTCAAATCTAACCTCCTAATCATCCCCTATATCTAATTGATGAATTGTCTCCTGCCTCTTTACCACTTTTGGTACTGTGTGGTGAGCATACTGGTGCAGAATGCCTGCTGTTGCATCATCCAGGTGGCTGCTATGCAGTGGTGGGGTTCAAAGTGGTTCCCCATTGTTTCTGTAAAGCATTTTGGGTGTCTCGAAAAGTAATATATAAATGTAACATTCATTCATTCATTCACTCACAGTGTGAAACAGGGATATACTGGTTGGAGTTTAAGACCACAAAGATTCTGAATAGAAACAGCCTCCCAGTCCGTGTCCAATGCCCTTTCCAAAGCCCGCCTGTAAAAACAGCCCTTTCCATGTTTTGCACTGGGCACACAAATCATTATACCTCTCTTCATTTTCCCTGCGAAAACTTTGATCCGTTTCTCAGCCCTGTTTACCATCACGGTCTTTACGTGTGAGCCTGGCCTGCTCAATACCGGGCTTTCAAATTCTCCCGGAGAATAGAAAAGCGGATTTCTCTGTCCCTGGGGCCCCTGTGAGAAGCTTCCAGAAATTCCAGGTTAGTTAATGGACCAAGGGCTTCAAGTTACGTTAATGTGGAAGACTTTAAAACCATCGCTCAAGGTGTTGGCTCTACCGCCTAATCCCTCTCTGTCAGTCGTGCCTGATTTGTCGTCTGTCTAGACATTGGTTTTAATGATCATGATCCCAGCTAGGAAGGGCCATACTTCACAGCCCTCTCGTTTCACTGATGATCTGAACCAATCAAGAGGATCCTCATCAAAGGCATTTTTAGTGAGACAAATAACCAGGCCTAGATATAAGTCACAGAACATTTGCGTAAATTAGCCTCCGCGACACCCCACCCTGCTGCTTTTCTGTTTTGGACTGGTTTCCTAAACACTGGCCACCCTATTCCACATGGCCCTGTCGCTTTAATTTGCCGATATAATTGAAATTTCTGCCGGTTGATGGCATTGTCCCTGTTTGCAGCATCACTTCTGGTTTGTTATTGTTCCAGGTCTCTTTCACAGACCTATGCTGAATCTATCACACCACTGTTTGAATGCTGAACATTTGGACTCCTCTGTAGCATTCAGTAAAGGGTATACTGGAAGCATTCAATTAAATCACCATGACTCATATGCTTTCATAGAATCTTTCCTCAACTTTCAGTATGCATTAATGAGCTTTCTGTGTACATTAATGAAATGAGCTGGAAAAACATGTGGGGCTTCACATAGAAATATATACCTTACTTGGTATCTAATGGCAAAACGTGAAAGGAAAGACAAACCGAAGCTTGAATGACATCTAAGGTCGGGAGCACTGATATCAATCCAATGACTTCAATTAAAGCGAGTTCATTAAGGGAGCACTTTTTGGTCATTATTTCTTAAAGTAAATTTGGTGTGAGTTTAACTGTAGCCTAGCCTCAGGACTTATTCTAACTGTCTATGGGATAAGCGTACAGAAGCCAGAAGGATGGATAGATGAATGGATGAGCTGTCTTTCATGCACAACCTTTCAACTTGACTTGCAACAGCAGTAACACCAGCCGCCCTGAAGGGGCCAGACTTTGGACATCTGCTGAAAGGTGAGGTGAGGCAGGTGAACTACCAAAATCGTTATAATGGGACTATTACAAGATGTTGCTAGGAAACCTAGGCTGTGCAAGCAGTAGCCTTCATGAAGCATTATCCCCTGGGATTTGGGGCCTGCGTGAGTTAATGCCAGGAATCGTGATCTCTGTACCAGCCTCAGTCCCGCTGTTAAACAAAGGACGTTCATCCTCATTCTGGCAATACACATGCTTGCCTGCTACCCATCGCTACTCATGCGATTTTGGGAGGAAGTGACCATCTCATTCCATGTAGTGCTCTTGTCACCTTAACACAAGATTTTTTCAAGCAAAGGACATACACTGCATCAATGTTTAATCCAGCCAGCATAGCTTTTTATCCAATGGGACATTCCTGTCATGATGCTGTCTTCTATACAATACCTGCAGAATCCATTTATGGAATAAATCATATTGAAACTCTGTATCAGTGATCAGAAGGTTGCCAGTTCGAATGACATCCTTGGCTGAAGAGTCACATCTCCGTTTGGCTCTTGAGCAAGGCCCTTAACCCCCCCAACAAAAATAAGAGCTGGATAGATGGCTGAGCCTGTGCTCTGGCCCCAGACTTCACTCTCACCTGCGTTTGAGTGCATGTCGTACAGAAGAGCATGACTGAACATACAAAGACTAAAGCTTTCCAATTCACCTGTCCTCGTACTTCAGCAAATAAAGCTTAATTTCATTTCATTTTCACAATACCTGCATGTCTTCTAAAACAATGCATGAGCATCCCAAGGATAATATATGGTCCAGTGATATGAGAGAGGGCTTCAGAAGAGTGCATTTACACAAAAGCACATGAACCCTTAATAAAGCACTCAAGTAAGGTACTTGTAAATCATCACTGATTTCTGCAAAGGCACACCAGTCCCGGCTAAAAAAAGCCCCGCGAAGAGCATAAGCTATTATGACATTAGTTTCTCTGCAGGGCTGCATTTCGTGACGGAGCCTTCTGGTTCTGCAGCAATTCGTTTCCACGTGAAGATCTGCGAGGGAACATTTAGACGGTGCCTGCGCAATTGATCAAACGCAGCTACGCCAGTATGCTGCAGAAGTACAAACAATCCACAGACCTTCACTCTGACGTGCCAGCACTGCCCCATCTTCCAAAAAAGTTGGGGTGGGCTGGTGTGGGGGTGGGGGAAAAGACTGGGGTGCAATGCCTTCAGCGCACAATCATTTCCATCATCAAACGATTATATCACTATGATGTGATCACCTTTGCGTATGGAATTTCGCTCCTTCCTCGGGGATATTTCACGCTGAGAAATCTCAATCCTTTAAAGTTTAACAACTTCAAATACGAAATCGCTTGATTATAGATCTTTCAACTGCGGACTTCTCCATTTCGATGATAGCAGCCACTAGGTTGTGGTATTTAGCACGTGAAATCCGGGACGTTAATGTTGATGTGAGTATTTTGTCAAACCGTGTCGATTTCTCTCATCTCCGTATTTTTCAAAAGAAGGTCAATTGAACCCTTTCATAGACAAAAATATGACATGTAATTTATCACAAATTAATTAAATTAAATGAATTGACAGAGTTGTCCAAAGACTTGTTTATCCATACGTGCTGTTCCAGTTTATAGTCTGGCTATAGACTCACACTACCAGCTGAAACATCACCTGCAGGTCGTTCAGTTATTTACATAATTTATAACTAATAAAACATCACAGTAGAGATTTCAGTCAAGCCTACTGTTTGCCTTATTAAAATCTGGGTAAGCATTTAATTAATGGGGGCGGCACGTGGCTCAGTTGGTAGTAATGTTGCCTTTCATCCTCAGGGCTACATCTTCCTTCTGCTGTGTGTGTGTGTGTGTGTGTGTGTGTGTGTGTGGTATAGCGACGTGTTGCCCTCGTAGTTCGTACAATGACGTGCAGTTAGGTTAATGGGAATCTCTGAATTGCCCGCAGTGTGTGGTGGTGTGTGTGTGCCCTGCAGTGGACTGGCACCCTATTCTAGGTGTACATCAGCCTTACTCTCTGTGCTGCCTGGGATAGGCTCCAAGCGCCCCCGCAAGTCTAACCAGGATGAGCGGTCAGAAGATGGATGGATTGATTTAATTAGCGCGGTCTTGACTGTTCCTTGTCGGAGGTCTACCACGTACGTCACCAGGTTTCAGTTTGATATTTTCCACCTTCCAAAATATAAATATGTACATTCGTTGTTACATTCAGACAATCAATCTTAACCGTGGGCCAACTGTTCTTTTGTAAATAACAAAATTAAACTAATGCAGTTATTTGTGGCTCCATCCACGCCCCGCACATTTAAGCTACCGTTTTCCACCTGAGATCAAGGTTTGCAAAATTGTTTGTTTACTTATTTATAGTTTTATATTTTAAAACATTTGTATGTTTTTAATTGATTTATTTAATTTACCGATAGATGGTATATATTACTTGCATATGTTTCTTGACTACTGGAACAGGAAATTAATTGCAGGTGAGTCAAATGTTACTTAAAAGATAAACATCAGGAATTGTGTATCGGAAGTCCGCCAAGCCAGACATAGGAGAAAAAGTATTGCTCAATAAATATATGTATGTAATAAATATAACGATCTGTAGCCTAAATAGCAAGGCATATTCCAGAAACCACAGCCTCATATAACAGTAAGATAAGTTAAACAATCGTGTTAATTATTTTGTCCCCCAGCTTTGTATTCTCTGTCGTATAGAAGGCGCCTTTCTTGCAGCATGTATGCGTATATATGGTTTTCTATTTAAAATATATGCCAGCTGTTGAATTATATGCCTCTGCGCCGGAGGACTGCCGCAGCATTGAGGCTCCGGCTTTACAGTGGATCATCTCTGCACTTGGCAATGAACGAGTGAATAGGGAGCGAGGGAGAAATAGAGAGAGGGTGTGCGTGTGAGAGAGAGGGAGAGAGGGAGGGAGGGAGAGCTAGAGCCTGTGAAGGAGAGGGGCGACCAGCTTTCCTTACAGCGACAGGGCTTCCAGCTCCACCGCGACCAGAAAAAAGGGTGCCGATCAGCCGAAGCGGCTCACAATGCAGCCGGGACTCCTCGTCTTTTCCCTGGGATTGCTCATCTGCAGCTGTCAAGGTAGGAGCGAAAGCCGGGAGAAGTTGCGCCGATCGCATCCCTTTTTTCTCGCGTTTGCGCCGTGTTGCGGACTCCTCGGGGCTCTCTAGCTAGAGACCGCTCAGAGGCAGGGTCGCTTTTTGGGGTTTGTGCTGTTTTGTAGTTAGATCACGTTCATTTAGGTGACAAATGTCCTGCTTTTAGGGAACAGACGATCAACTGGCATCTGTGAAGTCATTTGCCCCCTGACATTCCCTTAATTCCTTTACTCACGCAAATATGAATATGTGCAAATGTTATATACTGAGATCTCAGAAGTTGACTGTTCACGTATGATGCTTCGTGATGCGATCGGTCTCGACAGATGTCTTCTTAGTAGCTATTCCTCGTTTTTTTTTGTTGTGAATGTGCACGTCGAGCAACCCAGACCAAGTGATTGTACGTGGCATCACACTTCAGATGGCACAGATTCATGGCAGTAGTTGATAACAAGCAGCATGCTTGGTACGGAGGGGAGGAACCCCAACTTCTGAGCTTATGTGAAAGCCATTGTACATCGATGCTATTGATGACGATCAAAAATGTGGGCAAGTTTAAAAGCACGAGTGCATGAAATGCCAACTGAACCAGATGTAGCGAAAACAGTTCCTGGGTTTTAAAGCATGCTTAAATATATGCGATTTATTAAGACTAAAAGTTGAGGCGATACATACGGTTATGTTGTTTGTGTCCCGTTAGTGATCGTCTGATGCCAGTTATTTATGTCGATGGCACTTGTACAGGTTAAATGACACAAGTATAAGCATCATAGAAACTCATTTATAGTCGTACTAGCAGCAATCAGAGGTCGTCTTCATTGCGAGCACCTGTCCCTCTATGGCGCCGAAGTTGGCGTCGCCGGGGGTGGGGGTTGGGGGGGGCGGTATTCGCGCGGGACTGCGAGCCCCTTGAGAACAGAGGTGGTCGCGTACCAACGCGTGTCTTGTACCACAGCGCGGCCGCCAGGTGGCGCTAGAGAGTTACACACGCAATCGTAAAGCGAGCGGAGCACAGACGCAGCGGGAGCCTTTGTCCCCTGGCACCAGGCGCGTTGCGGGAGCCGATCTCTAAATACTCACCACTTGTATTAAACGGTTTATTCTTTTTTCCTCCCAGGAGGTAGCCAAGCTGCGGTAACACCCCCCCTCCCCACCACCACCACCACCACCCACCTATGCACCTCCCTCCCTTTACAAATTGAAATACAGTATGCGTGATATGGGAGGGCTTCCATGCACAGAAAGCAGGTTAACACGTGTGTCGTGGTATTTACAAGTAATGTGATGTTTACAGAATGGAGGGATGCGTCAACAAATGCTAACAGTGTTACTGAGACTCTTACTGCAAAACCAGAAACGTGATATGATCCGCGTCACTCTTAAATCCTAATCAAATGTAGGAAGTTATCCATAATTTGTTAATTTACTGTGTCATTCATGATAAATCTATCAAGTAACATCAACTAGCATGGTTCCATGCAACCATTAAAACATTTACTCGATCAGTCATTAAATGCTGCAGTTTTGTGTTCAGGCATGTTTATCGTGTTGCAGTCATGGATCAGTTAGTCCTGTGAATCCGTTAGCTCTGAGCTGACTCGACGACATATATTAAATTAACGGTTACACTGTTAATTACCCAATTAGGGTTTTACTATATCATGCAGGTTTACAGTATACAAACAGTATTATCTTGAATTTATTGCAGTTTAACCATGTGGTTGACTTGTTTTAACTTAAATATATTGCAAATGTGAAACATTATGCTATATAAACGGCTTTCCTTTGTGATACGTGAAGATTAGTTTTTTTTTCTGAAAACGTCAACATGGTAGTCGCAACATTTGAAGCAGAAGTTTCTTGTTTTTCTCCACTATAGTAATTTATTACACACCAGGATAAATTAACTGCAGCAAATCCAAATCAATCTGTGTGGCTTTTGCAAATTACGCGCTGCTTCAGTGGCTGCGAATGATGACAGTGGGTGTGCACGAAAGCGCTGATTCCCAAATTGTCCATGCAGCAACACAAAAACTCCAGTGCGCTTCCAGGAAAAAAAAAGAAGCACTGGCAGTGGCCTCATAATAGGAAGTAAATTCTGTTTCTTCTTGAGAACAGACGCCAGTCTACTCATCTTCTGCTCCTCTGATTGGCTGTTGAGGGTGTTAGCTAAACAATTGGAGTCTTGAGTTGTGTTTGTGTTGACCATCATGTCGATGATTACGAAAGAGTTGATAAAGGTGACGATGCGTCTGACGGTGGTAAAGAGCAGGACATTAATACCAGAATCAGTGTTGTTGGGGGGGGTAGTGTAATTATATCTGGTGAGGGTAGAGTCAGGATGATGAGGATCTCACTCCTGAAATGCCACTGGTGGCATCAGGCCCCTCAGCTGTGGGGATCACACGCGGGTGCGTCACACTTGTGTAAAGCCAAACTGGAATTGGCCACCTCCCTAGTGTCCTCCTTCGGGCTCCTACCAAGGAGGAGAGGAGAACAACAGAGAGAGAGAGAGAAATGAGTATGGATACAGTGACAGCGTTACAAGGACATTACACACAGAACATCCACGTGATGCCCAAAATCAGCCTCCTCATCTGAAGATTAATCAGTAGACAACTATAGATAATAATCTCTGTCAGCATTGACAAAGCTGTTTTCAGCTCTGAACAAAGGAACTGAAGGCTTATTTATATTCACCAGGCTAAGCTCAGCTCTCTGATCAAATTTATGCTATCTGGTTCAGTCATCTTCAAAAGTGGTAGTCTTGCTGGTGAATTAGATACAATAGCATCCTTTTTTGAGTCGGTAAACAAGCCAGTCGATCTTTGTGTTTATTTTTTTCTTATATGTACTGTATAGATATATAGACATTAAAGTCAAGTTTTTAAATAACAAGCATAATTTATGTGTTGAACGCATTTTATAAAAAAAAAATCATGCATCATTAGCAATGTGGTCATATTCGTTTCGATGAAATACGAGTGTGGTGACAGCGCTAAGTGGCACGTGAGATTAATTACTGAAACATCTGAATGAATCGAGTCTGGATCGTATTGAAGTGTTGGCATCGGCCCGCGGAGCAATTTTCGTCCATGGTGTCGAGCGCACGAAGGTATAAGCAACGGCTCAGTGATTTACTGATACCTTCGATGTTTTATGTTTTCCGGGGCTTTGGTGAAATAAATTGCATTTTATGCAGAAGTAATTGCAGGAGACTGCAAGTTGCCGTCTCGCTACGCAGGATTCGCAGCTTAGCCTCCCGCCTGGCGAGTCACACGAAGCGTGCTAACGGGACTTGCGAAAGGGTGAGAGTAGCTACATTTCAACAGGCCGTCTCCTTGAGTTCCCTCTCCCTCCCTCCCATGCATGTGTCAAATTTTTGTGGCTTAGCAGGTTAGGATACTGTGCCACTAATCGGAAGGTTGCTGGCTCAAATCCCACAGTCGACAGAATGATTTCATTGTTGGGCCTGTGAACAAGGCCTTTAACCCCTTATTTACTCCAGAGACTCTCTCTCCCTGATTTCTGACAAAATGTATGTGTCTTTACATTAAAAAGACTGCTAAATCAGTATAATACGGACTAATGAGCTTTAGTATTTACTAATCAAATGGACCTGGTTGCTCTTGTAACTTAAAATGTGCCAGTTTGAAGAGAGCCCACTATGGCTTGATGTGTTACTTCATTCATTTGGTTCCATTCAATTTCTCTTTATATAGTGCCCCTCCCTGGGTGTTAACGCATCAAAAGCATTCCGATTCAACTCAAGAGTAATTAATGTGAGACAACTACAGTATATAAGAAATGGACGTGAAAGCAATTAAGGGGGCGTACAATTTCGTCAACGAATATTAAAGTCAGAAGGCAGAAGACGAAGCAAAGGAAACAGAAAGTTGAATCAAGGAAAAAAGAACTTGGGGGGGGGTGCAGGGGGCAATGCCAATTGGCAGCCCCCCCCTCTGCAGGTCATGGTACACTTTCTCCTACTTAGAATGACTTTTTACTTTCCTCCTCTTAATGATGCAATTAATGGGAAATGTGTGGAGCTAAACGGAATATCATTTTAATTCCACTAATGGTCAAGTAGCAGGTTGGGCCAGCAGGTGAAGAATCTAGACTTCGGGCAGGTTTGAGTCGAGAAGGGCCCCCCCTGTATTCCTCTAGAACAAGATAATCACCCTAAATGGGCCCAACAAAATATTCTATATACGTGGTTGTGATTGCAGTTTGTTTTTGGGGAAAAGGCATTAGCGGAGAAATTTAATCAAAAAGTACATAGCTGCTGATGTTAATAGGAAATTAAGCCTTTTTCTGAAATGTTTACTATACAAAGGGAGAAGCAGAAAAAGGCCATACCTGACAGATATACTAAAATATGGCCAAAGCACCATTTCTCTTGCTTTTTCGCTGTGTTTGCGGTAATGGCCACCCTGACAATGTGTCAGAGTGCTGCCTGCCGCAAACGGAGCTGTGGACTAGATGGGGGGAATGTAATTGTGGCAGCATCATGTTTACACCTGTGTCCATGTTTGCCTGCACCACACTGAGGGAGGATTAGAGTGATTTTGGTTGAAGAGTAGCACCATTTAGGAATATATAGCTGGAAGCTGCATCCTCCATAAATATGAGAGTAACACTCTGATCTTCCCAGTACCTCCAGCTTCACGTCACAGACTGCTGTATTTCTCTGTAACCTGCTCTCTTTCTGCAGCATGTCTGCGACCAAAAAGGACAATATTGGTTTTATTTAGTTTGGGGCGATGGCCAAGATTGCATTTGTAGGTCTAAATGTCTGTATTTCAGCCCTTAATTTGGACTACACAGACCTTTAGATAGAAACCAGGTCACTTCTGATAAGGCCCTTTTTACAGAAATTGAAGAAGCCTCTCGTCTGTGAACAAATCTCCCCCCTTTCACTATTCCCTCTGCAGATCACATTCGGCAGCTTGATAAATTCAAAAAGTTTGTTCATATAGGAATTACTTGTCCATAACCCACGTGAATAGAAACTGATAGTGTTATGGGATTAATTAACTGAAAGAACTCCACACAGAAGCTGCCTGAGCAAAGAATTACCCCCCCCCCCCCCCCAACCTCCTGAGGGGTTTGTATGGGAAAATCAATCCAATGAGTGATCACAGAAACCAGGCGTCTAAATTAAACTATGGGGAATTTCAATGTTTGGCACACAATGGTGGGAAAAGGTGTTTCATGGGCGATGCTATGGCCTCCCACAAAATGACTTCACACAAAACAATCACAGTGAAAGAAAATAATTAGCAATTGAATATTTTTAGCGTATCTCCTGCAGTAATAATAATGCAGGTGCACCACATGCTTCAGCCAATAACATTGTCTTATAATGTCATCAGCCAAAGAGTGAACCAATGGAATTGCATATACCATCATGATAAGGTTATTGACCCCACCTATCTTTTAGGACGATGTTGTGCACAAGATCAAAAAGGTCTCTTTGCTTAAGCTTGCAGAATGATTAGTCACTCTGTTTTGTTTTGAGCAGGGATGCTTTAAGTTTGATTCCTTTAACAGTAATTTCTTGTTGCTTGAAAGCACTAGCATAGTTTAGTACCATGAGATCTAGAGGGCTCTGCACTGAGAATCCTTCACGAGGTTTCCAGTCCCCTGTTCATATGTGTTGCATCTTCACTCCTTCCAGGCATGGATGGCATTTGCATGTACACTTCTGAGAAATCAAAGCAGAGGAATATGTGGAGGTCTTTAAGCCCATCTGCCTTGTCTCACATTTACAGTTGACTGGCCTCCCCACCGACCATCATTTGCCTCTTGGCCATGCTGCCCATCTTCAAAAAGTTATTTATAAAGTTGAGTGAAGTTCTCCACATTATTTTCGAGGGGCGGGGGAACCAAAAGGCTCTCCTGTGTCCAAGTCTACATTGGGTTTAAGTTCAGAAAGCTCAATTTCTCCCAAGAGCTTTTAGAACATCCAAGGTGTGAATTTGTGGCTAACCACCAGAGGGGAAACACGACGTGTAAATTACCTTTAAGGCTGGGTCTGGCCTTCCCATCTCACAACGCTCGTTCTCCTTCACGTCTGAACCCTGAATTCACAACTTTTGTTTCCCATTGTGTTCAGCAATGGGCCGATAAAGCCGAGATGGGTGGTCATCGCCCAGGCAGTGGGTTTGCACCCGATACATGCAGTCTGTGCTTTTATGAGGACGGGGGTCTCACAACTGATTCTTTGTGGCTGTTTTGGCTTCAGAACATCATGCTAACTACACCCCCTGCTGCCTTCTACACTCCAGCTGTGTATTCATCAGCGTGTGTGTGTGTGTGTGTGAGAGAGAGAGAAAGAGAAAGAGAGAGAGAGAGGAACAGTATAAGCTTAGAGGCCGCAGCTGAGAGCAGAATAAGAGAACAAGAAGATTACAGTCATCATAGTCGCATGTTTTAGAACATCAGAATGCTCAATATTCCCTGACGAAGCCCTTGGAAATTGAAAGTGAGATTAGGTCTTATTTTACTTCGTTAGTCTTCATTGTGGCTGCAGCTTATTTATTTATTTTTTAATCACCCGTCCGATCCAATCAGCTTAGGAGTGAAGCGTGACATCGTAGCCGTTCTGAGAGGGGCTGGGAGGATGACCTCACATCTTGCGATTATAAAGTGGACGTATTCGATCCTCACCTAGGCAGAGGGGGAGAACAAGCAGAGAGTGGCTGGTGCATTTAAACAAATTTGAATAAGAGCCACCTTAAATTTAATTTAGGCTTAAGTTGAGCTTAAATTTGAAATTAATTAAATTCAATTCAATGTAATTTAGCATAACAGAAAATAATTGAGTATAAGTGAAATGACGTGAAGAGTGATGGACATCTCCAAGCCACATCTTAAAAGTTTAGCTTTGTTTCTTGTCGATGTGCGGCTCAGCCGGATAGGATGCTGTGTCTGTAATCCGAAGGTCGCTGGCTCAAATCCCAGAGGTGGCAGAGTGACATCACCATTGGTTCCTCCAGGGGTTTTCTGACCCTGCTTTCTCAAAAAAAATAATAATGAATGTTGCATCGGATAAAAGCATCAGTTTGATTAATGTAATACCATGTGTTGCTGCAATGAGAGTCTGATTGTAAGGGGTTGATAGCTGCAAGCAGAGGTGGGCACCAAAACAGGGGTGGCCATTTAAGACTGCAGAACTTGATCGCTGACCCCTAACTTCAAAATCAGCTGGGACAGGAGATGGTCTTAGGCTGAAAAGCGCTCTTTCAGACCGAAAGTTATGTCCCTAATCGCTAGTAGCTTTCCTGGACTGAGCCTCTACAAATTCTCACATTCATGAAACACCCACATAAATGGTTCATTAATAGAAAGGGAAAGGAAAGGGCTTATCAGGCTGGGGTAGCCCCACAAAACCTCCATGTGAATGAAGCTGAATTCTGATAACTTGAACCTTCTCTGACTCGAATGCAGCTGATGGGGATTTTTCAGGAAGTCGTTCTGTTAGAAAGCCAAGACCCCATGGTTGACATCTTCTTTGAAGCTTACAGTTCCCCCAGGTTACCATCTAACCCCATCCCTATAAACCTCAACCTTCAAGGATCTACCTGACAGTGAAAGGCAGCTTTTTTGAAAGTAGCCGATGTGTGGCATTTCATTTCTCCATCATCCGTGAAACCAAACTCCAGGAATTATAATATAAAGAGTGGAGAGGAAGACTTGCATTTCAGAATCCAATGTTGCAGTCATTGACAAATTACACTGCTATTGAATTACTTTCAAAGACATTCTAGATTCAATAGAACATTTTTAAAAAACTATTGTAAAGCTATTCTAACTGATAGTGAATAATGACCGAAAACAGAACAGATTAAATCTTTTAAATGATTAAAATGTCAATCTGTTTCATGCAGCGAGGAAGATTGATTATCGCACTTAAAATTTTGACACGATTTATTGTAACAGAAATAAGCATCCATTTTTAGAAGTAAAACTGCATAAAGGCTGTTTTTTACATTTATTTTGTGACTAATGGAGTTGTTTTAAGTAGCTAGTAGTAGTAAGATGGCCCAATGGCAATCAATGTTTTATTGACCCTTGTGGTGTCTGGCCAAAAGATGGCATGAGTTTCTCTTCTTGTCACTTTGAAAGTTGGAGGCTAATGCATATGACGAGATCTTTGGTGAGGAGCTCTGGCCAAAATGCATCTTCAGCAGAACTTTTTAACTGACTGGCCTGTTGATTATGAGCTAAGATTAGCAAAATGCTAAAGCGTTAACACAATTCTCTTTCTTTTTTTTATAAAGTGAGTCTGATTGGCTGAAATCTCTCTGTATGTTGAAAATCGATTGAGGTGGGCTGAAAAAGGAAAAAAAAAATTGCCCACTGCCTCACAATATGATGGGCCAGCGTTTGGAATGAAGCCGTCCAATCAGAGCCTTCACGAGTGACTGCCGCTCTCATCAAAGGTATCGACTTTGTGATTATAATCGCTCGGCGCGGGTCATTGCTGGTGGTCATTGGCACTTCTTGGCAGTGCGGCGAGCGCTGATGAATTAAACATTTCTTGGAATCGACTGACTCGACGCTCTTCAGATCCACGCCGGATGGGTAGCTATCAGTGAGGCTGTGGAAGGGTAGCCAATTAAATGATGACGATTTGAATATTGTTTGGATTGACAGCTTTTTTTCTTCTCTTGGTAAATCCATTTCTGTTTCACATTGGGGTGATATAAAGAATTCATGGCCTTGTACCACACTTACTATTAATGTTTTGAGTTTCAGTTTGCACTTATATCCTTGGACAAGAGGGGGTTGATATAACATGTAAATAATAGTGGAAAAAACAGATATCATATACTGCTCTGTTGCAGGTTTGACAATGACACTTTAGTATAAATACAAAAGGTATATAGAGTATATTACACAAATATTGGTGATAAATTAAATACAGACCCACCTGCACAGAATGTCATAATGTATTTTTATTTTGTTTTATGTTATTGCTGTTTTTATTTTATTGTTTTTTTATTGTATTTCTCACATTGTTGCTTTGAGACGGTGGAAGGAACAGTTTTTCTGCATGCTTCATATTGGCGAAACAAAAGTCGCTAAGAAACTTTCAAGCACGCTGCATTACCGAAACCCCCCCAATACAGATGCCACAGTGCCTTGAATAAAACAGGTCTTGCTTGTGGGAGGGCAATTAACACACACGTGTTCCTGTTTATGCAAACAATGAGCCAGCAATCGCGGGGACAGTAATAATTACGGCTGCGGATAAGTCGCTGAGAACGGGGCTGCAGCGATAAGCGTTTGTCAGGCAGCCCAGGATTCCCAGTGCCGCGGAAAGGCATCTGCTGGATTCCACTCGGTAGTCCGTAATTAAAACAGACGCAAAGGCCGACATATTGCCGGCGGGGATTATTGGCGGCCTCGCCCGTACTTTCCTTCATTTCGTGAAATTACAGAGGAACTCATTCGACAGACGGGATGGGGAGAGAGACGGAGGTACTTAGGTGTGTCTTGGGTGTCATAACTTCATGAAAGGAGGGCAGAATGGTGGTGGAAGTGAGAGGTCTAACTAATTACGCCGTTTATATTCTGCTGCATTCCTACTGCTGCTACTGGCAGGAATGATAATGATCTTTTACTTTTTTACTTTTACTTTTTTTTACTAATAAACAACAAAGAGTAACATAATGCCCGTGGAACTTAAAAAGGGGACAAAATCGGGCTTTGATGGAAAGCTAGCGCTCGTTTCTAAGTGGCTTAGTCACCTGGGTATTTAATCGCCTCTGTACTTTGACTTGTCTTGACTTGTTTCTGTTCACTCCTCACTTGCTAATTGGATGGGATGTGTGCACTGGAACAGAGGTGCCTCCTCTGGTTAAAGACAGACATCACAGTCTGATCAGGCACACGAGACATATAGGATTTTTTCCCCAGTCTGTTCATTCATTGTCTTTGTCCCCCATCTGTCAATAGAGGCCTGTTTTTTTTTGCGCCACCCCCCAGCTGAAACTTCCGCCATGGTCCGCCGCCTTTATATCCTTTCTGTCGTTAATTATGTGTTTTGCCGTTCGGCATACACGCGTCTCAGGGGCGGGCACAACAGTGTGCGTCACTCGGCCGGCACATCCGCGGCCCTGCCGCTGTCAGGGCCTGCTGGCACATCACGCGTATGCAAGCGGCACCGAGCCTCAACAAGGCTACGACGAGCCCCTCCGACAACTATCCACTCGAAGTGGAGCAGGCCCAGAGGGAAGTGGGCGGCAGCTGCTACCGTGATATTAATCACCTGTCTCTCTCTCTCCTCCCCAACTCAACTGCCCCAGAGGGAAAAAAAATACGCGATAAGTGCAGTCCCACTGTGACTGGACTCACCACTGGAAAAACAAGGGCGGACTGAGAGATCAACAGCACATGGGCCCTTCTATTTTAATCACCTGACAGCAGATTGGACGGCGGTTATGTCAATCATCAGACCTCCTGCTTTGACCAATGAAAACGAGCGTTCCAGGGATCCATTGAAAGGAATACGTAGAGGCATATGGGAAAAAATCTGCATCTAACAGGGGGGTACCATGCTGGTATTTATCCTTTAGATAGGTCTCAAATGGGATTCACCACAGAGAACGAGCAGCTTTCTTTGGAGGATTTAAATAGAGAGACATTACATAGCCACTGAGCCGAAGTTATCATGCAGCCTTACCAATGTGTTCATGATGCCCTTTCCTCTATATTTTGGAGTGCAGCCCAACTCTTATATGGCTTATTAGTTTATTTTTTGTTTATCAATATTTAAACATGACAGTGTTCATTATTTATTGATGCTTGGCAGGTAATTTCCATTTTTCACAGCATCATAATGCAATCTTGTTGGGGGGGGTGACTGTCCTGTCTTCTCCATATCCGCTACACTTGACACATTCTGATGTTCATGGTCTGGCCTGTAGGGAAGATTCTGCATGCCCCCTACTGGAGACTGTCTTCCTCAGTCCTCTGGCGATCTCTCAGTGGCACCACTCTTCTTACGCTGGCTTGGCAAAGGTATAGGGTTGTCTGTAACAAATGCCGGCATGATGAAGTTCCTCACAGAGTTCCAGAAGCTTTTTGGCGTGACTCAGTCTGCCATCACCACAGTTACACCCACCACATGCGCTTTGAGCTAATCACAGCATGGGCTTCGGGAATGGGATAGCGAGTTCGAGTCGCCGTCACCGTGCTGCTTGTGTTTTGTGGTCTGTCGGTACATCTGTGAGTGAGGCGATAATGATGCATTTGACATGTATTTTGACCTGGCATTATGGCTGAAAATAGCAGCAGTCCAGCAGAAGGGACACTGGTCCTTATTGAGGAGCCCAGAGGAGAGATCTCTCCCCGGTGGGGGGGGGGGGGGGTGGCTGTCTGCTTCTGCCTGTACCTGGGTAAGAACCTCTGTGTCCTATTCACATTTACACACTGCCGCCTCGCTTTAAGGGGATCTCTCTCTCCCTCTACCTCTCTTACACTTGTTCTTTCCTTCTTCCTCTCTCTTTCTACCTCCCCAATCATTCTCTCCTCCTTCCTCACTTCTTCCCTCTCTCTTTTGGCCTACCTTGTAGTCTTATCAGAGCATTCACTTCCCTCTCGCTCACTCCAAGCCCCCATCCACCTGGGTTCCAGGTCACTAGATTAAATGGCTCTATTTCACCCATTTTCCTCCTGACATCTGCAGGAATGATAAGGCCTTCTT
>JAODKC010000001.1:48310264-48356496 GCA_026777985.1 Mormyrops attenuatus | reverse complement strand
CCCCCCCCCCCCCCCCCCCCCCCCCCCCCCCCCCACATGTTCGGCTGCTCTTCGGGAACCTTCAGACCTGCTTCGGCTTAGTGTGGGTCAAAAACACATACACACACACATACACACACACAGACACACACACAGACACACACACAGACACACACACGGCAATATTTCTCTTTCATAACATAGTGCTTGTTTCATGTCCACATTAGACTACAGTGATGTCTAAAAACAAAATTTAAGAAAAGATAAAACTTAATTGATCCTAGGGGGAAATTCATTGAAAAAAACTTTAATATAGCCAAGGCTTGAACCCGGATCCAGCAGCACTACAACACAAATATAAACTGATTGTGCAATTCAGCTCATGACCCATATTCATGTTTTACATGTCAATATGTAATGATGCAGCTTGCCACAGGGAGGCGCCCTCCAGCCCACCCTGTCCTTCATATATTTTTAGAAAATAAAAAATATATATATATTGTAGCAGATGACAGTTTGGCATCCCAGTTTTGAGTCAGAGTACGTCAAGATGACGCCATCCAGCTTTTGCACATCAGAGAGGGTGCGTGGCTGGGGTGACTCATGTTTGGTCACTTGTATCTTCTTCCAGAAAAAACCTTTGGTATCTCAGGGGTCCTCAGTGAAGGACATGAAAGTCTGTGAACATGACACCTCAGCTGTCTCCCTGACGTTACCCACCGACAGGCTGTGGGGTGTTGGCGGGTAGCAGTGCCTTGAACTAACCCCCCCAATTCTCCATGCGCACGCCGTGATTCAACACGTCAGTCAAAGTCTACACACAGAAGGCTGACCACAGCAGGGACATGGGTGTCCTTCTGTGTGACCTTCGGGCACAAGCCCGCCTGGAAATCTTCACAGAGACGTCTCGCTGACCTTCGAGGCCTAAGTGTCTTTTCTTATGACTTTTTTTTTTGAGAGCATATGTGTTTTTGTCTGCAATAGCATCAGGGAGTGCGTTCTGGAAGCATCTACGCCCAGGAAAGACAGACAACACTGTGTTTGCCCCAATAGCTCTGGAGAGAAGTGAATACAAAAACATATAACTTGAAATGTTGTTCATTTTCCATTTGATTATATACATAAATATAAATGTGCAAAAAAATAACTTATAGTACAGCAATAATCAACTGGGAGTAATTAAAAATATAGTACATTACTGGGTCGCACTAGCATTTTTAGAGTACTGTTCAATTATACATTATAATTAGGTTTTGGGGTTTTATTTACAGGATGAAGATCTGCGTTATTTAGCATTAATTTGTTGCACATCACCAGGAGAAAATTACAACTTAACAAAAAACAAAAAAGGTGAGCATAATGGATACCTTGTTACACGGAGCCATTTAAATTGCAGCAAAAATGAATAAATACATAGATAAACAGCTCTGCAAAATGAGAAGCACATTAAGAAAGCGAGCTGGGGCTGCGGGAACTTTCCCAAGACGCTGGGAGACGGGTAATGGAGGAAGTGTGCATGAGCCGCGCTCGGTCAGCGTTTATGCTGCTGCATTCTTGCACGTCGCATTCCTTCCCACCCATTGGAAGTTAGGCTCGTTTGTTGAGCATTTAGTCGTCGTGAAAGTCCCGATGCAAGGCTTAGAGCAGAGATGTGTGTGTGAGAAGGCATGTGCGTGAAAATGTGTGAAAGTGTGTGGAAGTGTGTGAAAGTGTGAAATTACTGCGACGGTCACCAAGGCGGGAGAGAGAGGACGAGTGGAGAGGAGATGCTTTGGCAGAGAAGAGGAAAGTGAATGCAGCAGGAAAGAGATCACGGCAGGAAAGAGATCCCAGTAGGAAAGAGATCACAGCAGGAAAAAGATCACAGCAGGGAAGAGATCATAGCAGGAAAGAGATCCCGGTAGGAAGGAGATTTCAGCAGGAAAGATATCATGGCAGGAAAGAGATCACAGCAGGAAACATTTCCTGACAGGAAAGAGATCATAGCAGGAGAGAGATCCTGGTAGGAAAGACACTGCAGCAGGAAAGAGATTATGGTAATAAAGAGATTCAATTTGGAAAGAGTTTGTGGCACAAAAAATATCTTACAGGAAAGAGATCTCGACGGGGAAGAGATCTCGGCAGGAAATAGATCCTGACAGGAAAGCGATCTTGGCAGGCTACCAACATAAAAGCAAGCCATATCCCTAAGTGTTCCTATAAATGTAGAAATATTGAGAGGAGGAAATAAAAAGAAAAAGGGATCAACTGTCATTAGAAATTGGGGGAAGGAAATGCGTCTTTATTCAAGTCCAGCGCTGTCCTGCTCAGTCCGTCCCCTTTGTCATTCTCCTGGGCTGGGATATCGCCGTGGTACAGGGAGGGTGGGGACGGCATGCACAGGCACTCTAAAAGCGAACAGACACCGCCACTGGGCATATGCGGCGGCAGCCACACCACGCGAGGGCGAGCACGCCTGTGAAACCTTTTAGCCAAGCTAATAGCATTTGTAATCCCCTTTTTATTAGTGCCTGCATTAAATGTCAATTCTATACTCTGGTATCCAGCTCTAAGGCGCTTGCCGATCGCCATTTTCTACCCTCCTAAAGACCAGAACAACCGGGACTCTTAGTGGATCAAGAGGTCAGCCTCTTCAGGCCCACACCATGAGCTTCAGGTACCCATGGCATGTCCTGGTCTTCTAAGGAAGGCAGGGAAAGGGGGGTGCGGAATGGGGAGGTAGAGGAGTCAAAGAATCAGGTAGAAGAGTGTAGCGGGGAGGTAAATGGACGATAAGGGAGATAAAGTAAAAGGAAGTCAGTAGCCGGTTGTATGTGTGGGGGGGGAGGGGGTGTCCAGAAGGAGCCAAAAGTGCTCCTCATCTGTCAGGGCAGGAGAATATCTCCCATTCACCTGTCTGGCCCTAATGTCGACGGCCCTTTAAGAGAGACAGAGCCGAGCTCTTTTCTTGGAGTACTTTCACAGCAAGTCCTGTACTATCAGCTTTCCGGGGAAGAAGGCGTGGAAGCATTTGAGCTCAGTAGCACATAAACAGAGTTGTTTACTTACGCGTGTGCGTGTGCCTGTGATCCCTGCTTAATATACAGCAGCCGTCAGTGATTTTCCCAGTCTAATTGTAGGGCCGGCATCCGCCTCACTGCATGCGTCCAGGGCCAGTGGTGCGTGACCGTCTGGAAATTCAGTCACATGGTTTTCTTTTTTAGCCCATTCAGGTGTGGTTTGATTTTTTTCATTCAAAGCTTTGACCCGGAAGTGAGTTGTCCATGCCAAGGAAAGCATGGATATAATGGCGTTCCCTTCAGTCTGTGTGGCACCCCACGTCTCCGTGTCCAGGGGAAGCTGGTCGTCGAGTTTGTTGCTTGGTCCCAAACTTAGGTCACTTCAAGCTGCATCCTGGAGACTGTCAGTCTCTGGCGACACTCCCTGGTATGCATCTTGCTGCCTCGCCGGCGACAGGTGGCGGGCGGGGGGGTTTGGTGTTGGACGGTGTCATTTACATCCCAGTGCCTACCGGCACTGTCTCCATGCGCTGATGCCCCCTGAGCCCTGCTGAACATTACTTGTCTCTCTGCCTCAGATGTGCCTCATTAAGCCTGGGAGCCTGTCTGGAGAGGGATGGTCGTTTTCGTCAGAATTACCGCCGGGGATGATGTGCAGCGTGTGCTTTCAGCAGCATAAAGCCGCCTTATAAAATCCAAAATTCCACCGCAGCATTATTCCATGCCTGGAATTCCAAATCCCATTACCAGTCATCTCCCTGTATGGAAGCATGATAGTGATGTATCTACAATATGTTATCCCATAACCCAAAAACTCATTACCGCAGTACCTTTATGGTACAATACCATAAAATGACTTAATACCATGAGACTCCGTGCCATGCCTTTCCGTGCCCATTTCCGAATAGCATGATAATTTCTACGTCTAGCTATATTTCAGCAGCCCTCTCATTACTACAGTTTATTTCTGCACTGCAAAACGCCAGACCTTATTCAGTACACAGTAACTCTGGGCTGAGCCATTTAAAATGCCATTTTTACTACATGACAGCAGTGGCATATGGATATGAAAAGATTATTTGTATGGTAATATTGTGTTCGGACTATGGTTATGGGAAAATGTACTAATGCCAAGCAGTGCATACAGGAGTGTGTGAAAGCGTTGTGTTAGTGTGTGATTGACTGTTGTAAGGCCTTTGTGGAAGGTTCCATGGGGTCCAGAGTGAAGAGAAATTTAGAGGGACTGGATATTACCCTGGAGACTCCTGGTAAAACACTTACCACTAGATCCTGGAAAGTTAATTAGCTCCAAGGTGTCGGTAATTAACTATATATTTTTTTTGTGCGTTCATGCATTACTTTTCAGTATTTTTCATGAACTCATGTCGATTTCAGTTACCTTGCTGCCTTTTGGACAGTTTCAGAGGTGGGAGGATGTCGAAATGAGATCGATGTCACATCAATGCCCAGTGGCTTCAGTCCTGCTGGAAGTTACATTACCTTGTGTTATATTTCAGCTCGTTAGTGGTCAATGATGGTCAGCATTTGGCCGTCAGCATTCGGCAGTCAGTGGTCAGTGTTTGGAGGTAAGCAGTCAGTGTTGGGTAGTCAGCAACCAGTGTTTTCTGGTCAGTCTTTGGCTGTCAGCAGTCAGTGTTTAGTGGTCAGTCTTTATTGGTCATAGTGGTCAGTGAGCATTGTTTAGCAGTCAGCAGTCATCGTTTGGCTGTTAGTGTTTATTGGTCATAGTGGTTACTGCTTAGCAGTCATTGGTGAGTTTATTGGTCAGCGGTCAGTGCTTGGTGGTCAGTATTTATTGGTCAGCGGTCAGTGCTTGGTGGTCAGTGTTTATTGGTCAGTGGTCAGTGTTTGGTGGTCAGCATTTAGTGGCCAGCGGTCAGTGTTTATAGGTCAGCGGTCAGTGCTTGGCAGTCAGTGTTTAGTGGTCAGCGGTCAGTGCTTGGCAGTCAGTGGTCAGTATTTGGTAGTCAGTGTTTATTGGTCAGTGGTGTTTGGTGGTCATTTGCTTCATGTCTGCGTTTTGGTCACTAGCCAAGAAGATCAGCACTCGCATGCACATTCTCAGTGTGCGCATCCATTCTATCTGTCACTCATTTCTCCTCCTGTCGATCATTCCACCCCCTGCCTCTTCACCCCCAAAAGTACATAAATACCACCCAAGCTGATTTCCCTGCTCTTCCCGTGGACGCGTGCCAGCAGTCCTTCCATATCCTCTTAGTGCGATAGCACCGAGGCCGGCTCCATCGAGCCTTGGCAAATAAATACATTTCAGAAACTGAATTTTTATAGCTGAGTTTAAGCCCTTGCTGTCCTGGTCTAGTGACCCGGGCAGAGAGTTTCCTTGCTTCCATGTGAGCTGCAAGATGGACCAGCAGCTAGCAGGACTAGGGGACAAGGGCAGACGCAGTTCATACATTTCGGATACTAGGAGGATGTTACGCTGCTACCTAATTATGTGCCGGATATTCATAACTGTCATCTCTGTCGCATAAATAAATTCAGTACATGACTACCAATGTTGCTATTTTGGTACATATTGTAATTGACATATGTCTTCACAATGAAAAAGAAAACTAAATAAAATGAAATAAAACTTTACAACACAAGTCTGTACACACGTGACTTAACTGACAACATACTTGACTGCACTGTATCAACCTATAGTAGTAGCCCTGCCAGCATTTCGTAAACTACTTAAAGTGATCACTGGTTTCTCAAAAATGGTTCCGACAGTCACGTGACAGGCCCCGATGCATGATGGTCGAAGTTGACCGATGCAGGGTACAGTACACTACATTTTGGTGTGCCTCGTGACAGTTTTATAGTGCACTATACAGTGAATGAAATTTACAGTTGAGAATTCGATCAGTGCTACAAAATGGCAGATTCACTATATAGTGGGCGAGTGGACATTCTGAACACAACCTCAGGTTCACCTGCTCATTAAATCGTTAAATGCAAACAGCAAATGACAACTCGGGTCATTAAGTTGTAAGATTTCGTTGGATAAAAAAAAACTGAGGAGGTGTGCTTGTATCTGTTTATAATGAAATGTTGGGCATTCATCTTCTCCTTCTTATCTTTTGTCTTCTTAAAGGTGCAGAGACATAGAGGCTAGGGATATGAGGCCAAATTCAACTGAATTGAACTGAAGGCTTAACCTGTTATTGGAGTGTCACAGGAGAAGAGAAATATACATCTTGGAATGGGAACCAGCATAAAAAAACGGTGTTTATTGGTTCTTTTTAACAATCAGTGCAGAAGCATAATTAGATGGTGGGCTGGGTAAGGCTGTGTAATGGAGGTGGCAGAATATTCTGGTAAATGGCATGTTAATTAGCATGGTAGAGCATCTGGTCAAAAGTTCTCATTTTGAGGAGGGGTGAGCTTTCTATAAGGCAAGTGTAGGCAGCTTCCTGGGGCCCCCAAAAACTAGGGGCCCCATGAAGACAGAATTTCCAGAAGTTTCATTTATAAAAATAATATGATCGTTTAAATATATAGGATATAGGATTTTTAGCAACAATTTTTCAGTTTTTAACTCCGATTGTGGGTGACAGGTCACTGGGGGAAGGGCCAGACCGCCAGTGGGGTTACGGGGAAGGCCAGGCCTTCTTTCTGGGGGGTAATCGCTGTCGACCGGGGTGACGCCATTTCCCAGACCAACACACTTGCTTAACAAAGAGAAGACTGGCAAAGCTCACAGAATGATCCCTTTCATGCAGCAGAGAAGCGGAGCCCAGAGTGATCCAGCACAGGAGGCCGCGGCGGGGGCCTCGGCTGAGAGTCGTCCCCCTGGGGCTGCGGTGCCCTTTGTCTGCTTCACTGATTCATTTTTCATTTTTGAATGTGTTTATTTATTTCACTGTTTGGCCCATACCAGCATATGGAACTCTATTATGCAGATAAGCAAATAGCATTGACTTTTGCATACATATGTGATAACGCACATACACATAAACAACAATATCCAACCTGGGATTACAGGCAACTCATTTTCATGATATAAGAGAGTTTTCTCACTATCCTCAACTACTTCAGAAATGAGTGTGAGCAGAGAGTTAGCTATTTGTGGGCATGGTGGAAGTGCTTTTTTCTTATCATTAGTGTTGGTCAGTGGTCAACAACACGAGAGAGTGGTCTGTCATTTGAAAACCTTGCTGCCGTGGTGAGAGATGCCTCTGTCGAAAACTCATTACCGTCCCTCAGCAAAGCTACTTTGAACTTTCTCAAAGAAAGTTCTCTTCAGCTGGGTGAGAGTGTGGCGCCACCTGGTGGAGGTGTTCATTGGATGTGACCGATGGTTGCCCCTGGTGATAGTCCCAGGGCAGGCACTCTCCAGGAACGGCTGTAGTCTGCCCCTGCGGATTTCGGTGGCTCACCAGAGAAAGTCAGGGCCGTCACTTCCAGCTTAGATGTGGCCTTGACCTTGGCGGATTTATGTGGCTGAACTGAAGGCTTAACCTGCTATTGGAGTGTCACAGGAGAAGCGAAATATACATCTGTTACTTCAGGAGAGACATGAACAACCGACAGTGTGCGCCACTGCCTGCATCATTGACACTTATGGCTCCCCCGCAATTACAGACGCTGTTATTTTCCCCATAATGCTGAGCATCTATGCCACGGGTGTCAAACTCCAGTCCTGGGGGGCCGGAGTCCTGCACATTTTTGGGTTTTCCCTCATTTAACACACCCGATTCAACTACTTGTGCTAATTATCACACAACTCTTGAGCTGAATCATTTGTTGTGTAGCAAATGACTAACCTATACAGGACTCCAGCCCTCCAGGACTGATCGACACACCTGATCTATGTGATGATGTCACGGCAACCCTTCTGTAGGTTGTAACTGTGCAGTGATGCGACGTTCAAAGGTGGAATTTAAAGATTTTCAACAGAAAGAGCATCTAGGGGTGTCGTCCTTTTGCCGAATGTGTGTTCCGGTGTTGTGGAGTGACCCTCCCAATTAAACTCCCCTCAGTTCACATCACAGCGCTGAAATACCATAAATATTATCACTGTACATTATGGTAATCGACCTGCGGATCTTGAAATGATGCTTCACGGCGGTCATCTTGGAACGAGCAATGGTACGGAAGCATCAAGCTCTGAGAATATCCATGGTGTCTCAGCATAATGACAGCTTTAGAGATTTTAGAGGCCCTCGTCCGCCAGCTGAGAGGTGCCCGCATCTCAGACTATGTGGAATTGCTTTTCTTTGTGCTGGGTTCGGTTTTCGCCCAAGGACCCGGGATTGACTTGTCGATGAGCCCTAACTTGAAAGTGGCAGCAGCAGATAGATCAGTGATGTGGAACACAGACCCCCTAAACGGAGGCCTGCTGACTGGGGCAGTTCATCTGAATCGCTGCAGGAGAATTATCCAGCTGTCTGGTATCTGGTATGAATAGGCAGTGACTTCCAGCTGAATATAACTAGGATCCTCTGGAAGTTTAGGGTGAAACTCTGCAGTCCCCAGTGGGTGAATAGGTGTGTGAACAAACTGGAGGCTGTGTACCATCTTCATACACCAGCTAAATATTATTAATGTAGATGTTTACCTCCTCTATTTCACCCAGAGTTTAGCCAGGCGTTTCCCAGATAGGCCTGAGCACAGGAAGAACCATCAGCACACCTAGTGGAGTGCAGTCCCAGACAGACGATCGGGAGACGGCTCTAGAGGAATCAATGGAGCGCGTCTTGGTTAGGATGTGGGCAGAGGAGCTTGCGGGTCGATAAGGCGATGCAGCGTGATCCATCTGGGCTTGAAAACAGTGCGTTTGAAAGCCCACGCTGACGCGCTCTCATTCTGTCTGACCCGTGGAAGTCATACGTGATGATCTCTACCCGACTGTATATTTTTCAGGACGTATTTGCTGAAATGTCAAGCGGAATTTGCAAAACTGAGTTGTTTAATAGGATCTCCTTCAATTTTCTTTCATTTCACACGATATAATTATCTGCCTATCCTGGTCAAGTGAGTGAAGTCAGCATGAATATATGATGATAATTTAATATATTGCGGGGTATATTTCATAGTTTTTCATTGACGATAAATTAAGTTACTTCACCAAAACAAGCAAATTCTGAAGCTCAATTTGAAGGGAAGGTAAAGCAGTGCAGATTTGCAGGGACCAATCATGTCACATTGTGCTAACGGAGTCTAAGGAGAGGCAGACTCCAGCAGGGGTGAGAGTCAAAACAGGCAGTGTTGTTCTAAATTCAGCTGGAGCAAAACTATCTTGGTCCTAAGGAACGAGCAGATGGTGGCCTCGGTCAGAAATATCACGCAAGAAATGCACCCAACTTAAAATGATTAATGTCACATGTAATATATACTTAAAAAATAATTGAAAAAAAAAAACTTAAGAACTTGTGCCACTGCTCACTAATGATAATCAGCCTCATTTCTGAAGTCTACTCCAAATGTTATTCAATTAAGGACTCGAGGATTTAAAAACTATGGTAATGATGGGAAAAAAAATCTCTGTTGATGTCTAAAGATCAGGGGGAAGTCTGGTTGGTATAAATTATTGATCTTAAACAGTAGAGGGAGACACATGTCAGCACATCTATGTGAAATGTATATTATAGCTCGATACCAGAGATCTGATGAAAAAATCATGTATGACACCATATGTTTGGTGTTCATGGTGGCGGGTTCAGTTTCAGAGACCTAGCAAAGGGGAAACAGAGATTTCCTCTGTATTTTGCTCAGGGAGTTAATGGAGGTTGGGGCAGACAGATGGCACGTCAGAGGGTGAAAGGGCCTGTGCTGAATTTTAAGATCAATGAGAGATTTATGAAGTTTTAAAAAAAGGAAAGTTAACTTTCGGAGAGACCTGATGCCATATGCGTGGCGAGTTTCCTCAAGCCTGGCCTGCTCAGCTCATCACCATGGGTTTGCTACAGCGGGGTCATAATGTCGATGTTCTACATTGCTGAGTTTTAGCCTCACGCCCTGATGTGTGCCGGGTACAGATGTGCTAAATTTTGCCCCCGTCGCCCCTTCCCAGACCCACCCTGTCTCAGGCGTAGCCTTGGCGAGGATCTGCTCCTTCGGCAGCCAATTCCTGCCCTCGGGTCTTGGACGTGGTTTTCGGATTCACTGCTCATTGCCATCTGTGCCTTGCCCTGAGGACCTATTGTGTGTTTTCAGTCCGGGACGAGCACCGTAGCGCTAAATCTTCCTCTTAAAATTAATCGGTGTTACCTGGAGGGGCACCGTCAGTGGAGAGAGGGATGGGGAAGAGGAAGGAACGAAAATATTCACATTCACAGCTGGTTTCCTTTAGACTTTTAAATGAAGAAAAACAAACGTTGCAGATTCCAAATAAAACTGAGACCTCAGAAGCCAAGTCATCACATAGGGAACAGACGTTATCTTGTTTTCCGGAGATGAAAGAGGTGGTATCTGTGTTTCCATGGGGCTTCTGAAGCGCTGGGGATAGCCCACGTGCGGCACGTGAAATGCTGCCACTGTTTTGGTGCTGATGTGCATGGAGCTAATCTGTGGACATCCACGGGAATTATTTACCCACTGCAATAACACATTTCACTCATTTAGCAGATAATTTTACCCCAAGGGACATACACTTGTATGACTCAGCCTGATCCCTGGAGCAACTGGGGGGCCCAACAGTGAAATCACTTTTCTGAGCCTGGGATGTGAACTTGCAACCGTCAGATCACAAGTGCAGAGTTCTAACCTGCTGAGCCAGACATTGCCCCCTTAGGAAACGCCGTAGATCACTGGGCCTGGCCTGTAGGCTCTATAAATGGCAGTTAGGAACCCCGGCCTACTGAGATGGGGTCATTCTGCAGTGTCTTCACAGGTGAAGCTCGTAGAAATGCTGGAGGTAACACTCAAACATTCATATCTCATCTCTTTCATGTGCCGGCTGGATGGTTCCTCTATGAGCCTTCTTCAGCCAGCAGGAAAATCTGCACTCGTGGAGTGAGCCTTTGTGCCTTTTGCCGGATCTGTTTGTGCGTGGTGGTGCAAAGCTTTAATGTTCGACTAATCTGGGGGGTTTTTCATAGTGATAGAAGCACGTGGGGTCTCATCGCCAAGGGAGCAAGCCCGTGATATTGTATGTATGGTGTATGCCGGCTAAGCTACTGGAATATGTGGGATTTACACATTTCAAAGTCCAACAGGTTTTGCTGATACAAAAAGACTTTTTTTTTTTTTACTTATTTCACCAAATAAGTAGGCTAAGCGTAAAATTGAGCACTTTTTAAGCTGACCTGGAAATATTGCATATTTATGCAACCAATACAGCAAATGGTACGATTAAATTATTTTCATATATACCCATGCATTGATTTTTTAATATTTTTGTTCAATGGAAGGGACTTACTGAAGGTGTGCTCTGTGTCTTGATTAGGGGTTACACCTTATTTTTTCTGGTAGACTTAGCGTGTTTTCAGTGCTGGGTGGTTGCTTGCCATTAGCATATCACTGCATGCTTTCGGATAGCTGGCTAGGGACTCCAGCAGCAGTGCTGAGCACCTCCTGTCTCTATCACTCTGCACATGTGGTCCAGCTGAGAGCTCTATTCTTTAATTACAGCATTAACGCATTTAATTATGATCTAAACAAGAATTTGAAATAGTTTGTTTTAATAGAGGAGCTGTTTTCTTTGTACTTCAATTTAAAAATTAATTTAAAAAATTAAATTAACTTCAAAGGTAATAGGAGCATTGCAAGATGTCCCACCCAGCTCTGGGACCCAAACACTGCTAATTAAGACCTCCATGTACCTTCTATGGTCACAGTCGGTGTCCAGTGAGGGAAAAGGGTTTTTAGGTCTGGGATCCTGGAGGGCGGGGCAGGCCAGCCCCCGCCCAGGCCCACGTCATGGGGAATCAGTGGCCAAAATTTATAGCTTCCCGTTATGGGTGCTTTTTATATGGCGACTCAATTTGTCTTGCCCAGTGCCGGTCCATTCTCCAGTGTGGTTCTGAACGCTGGCGGGCTCACTTACACACGTGCGCTTCAAAGCTCTCTCTCTTTAAAAGGAGCTCCTGAACACTGCCTTCCCCATCCCCCCCCCCATGGCCCTAACAGAGCTCTTACAGATTTTCCTCACCCTGATCTACTCTCTCCTTCTTCTCCCCTCCCACATAGCTGCATTTCTCCCCCTTGTGCGATGCCCCACCTTGTTCCGAGATCGACACCACACAGTCGTCATCCTTTGGATGCACCCCCGCCCCCCCATCTTTTGCGCTTCGTAGAGTCAACTCCAGCCCGTTTATCGTTCCGTCACGCTCCTCCACGTCCCTGTGCCGTCAGTCGGTGCAGATAGCGACAAGCTCCTGCTGTTTATCTTCTCCACGTTTCGCGGCCGAGACGGCGCCGCGGCGCCCGCCCGGGGAATCCGTCCCGTCCCAGGCGACAGGGTTACGAGCATAAAGGTGACGTGACTTCATTAGAGAGATGGCTCACCTTCGCAGACGGCAGCTGTTCTGCTCACGCTGAGTCTCCATGCCGGCGCCGGAGCTGAACAGAACCGCCATGGAGTGTGGAATGGAGGCGAGACGGATGCTGAATGCCTGCATCGTTAGCGCGGATTTCAGATGGAGCAGAGTCATCAATATGCGTTCATTATTGTCTACACTGTGTACTGTTTTTACAATGTAGCACATTTTGCACTATATGTTTGTTTGTCTATAGTACTTACCTACGTTGCTGCTGTATGCAAAACAATTTCCCTCTGAGATCAATAAAGTTCATCTTATCTTATCCTGTCTTATCTTAGCTGCGTTCACATGTCACCCAGCTTGGTCATGGAATAAACATTGACCAATAGGACGTTGACCAATAGAAGTGCAGTGGTATTTATATATGTACAGTGGATGTAAATAGTCTACATACTGTAGCGGTGTTAAAATGGCAGGTTTATGTGAAAAAATGAAATCAACATAAATCATGTCGGAACTTTTTCCAACTTTAGTGTGAAATTGCGACCTGTAAAACTAAAGTGGGAAAACAGAAACCTTTTAAGGGAAAAAATTAAGCCTTTTTAACATCCACTGTACGTATGCTGCATGGTACCTTTTTGAGACTGAGCGGACATCTGCACATAATGGTCCATCTGTCCTGAGTCCTGGCCTGCTGTACGCCATGGATGAAGTCTCAGACCTCATGGCTGGATAACCGAAGTCTCCAAGATGTAATGGAAGTGCTTGGGATTTTCGTTAGAACTGTTGACCAGTCGACATAAACTGTGAAACAAGAATTATGGTGACTCTGGGATTTTAGAGAAATGTGACTGTAAGACGGAAGCTGCTGAGGGATTCCCTACTGCATATAGCAGCGTGGCGCAAATGCAGATACTCCTACTTTACTGGTGTAACCTATGACTTACATAATGTGAACATATTGCATGGGAAATCCAGTCTGATGCATTTATGGTTTAACTCAAAGAAAAGTGGGCTCACAGAGTCGATGGTTGACAGCTCACATCCGTCCCAACCTGGTCCAGCTTCCACTAGCAATCATTAAAGTGCTTTGTTGGGCTCCTTAACTAGCGCACTGCCAGCTAGCCTTGAACTCTGGACACGGATGCCTGCTCGTTCCCAATTTTGGACTGTTCCTCAAGCCTCGTGGGGCTACTCTCCTGAAGAACCTCAATGCTGACCTTGAAGGGAAGCTTCTGAGATGCTCTTCACTGCATTACAGCTTGATGGAAGGCCTTCAAGATGGTTTAGGACATTAAGAATGAATATATAAGCATGTACTTTTTTTCTAAAGTGTATGACCACCAGTAAAATGTGCTAAAATATGTATATAAAGAATTACTTTTCTCTGGAAGTCTTCCTGCCCTTCTATGCAGATTGGATCTCCCTGAGGAAAAAGACCCAACAGTATCACAAAGGAAAGCTTGCACTGGACCATCTCTGATCTCAAAATAATGCATGAGTCTTTGACTTCTGATTTTAATGGGATGTGCTAGGCAGTGGTATTTGATCTTAAAAAACGAGGTTCTTAAGAGCGGGCAAACTCGAGTTGAATAGGGGCTGAGGTCTTTCGCATTTTGTTCGGTGTGTTCAGCAGTGTGGTAAGTTTCTCTGTGGCGCCATCACATCTGCACATCTGCTACTTGAAGTCCAAGAGAATGATATTATTTAAAGTTCTTGAATGCAGATCCAGTTTCGTCAAGAGGAGTGACTCGCCCTGGCTCTCTGGGCGGACATACCAGCCTGTGATTCACCGGTCTGTGGAAACCCACCTCTAAATAATTGAGGAGGCTTTGATCTTTATCTTTAAGACGGACGGTCTGGGAGTGTGAGACGCTGAGGTGTTTGTGAAGAATCACACCTGAAACCAGAGGCGAACAGGATCCGTCAAGATATTCATGAATCATGAGGTTCCCTTGTTATCATACGCTCTTTATGTTAATGGAACCTCTACTTCTACTTCATGGTGTCCCAGTGTGTAGCACTGCAGCCACATACATATGGGGGTGGGGGGGTTTAAGTCCCTCCCCCTCTGTATGTCTGTAGCTTGCATGTTCTCACTGTTGGTCTGTAGGGTACTCCAGTTTCCTCCCACAGTCCAAAAAACATCTGGTCCAGTGAATTTGTCGCACTACACTACCCAGAGTGAGTGACAGTGTGTCTTGTGATGGACTAGACTCCCCCGCCATAGCTGTGACCTCATTCTGGAAGTATGTAGAGATTTGGAAGATGGATGGACTTCCACTTGGACTTCTCCTTGAAGCTGGAATGAGGGTGACTCTGATATGTATAACTTCAGAAGTGAGCAGTGTTTCCATATGAGTTCCTAGATTCAGGAAATTAGATTTTTTTTTCTTCACATTTTTCCAGTCACGTCAAAGATTGCAAAACCTGGGGGAAATGTATTTTCATAGTAGCAAAGAAACAGCGGCTACACCATCCAGGCTCCTAATCCCCCTGGTTCTCCCACTATGATCAAAAACACCTCGAATCAGAAGGTTATTCTGACTCTTAATAATATGTTTCAAAGGTAACAAATAGTACCCTCCCTACATTTAGTACAAAGGCACATATGGTGTTCTATTGGGTAACCAGCTGGTGCAATTAAACAGTTACTATTACATTCACTTCTTGCACACGCATACTGAATGCATTCTTATTTTTCATTCATTTGAAGGAGATTTAAATGCATCATTCTACAGGGCCACTGCGGACTAGGCTATCAAACCAGCGGGCTACTGGGCAGTTTCTATGCCACTACGAAGCTAGCAGGAACGAGGGCAGTGATTACTACACTGGCTATTAGAATATGGGCAATTAACATGCGCTGCTAACTTGCTAGAGTTGTTGGTGGGGAATCTGTATCAACTGCGGCAGCACTTTTGTCCAACAAATGACTGTTGCTTTGGAAGCCAAGTATAATTTGTATAATACCTTTTTCCACCGGTCAGAGGGGGTCCAGGAACAAATAAGTAGGAGATGTAGAGTACCATTATTGATGTCCTTGTAGCTCATAGAAGTTTTATTTACGCTAAAATGTTCTGAGGGCACATGAAAAAATGATTGGTTCAGAGAGATGCCCAATCAGACTGGAGGTGGGTCCAAGCAACTAGAGGAGGCGGGACAAACCCCACCCCCTTGTACTTAAAATGTCAGTGTAAAAATTTTCAGGAATAGGCCATCTCGAATTATCCCTGGGAGATAAACTGCAAAAAGACAAATATAATGTTAATCCAGAAATAAAGGCTGGAGACGAGGCAGGAGTCAAGAAGGCTGGTGTCGTTTCATCGTTTCACTTAAGGCAGTGTCATCGTGCACACATCTCGGCGTGAGGAGTCTGCCAGCCACTGCATTTAGAGCTTAGCGAGTATAATTATGTCACCCCTCTCTCCATCCTGTGTTATTCACCCAATTACAGGGGACAGAAACAGTGCTTGCAGGTTACGCACTCAGCACTTAGGCCATGATAGAGAATCGCTGGATGCTATCACACTACTAGAAGCAGGGTAAAAATCATAGAGCAATTCACACAGGTAATATATAACACAACACCAGTAAAAAATAATCACAAACATAATAGCAGTGCATTATAAGAAGGATCTATAATGTTCATGTGAAAGCAAATCCCAAGGCCAGCTATGTCTCAAGGCGCCAAAAACACCTACACATGTCTCAACATCAGGCAACAAAACAGGCAACAAAAAGTCTATAAAACATATGATAATTTCACATTCAGACCAACTCTGATTACAGCCACAGATGAAATTGACGTAATTAAATGGTACAAACCATGCCAATATATTGTAGTTTTAACATTTTGTGAATTAATCAATTCCTAATAAATTTAATGTATTAGCAGATGTATTTTGTCTTGTTTGAAGCATGTACATGTCATGTAACTTTATTGGAACAGCCAAGAATATAACTGATAGCTGTCTTTGTGGACTTTGGTCCAGTCCCTACTGCTCTGTAAAGTATGTAACAATGGGCCCATGCCTCATGTCTGTGTGATTGGTAGTTAAATGCACACATTAAAATGATTTATTGAAAATCCCATGTTTGTCGGAGCATTCAAATAATGCCTGCTCTGAGCTGGATTTAACCGGATTGATCTGCCTGTATCCAAGGTTATGATCATCCACATTTTTAGTCACAAGAAACTGGTCAGGACTTACCATCTCAATCAAGTGGGATTTTTAAGCTGTGATGGAAAGATGGGGATTAGGCACTTTTCCACATTAGTTCTTGACAGTCCTCATGTACCAAACATTGCATTAATCCTGAGATTCATGGCGATCTTTAAACTGTTATTAGAAAATGTTATTGGAATTCTAAAAATATGTATTTATGGAGATTTTGTTTAATTGGCCTGCACTTTAGGCCTTGGGGATTACTGGCCTGCGGGTAAATGTGATGCAATTTGTTTCTTATTCACTGCATAACTGCTTGAAAGTCTGAGACATGCAGCTGACCAAACCAGGATAATGGAAACACAGCGGGGAATACCCTATGCCAGTGTTTCGCAACCATGTCCTAGGGGATCCCCAGACAGTCCACAATTTTGCTCCATCCCAGCTCCCAGCTAATTAAGAACATGAAAGACTTGATACAGGTGTGCTGGGAAGGAGCAAAAATGTTGACTGTCTGGCGGTCCCTGAGGACAGGGTTGGGAAACACTGCCTGATACAACACTCAGAGGAAACTATGCCTCTACGTTTAATAGCTCAGATGCAATTCCTGTCTCCTTCCCAAAGGAGGGGTACTTGGCACTAGATCCCCGGGGGTCAAAGTTCAGGTGTAGCCACGAAGGCACGCTGAGCTTTAGCGAATTAGCATCTGCTCACACATGACAGTCGTGTCGCCCCCTACTGGATGGGATGAAGCCCCCCCCCCCCTCTGATGACGGCACGCAGCCGCTTAGATGTGGCTTTGGAGGGTAATATAACAGGAGGTGAGCCGCCACACAGAACAATGACCTGAGGCTGGACTGCAAAAGGTAAATGTCATGGCAGCAGGCAGAAGCAATAATTTCAATTCACACTTTTCGCTGCGTGTGTCGAAAAGAAACTTTATTCCAGCATCAGTGTTACTTGGTCATGCGGATGAACGGCTGTCTAATATGCATGACAAATGAAGGTCTGTTAAAGTCCTTTTAAGTTTTGGACCATGAGCTTTGTCAGCAGTGCTGCAAACCTGGCCTTGGGCAGAACCAAAAGAGGGCGGGACTTCTGCAGTTTGCCAGATAAGGTGTGTACACAGAGGCGGGTCCACAGCTGGTCCCAGCTGAATGCTGATTGGCCTCCAGAATGCCCCACCCTTGTCACTCACCTATTCAAAACATATCATTGGCTCATGATAAGGTGTTCCCCCATACAAATTATGACCCCACTTATGCTGCCCCACCTTAAAAAAATCCTAGAATGTCCCCTGTGCTGGATCAAATGAGAGGGTTTTTCAGACACTGCAAAAAAAAAAAAGCGGGGAAACAGGGCAAGGAGATGAGTGGGAGAAGGGATTCATTCACTGGGCCAACACCGCCGACTCTGGAATCTCAAACAAATCCCGCATCAGGATGATTGACGCGTATCCAGAGTTCTCTGCCGCTGTGTCCCAGAGACGGCAATTACCGCAGGGAAGCGGTGCTAATTTCCCCCTGGTGCTGTCCTCGTGTGAATCGGCTCGTGATCACAAACCGAGGTGAGGCACCGATCGATGTTCGGCAATTAAGTGCTCAGGAAATAACTATGGGCGTTTTTTTTTTTTAAGCAAAGCACTCCTCTCGAACCGGGCTTTTAGAAGTTTGCAACTGTTTTTCTGAAAGGCGACGGGCCATGGCGCGGGAGGAGGGGACGCGAGACGTGTTTGTGGGCCTCCGCTCTCCCGCTTAGTTAATTAATTTAGCTGTGTGATTTTCCTCAATTGGATAAGGGTTTAAGCACGTGGTGGGGGCTGTTTCATCCTGTGCACCCATCCTCTGCTTTGCAGTCTCCTCTGAAAAACACCTCTCACCTTCATTTTTAGATGATTAAATTCAAGCACTGGGCATATTCCTACCCTCCTTTGTTTCCCCAGACCAAGCCTTTTAAAACCAGACAAGGCCCACTAAAAATGGTAAAAATGTAATTATTTATTTATTTATTTTAAATTCTGCGGCAATTTCACTTGGAAAAAAATGTAATATTTCCCCAGGGACTCAATCGGATCTAGAAGACATGAGGTCATTCTAATGTTTTATTCTTATTACATATCAGAATAATCTGCTTACTGTACACCTTGGGACTCCTTCACTAACCTTCTAGTGCCTATTTAAAAACTGTTATGCTAAATATTTCGCAACCTTGAGTGGTTCAAGGGCAGGTAATTCAGATGAAGCAGAATTAAACAACAAGAGCAATGGGTGGGGGAGACGGCAGTTTGGATTTGCATGACGGTTCAAGGCCGTAGTGTGTGTTTCCGCACATTTTTTAAATCTGCATTTCACTTTATCTGACATGCAAATCGAGTACTATCTGATAATTTATCGTTAAAAAGAAAAACACACCGACAGCATTGAAATACATGTGATGGTGCTACTCTGCACACTGGTTATACAGATATCCAATTAGCATGCTCAGATACATTTGTAGGACATTTGTCAGTCTGTCAATATGGACTTCTATGCAACCCTCTGTCTTCCATAACGGCTTATCCAGCAGATAATGATGAGCCAGGGAGCCGTTCCTTGAGGCACAGACACACCCTGGGATATGCCATGCCATTCCATCGCACAGACAAAACATACTTAATTACTTAAACATATCATTGCTGTCCGATAAATGACACAAATCTCAACAAAAATCCATTATTTTGGGAGCATGTGAAAACACATTTTCTTAGAAACTACACTGTTTGAACAAAAGTATTGGGACACCTAGCTATTACAATATGGAGTTAGTCCCACCCACCCCTTTGCAGCTATAACAGCTGCCACTCTTCTGGGAAGGCTTTCCACAAGATTTTGGACTGTGTCTGTGGAAGTTTTTGCCCATTCATCTAGAAGAGCATATATGAAGTCAGGCACTGATGTTGGAGGTGAAAGCCTGGCTCACAATCTCTGTTCTAGTTCAACCCAAAGGTGTTCACCGGGGTTGAGTATAGGGCTCTGTGTGAGTCCAGTTCTTCCACACCAGTCTTACCCAACCATGTCTTTATGGACTTTGCTTTGTGCACTGGGGCACAGTCATGCTGGAACAGAAAAGGGCCTTCCCCAGACTGTTCCCGTAAATTGTCCAAAACGTCTGCTTATGGTGAAGCATTAAGAGTTTCCTTCACTGCAACTAAGGGGCCTAGCCCAACCTCTGAAAACCAGCCCCATACCATTATCCCTCCTCCTCCAAACTTTACAGTTGGCACTATGCAAACAGGCAGGTAATTTTCTCCCGGCATCTGCCAAACCCAGACTCGTCCATCAGACTGCCAGACAGAGAAGCGTGATTCGTTACCCTACAGAACATGTCTCCACTGCTCCAGAGTCCAGTGGTGGCGTGCTTTACACCACTCCATCCAACACTTGGAATTGCATTTGGTGATGTGAGACTTACGTGCAGCTGCTCTGCCATAGAGCTCCAGGCACACAGTTTTTGGGGTTAATGCCAGAGGAAGTTTGGAACTCTACAGCTACTGAGTCAACAGAGCTTTGGCGACTTTTACGCATCATGTGCCTCAGCATTCAGCGCCCCATTACCTTACGTGTTCTGCCCCTTCGTGGCTAATTTTCTGCTGTTCCTAAACGCTTCCATATTGCAATAATACCACTTACAATTGACTGTGGAATATCTAACGAGAAAGAAATTTCACAAACTGATTTATTGCAAAGGTGTGCACCACGCGATACCACAATAGTACCATGCTTGAATCCACTGAGCTCTTCAGAACGGCCCATTCTTTCACAAATGTTTGTAAACCTGACTGGTTGGGTAAGTGCTTGATTTTATACACCTGTGGCAATGGGTCTGAATGAAACTCCTGAATTAAATGATTAAGAGCTGTGTCCCAGTAATCTTGTCCATATAATGTATTTTAAAAATAAACCGAAAGCAGTGTGATCATTAGCACCACACATACTCAGCAATCAGCAAACAGCTCAGTGTTTTAAATGCACCTGTGTGGATTACGGAAAGCCGGGCGGCTATGTCAGCGTCAAAAAAGATACGATCTTATCTCGCTTCATATTCAAAATTAATAATTATGTTAGCTAGCTATCAGCATTAAGTCGCGAAAATCAGCAATATAAAGCAGACCATACAAACGACCTCTATGAATACAAATGTTAACTAGTACAAACATAAATGTTAGTTAAATAGATGACGTCAACAACATCCTTTTCTTAGTTAATTAGATGTCAGTAGTTCTAAGTAGACAAGAGAGTTGTCGTATTCCATTTGTAGGAAAAAGTAACAATTGTAAAAAAGTGGACGTACTCAGTGACGACTGGACTGTGACAATATTTACTTATTTAGCAAACACCTTTATCCAAAGTGACATACAGTTGATGCGGCAACCTTCTGATTACAGACACAGCATCCAAACCAACTGAGCTATTTTAATAATCCAAAGCTTATTCTGTATCCTTAGTTTTGGTGTACAAGACACTGTGCCTCCAATTAAGCTGCCTGTCACCAGCCTGTTGACATTTCATTCCAGCCACATTGACTTCTGATGAGATTAGTCGCAATTTCCAGCAGGTTCCTGAACTTGTTGTCGGGTTGGGTTAAGTGTAATTACATTTTAATTACAGCTGTAACAAATGAGACTTTGGGGCAAAGAGGGAACATTTACACTTTATTTATATAGCAGATGCATTTATCCTAAGAGATTGAGAAACAAGGGTCAGACTGTGTCTGAACCAAATGGGGGGTTTGCTCAAGGGCGCACTGGTGAAATCCCTCTGCCAACCATGAGATTTGAACCAGCAACCTTCTGATCACAGTGTCCTAAGCTACTGACCCACACTTGGTTCCAAACCTAAACAGGCAGTGTTCCCTACTCCTCCTCGAGATGTCTTTTCACCATGAGCACATCAGATGCATCCGCCAGGGTTACAAAACATTTCCACCAGTTTAAAGACTTGTTTCAAAGGTCCCGTTAACAAGACACACGAGAAACTGTCCCTGGTGATGGACAGGAGAGACAGCAAAACCACAACTGTGTACCATGAGTAATGAAGTCACATGCTCCTGGCGTGAACAAAGAGGCGGCCTCTGCAGGTTGGCGTGAAGATGCATTTGTCACGAGCTTCAGATAATGTCTGAAGGGGTCGATAGCATGCCGACCGCAGTTTGAGCGGTTAGGAGGTCTGTCGATAGCTAGATCTTTGTTGTGATTCTTTTCTGTTTGTTTTTTATCAGTCGGCAGCTGAACAATTTTCCGCTTTTGCGAACACTAAACACTGAACTTGGTATTACGTCTTCACAGGAGCCCATAATTAGTACGCACATTTTCCCTGGTAAAATTAGAGGGAAGATTGCATCCCAGGAAACATACCCTTCCTTGGCAGCGGTAACACATCCAGACATCCATTTCTTTTTTGGCTTTATTTTTTTCAATAAGCCCATTTATCCAGCTGCTACCTTTCTGTGTGTTTTTACAGCAGCCTATTTGAGGCAGATACCTCCCTGTTTGTGAAATATTCTAGCTTTCTGCCAGCTGTATTGTTTTATACATTTTATTTTTAAAAAATCTGTTCAACAAACCTCACCAATGCTGACATTTTTTAGAGCGAGACCTACATGCGGCCATGTTTGGAATGGCTCTATATAAAAAGAGAGCAAATTATATGAAGCGATGAGCTGTTATTATTGACACACCACAGCACACAATGACATAATGTGTCCTCTGTATTTAACCCATATATGACATCACAACATAGCATGGGACAGCTAATTTAGCATCCACGGAGCAGTACCTTGCTCAGGGTACTTCAATGGTACTTTGCTGGCCGGGGATACAAACCAGAAATCATTCAATTACAAGTGCATTTCCCTAATCATTAGGCCAGCACTGCTCATGCTCCTCTCAGGACTAGTGGCATTGATCCACAAACACTAGACAGCTAATTATCAGACGAAAAGCTGAGTTCTTTGACGATGTACAGAAGATCATGTGACTTTTGTGCTGATCTTGTTCTGTCTCACGAGAGCTGCTTGACACCACTCTCATTCCAAATAGAGGCTGTACTCATACTCGTCTAACAACCTTATTCATTCCTTAGCCTGCCAGGACATTATCCACACAAACAGTTGGGGAAAATCATCAAGTAAAAATGGTGTTTATGCAGATGCTGTTCACCAAAGTTGGGAATTGCCTCAACGCAAAGACCTCACTTGACCCAAAATGTCAGCATCAATGATTGTTATTTTGTCTTACTAGATTGTTTTCTGCTACTGGTGATATTGATTACATGCTAACTTGCCACTTTGGACTTTTTATGCGTTTTAAATTCACCTCATTTATATGTTCTGTTACGATTGGGACCATCTATCTGAAGTTGTTTATTGGCACGAACTGTAACCTACGTCTTTGCAGGAAAATAAACCCCTGCTTTTGGCTGACAGGGCGGCGTGTTTAAGCTGACTTTCGTGTCCGCAACAGATTCAATTTGATCCCACTGAGCAGCAGATCACTGCAGTGTCAAAGGGCAGAATGGAGATATTTAATGCATTCATAAGTCTTGTTTTTTTAACGATCTTTTCTTTCCAGCTGTCTGAGAAAAGTTGGGTAGTCTTCTGCAAAGCACCGGGTATGCAGAATTCCGATTCCAGCTCCTCAGATTTGAGTCCCAGTGACCTCATAACAACCTTTCCTCCAAAGTGTTTCAAACATCAAAATCGATTAAAATCCAGTGTACCGGGTGTCCCTCCTCAGGCACGCCATGGAGAAAGCGAGATCGGCTCTGTCACACCGGCCCAGTGGTTCTGGAACATTCTGGGCCTAGGAGAGGACTGCGGCACTAACGTGGGCAGACAGGCCAGACTTGTGAGCTTCGCTCGGCCTGCCACACATGGCGTGACGGTGACTAGCGAGTGACGGGCAGGTGTGACATCAGATCATTCCTGGTGTCTGACTAGCGAGAGGCTGTCCTTGGACCCCCCCCCCACCCATGTTGAGAAGGCACAACTGGCATCGGGCCATTACAGTGGGAAGAGTCTGACATTAGCACCTCTGAAACACAGGAATGTGGCTTATAATGAGAAATGGGCCACTCATGACCATTAATAATATGTGTCGCATTTTGGATGCAGTGTTTGGTGTGCTGGGCTGCTGGTGGCCCCCTCCGCCTATCATTGCGTTATCGAACCCTCCAACCATGTTTGACGACCTGACCTCACCCTACCTGAGAAACTCAGGTAGCCTCCTTTCTTTGGCTAAATCAATTGGCCAGGATAGGAGCATCCATTTAATGAATAAATCTAAGTGTAAATACATTTACATTTTATTAGCAGATGCTTCTATCCTAAGCAATGTACTTCATCGAGAAAAGAGGACCACAGATTCTCTCTAGCAATTGGAGGCTAAGAGTCTTGCTTAGGGGCCCAAAGGTGAAGACCCTCTGCCGACATTGGGATTGAAACCCGTGACCTTCCGATCGCAGGTACAGCATGCTAACGTGCTGAACCACTCCCAAAATTGACCACCAAGGGCCTCAAACCCTTAGCCTGCCGATCCCAAGTCAGACGCCTTATCCAATAGGCCATATACTCACACAATATTGGCAGATGTGTTTGGTTTATTCTCCATGACTGTTTCATGTTTTGCTTTCACCAAAGTACAGATGTGGACCTTTGATCTAGTTACACTGAAAAGGACACAATTTTAACGTGTGAAAATTTCATGCTCCTTTTATCAAGGGCGTTACCACAGACATGAGAGACCATGCAATGCTGAACAATCATGGAAGAAAAAGCTTCAAACATAATATGTACCAGGGAGTGGAAAGAACCCTTCATGGCTCTGTTTAATGCCCATTCAAAAGAAAATGGAGAGAACAATTATTTCTCGCACATTTGAATTTTTTAAATCTCATGATTATTACAAATTCTTTACAATTTTTCCTTTCTAAACATAAGAACGACGTGCATCGACATACTCGACTTGTAGTGCAGGGTAAACAGGCCACTACAACCGTTTAACAGTTTAGCTCACATTGTTCGCTGTGTCCAAATATGGGGCAGCATTAGCCAGCGTGTGACCCATGCAGGGTGGATGGAGCCAACGAGCAGGGAGGGAACCAAACTGACAGGCAGGATATGCTTCAGCTGAGGATGACGTGGGGCAGAATTTGGAAAGAGGCGTAGATGCAAACACAGCCACCATCTGACTTGCCTCTGCTGGGGAAGAGGTCTGGGTGACGGTGCGAATCCTCCCCGCACATAATCAGAGGGGAAATGCCATGAGTACGAGGGGGGATCTGACAGGCTGTGACTCCACGTCGAGAGCTAAGGTGCTTATGGTCATGTTGTAATCCAATTTCTTTCCACAGAAAATCGGTGGCAGGTAGGGTGCTGTTTAGGTTCTGAATTCTTGGCACGTGTAGTGGGGGCTGGGGGTGCCTAAGCACCTGCCCTTATCGAAAGTGCCCCCTTCTGAGTGACCCTTTTCGATCACCAGCGGGTCACAAAAAGGGACCCCCCTGGTCAGCAAATGTCACTGTTCACTGGCAATCGCACTAAATTTACTGTCCCCCTCCCCCTCCTCCCCCCTAGTCGGTGACTTTTACTATTCAGTGACGATCACATGAAATTACCTCCCCCCAAATTCCTGCGGCAACAGATTACTAAAATTAAAAATCACAATCTAACAGTATAAGTAGGTAAAAGTGTCGCCTATACTACGAAAAAAACTATTACCAGCCAGGCTGGGGATATTCAAGCTGTCTTTTTTCAGTGTGACAGAATGGCTGGTCACATTACCCGAGCATGCTACAAGGATTGTCTCTTATAGCATACAGCAAAAGCTGGGATTTACAGGGACGCCTCTGTCATCGCACTAGTTGGGACATGCCTAGGGTCATATCATTACCGTCACAAAGCGCCTCTGATCTGGCTCCATTCAAGGAGAACTACAGGTGAGCAGAAAGGGACACCACCGCCTTTTGTAGAGGTTCAAGTGTAATGTTAGTTGTGATGACAGCATTTCTATGGGGAGATCGATTCCTGATTTATTGTTCAAACTGTTTTAATACACTCGGAAAGTTCTGATAGCCCGGTGATAGTGGCAAAGTCTAGACTCATACAGCACATGGTTGACAGGAAAAAAGCAGATCGAGACACCTCAACGTTCACGTTGATGCTTCTGAAAAGTGTCGCACAGGCAACCGCGGGGATTACAGATATTTTTGTAGACAGCCGGACAGAAGGTCAGTCAAATTAATGCTAAGAGAGACCTGAGGGAGGGAACGAAATGAAAGGAAGCACTGGAGCACGGCTATCATTCACGGTACGACCTTTGCACGCCGTCCTTAATGTGGCCGCGGGGCTGGGTGGGCCTCCTTTATTTGTCGCTTGAGATTTATGGCGTTTCAAGCGGCCTGCAAGCAGAATGATCCCTCAGCTCCTGTGCAGCAGGTGGGATGAATGATGGGCAGATGGACTATAGAGGATTCATGGCTGGGATTGCCTGGCATCTGCAGGAGACCCGAGAGAAAACTCAACCAATGAGCATGAGTGGAAACAGTCATACAGGATTTGGTTATTTCATGAATGCCTCTGTTTAATAACTTGAGTTAGCGGTAGGGGTGAGTGCATTTGTCCTAGAATACCCCCCACGCACACACACACACACACACACCTGCTTTTGTAGTTTTACTTAACACAAGCTAAATGATGTTTGGATTATGCATGCCGTTGACTGTCAGTGTTCACTGATTGCTGAAGCTGAAGCTATAGCTCAGGAAGAGCACATTGCACGCACTTTTCTGCTTGTGACAGAAAACAGGCAATGCTGTTTAACCTTGCTGTGACCCTCACTTCAGGAAGCCATCTCATGGTTGGACTGATGGGTGTATACAGAGTATTAGACTGAATTTGGCAAGCCCTATAGGTCCCCCGCCCCCTAAATTACCCACCCATCGAATCACTTGTGCCTGTCTCTTCCAGCCTCCGAAAGCAGCTGAGACCTTGAACAGGAGCACCCGTTTGATCATTAGAGTCTTGCTGCTGGGCAGGGCGACAGTGCTGATCTTCACTGAGCATTATTTTTCAATGAGACTTAGAAAGGTGAATTAATTAATAAATAACCGGGATTTGTCACCCAATACAAATGATTCTAAGGCTCCAAGGAAGAGGAATTGGTTACTTAGGATCACGGGAAGTCTTTTGCCATCATTCTGGGAATAAATGATATCGGAGGAATAGCTATCTTTTCAACAATTGGAGGTTTTCGTGCCGAGCACTGGGTAACTGCCGCTATTGACCGCTGTGTTTATGTCATAAGCTGTGTCGTGTGACCCTAACCGAAACCGCCCTAAATTAAACGATGATCCTGGGTGTTCCTGGACCATCATTCAGCTTGTTCTCAAACACAGAAGACCCGTTCTACGCACGTTTTCTCGATTACAGTGACATGACATTGTGTCATCATTCCACATTATTGAACCAGGGATTATGGGTAAGCATGTGGCAATAGGGTGTATTGGACAAGTGCAGCCGTGGGAATCAGGGGTCTCTAAAGGCTTTCTGATCAGCAGGTGAATTTTACAAGTGATTAAATCTGGAAAATGATCAATACACTGTGTACAATTTTTCCATTTATTCCATAACTGTGTATGCATTTTCCTTTATGACTGAAATGGTAATTAATAAAGAAATTGAGCATTATTTTCTTGGAGACTACTTGGAGATTCTTCATAATGGCCCATCATCATCGCACGTTTGCTTGGGCTTTAATAATGTTATATTTTGCTTACATTTATTGTAATATTTTGCATACAGTATACTCTATTTATCCTGTTTGCGTTACTTATATTCTGGGTCACTGCTTTGCCTGAAATGGGAGAGAATTTCATAGCACCATAACGCCAGTTGGCTCTAGTTTGCTGCATTAATGAGGTAGTATGCTGACATATTTGTTATTTTTATATTACAATTTTTTCTTTCTGATCCACAGTTCTCCCAGGAGAAATTAATAACGTGCTGTTGCGTTAACAACGCAACACATTAACCCAACACATTTTTTTCCCATTACCTCACCCGGTTTTTTATAGAACATGAGTGTGTAGCGAAAGACAGCAAAACAACAAGTCGGCTAATTAGATATGCACGTGAATGTTAACAGCGGCTATTTAACAGGTGGCCAGATGCTGCCAAAAATAAAAAGAAAATTGGTTCTTTGCAGCAATGAGTCGGCTGGTCAGCGAGCTGGTGTTCATCCGCGGGCAATTAGCAGCAGTGGTGTTTACCGCCACTCAAATTGCGCATTTGGTTGGGGCCCCCAAGTTTAGGCACAGACCCTATTGGCAATAAACGGTCTACATGATATATACACTAAATGATATAAAAAAGCATTTCTTATTTAGGAGGTGCTGAAGCAACATTTTCTGCTAACCAGGTATGATCTTTTCGCTCTACTTACTAGTATTAAATTTCGTTTTTGAAACAAATATCTAAGGACAAGAAACTCCTCAACTCCTCAACAAACGCCCCTAGGGATCAGCAATGGGAGTGGTGGTTTCTGGGGCTAAAACATGAACCCACTAATCGCACACATTGTTTGGGGCTGGGGTTATAACCACATAAATTCAAAAACGGGACCGGGACAGTGGCGAAACCGCAGTTTTGGCGTGAACCTTGGCAAATCATGCCGGCTTTCCGGGTTCCGCTGTTGACGTCCCGTCAGGCTCCCTAACCCCGCCTCTTGTTCGCGTCTTTGCTCTCGTTCCCTCAGACCCAGACTGGAGGTTTATTCATTTATCTCGTATTTCTCGTATTCGCAGACTTGCGGCTCAGCACTCCTGCCGGGAATCTCGCAGATCTTGTCAGATGCCCCCCAGTTATATTTTCACACAGCCGGGATGCGGCCGTCCTGCCGCAAGCTGCAGCATGGGGCCCAAGGGGACCCGACTCACACCAGCCAAAGTGGGCCCCTGCCACTCGCCAGGAACCCAGCTTTGGGTTGTACCCCCTGCTCCCCGGGGGGGGCAAACTTATTCAAAAGCAAATCATGCAGCCTCCTGAATCCTGTGATGTCTGCATCGTCTGATTTTCATTACATTTTAGATTTTTTACCCTAAATGCCAAGTGTGAATAATAATCTGCAGATAATTATCAGGCAGCCCTTGATGCCATAATCATGGCAATTAGAAAAATTTAATTAAAAAAACTATTTATCCAGTTCCGTTACAAATGATACAGCCATCTCAAAATGGCGCCTTCATAGAAGTCTGCTATTTCGTAAATGAGACAACTTGTCCGAATCAGACCCAATAAGATGAAATGACTCGTTTATGTTCTGAGTGTCTGATTTAAATCAGGCATGCAGGCTGTAATATTCATATCAGTAGATATGTGTGTTGGGTATATAGGCCTGATTTTCATTCATGCAGTACTGAGACAAGTCTCATGGGTTGATACTCATAATAAATATATTTTTTGTGACTGAAAATCAAACTCAAAACATTAATATAGATAAATTAGATAGGATATTTTTTTCTCTGTTTTCAGCTTCCTACGAGTAGTTCCAATGGATCTGTACAGGTAGTCTGTGGGGCAAGGAGGATTCTAGAATTTTTAAGGTGGAGGGCATAAGAGGGACCATAATCCATAGAGTCTCAACCATATTATTAGCCAGTGAATGATATATTTTCAGCTGTGGCCCCGCCCCTGGATACACCCCTGCTGCTGGGATATGAAGTGCTCAATGTACCTCTACAGTAGCAGTAAATGACACCTCTTCCTCCACCGGAGTGTTTTCACAGTCTGAACGCGTTTCACTCTAGCTCGCCTCACTCTCACCTGGTGCATTATCTCATTAACCAATCCGTCGATATGTAATCCCCCGTTATGGAGACGGGGGCTTAAAACGAGCATGGGGGGGCCCATTCCAATGCGGCTGATCTGCACACTTTGCTCTCCCTTGTTCTTTGTCTTTGTCACCGTGCTGCTGAGGCCATCGTTTGCCATCCATGTGGGGAGTTAGCATGTATATGCTAAACAGGTCATTCTTTTTTGACCACGACTTGTGGATTCACGTGTGCATATGGATGCCGTCATGGCGATGGATAAGGCAGTGTTTGGGAGGGCATTATTTAAGGACAGCAGATCATGCCCATTAATGCTAGCTAATCTCATTCCTGCGTTAAGATTTGTGCGTCTTTCTCCAGGGCACAAGCATGTGGTCCCACTGGGATTATGGCCTGGCGGGTTTTCAGCTCATCCCCATCTCACTCCAGGCCTATCTGTGGGAATCCGAAAGCAGAAGAGTGCATTTCCTCTACGAGGCGCACCGACCTGTCCAGGACTCTAAGGGGTGCTGTGGAGCGTGGGCCTCCTCATTAAGCAGGCTCTATTATTTCAGAGCACCTGAAGTCATCAGAGCTATCGTATGCATCATACACGCCTTCATTTTTCTTAAATAACAACTCATATGGGTGTAGATAAATATAGGTAGAGCGCAGGTGAAAAATGTTTATTGCTTTTCGGAAAATAGCCGTTGCATCCCAGCAATACGTCACATGACTGAAAGTCTTACTCTGCTGCAGGCACACACCTTACTGCAAACACTCCCGTCAAGCCACCGGGAAATTTCCGGAGCTGAGAACTATTGCTTACTTTTACTCTGGAGAGAAAAAACTTATATCTACAGTGTGAGCTGTATTTCTTTTAAATTGAAACATATAGCCACTCGTACAAAAATGTATAAAACTACCCGGCTCATGTTTTTAAGAGATAAAAGCTGTGTTGGGCTGGGGGCTATCTGGTCTGGGGCTGTGGTTAAGGGCACCTGGTTATCCTAATTAACTAAGAGAACAAATAATTCACTTAAGTGGACCCATTGAAATCTTATCTGTCATATTAAAATGGTAATAATGGGCTCTGCGGTCCGTTTTTATAACATAAACGGACAGGGCTGCTTTTTCTCCCATAATGCCGAGAGTGGCATAATAATTTCCTTTAAGAATCTCCCATCGCTGCAGCCGTGTACCCTGAAAGAGCTAATTAAGGGGCGAGAGCAGAGTTCAGGCCTGGCTGCCGGCATTCTCCAGCTGCAGAGGTATGAGGAGGATGTGGAGTGATGTGGTCTGTGCTGATCCAGAGGCCCGTGGGCACAGTGAAATCCGAAAAGGTCACTCCGCTGCTTTAATGGACTCTCGGCCTGGCCTTTCCGCAGTCCCCCGCTTCAAGTCTTATTGATTACGCTCCCATCTGCACACACACACTCCGATGAGCCAGAAAGCTGTGTCATGGCATCTCAGAGAATCCTTAGGACCCCTGTGCCAGCTGCGGGGGGCGGGGGGGAATCCATGTGTCTGCCTGACATCTTCAGAGGCTCACTCAACACGAAGCAACCAGGCAGGTACTGCTCTGATCCACAGCATCATCTCTGATCGGTGCTGATAAGGGCTACAGCTATGGAAATACCAGAACAATGTGGATCCCTTGGTACTGTGGCCATTTAACATGGATCTGTGCATGAGGAGAAAATTACAACAGATATCTGCAAAGGATTGAAACACGAGTCACAGGAAAGTTGTGATACCGCCACCGGTTAACTGCATAATATGGCGAGAGAATAAAGTGCGATTCTGATTAGTCACAGTGTGCATGCTACTTCCTGTAAAAAACCATAAATGTACCTTGACTTGTTTTTTTCAAAATATAGTAGCTAAACAGAAAAAGTAATCTTCTGTCGAAAAAATGTAACGTCTTAAAATTCCACAGCATTGCAAACTAGGAGATGGCTTCCTTGGTTGTGACCTTGGACAGAAAGACTATTACACTATGTTAGAGTCGTTGAAACGTTATTGTACCCCCACGTCCGCTCTGGCTGCTGCACTCAGATTTGGTGCATGACTGTTTTAGAGGCGGAACAAACACACTGATGGCATAAACCCACCCCCCTTTTTTGCACATTAGCTATTTCTGGGAAGGTACAAATATCAGAACAGGATTAAAGAGCAAACGATAGCCTAGCCTCGCACTCAGAGAGCTTATCTCCTGCCTTCCGCTCAGACAAACCATTTCAAGCCTTTTACCGTTGGTGCCTGAGGGTGGCCGGTCTTGAGCCCCCTTTGTGGCCCCCTTCCAGGGCTTAGCCAGGGACACTTTTTCTCCTACAAGCCCCCACCACACACTTCCACAGTCCTTCTAGATCCTTCTGAATCTGATCTTTTACCCGCCCGTGTCTCACAGAGAGGAATATATTCTCAGTTTATTATTTTCCTTTTTTTACTTATTAATCAGATTATGATATTTCTTCCACCCTCCGATGACTCTCCAATAAAGCCATTCATTAGAGGAAAGAACTAAAGATGCTAATTTGTTTTTTTTCTCTAAGAGAAGCTTCTTCCCCCCTAGAGGAATATCGAGAACCACAGAGAAAATCTTGGATAAAGAAAAGGTCATTTTAAATATCAAAGGTACCTAGTACAGATTGCAGCATATTGCTACTTAATAATATATTTATTTTCACATGTTTTTTGATGCCCAGGTTGAGGAAACATATAAGGATTGCTTTAATTATATTAAGAAAATACTTTGTTGTGTATTATGGAGTTTAGATAATTAGCATGTTAGCTAAGTAGAAATAGTGAATGTTATAGTGCCGTAAGCCCCTGCATACTTTAAAGGCAGGTGAACATAGAGGAGACTCAGTGGATTATAGTAGTGACTTTTCTCTACAGAAATACAGGGTTAAATCAGCCCTCCGAGTTTGTAAGTAAAACTTCTTGACAATAGAGTAGGCTTGGCTATCTGTTATGAAACTATGTGTGTGTTCAATGTAGCATTCAAATTTAATTCTGATCTTGACTTTTGGATTGTAATGAAGGCTGGTGGACTGGCATATTATGGTGGGCAATGAAGCTTTCTGAAGCTTCTCCTCCCTTTTCCGTATCCACTGCAGTTTTTTTAAATTTAACGGCTCAGTGCCCATCAGGTGTTTATTAAACATGGACTCAGCACTTTGTATCGTACCTCCGTCCTTCCAGTGATGTTTCAGTCGTCCACTCTCCAGTAATGCATCTCATTAGCCCCCACCACCCCACAGAGCCCATGGAGTGTGCAGAGAAACACATTTTTATCGTTTCATTTGACCTTTTATGTGGATGATGCAGCCTGTTAATTTGAAAGGATGTTTGCTTACTTGGGTCCAGGTGTGTATGCAGGGGTGGGGCGGACAGGATCTGAAAGCTGATTGGCCTCTGGTGTGCCACCACCACCATGTTATGCCCCCCACCTTGCCCCTGCAGGCTAAGTAGACTCATTACAGGAAGCAGTGCTTGTTTTTCATTTGACTCCGCCCACGGCTTGGCTGCTGGGGGTGCAGAAGGCCCAGGGGCCATGACACTGTGGACAACAGTCAGGGGAGCAGCTAAATAAAACAGCACACATTTTCACAGCCTGCCTGAGAAGCCTGGTTCTTATTTTACATTCATTTAACACTTGCTACCGTCCACCGCGATGTACAAATGTGGAGCGCTTGGGGTCAGAGAGCGGCATCAGTGTCTAGCGCCCTTGGAGCAATCGGGGTTAAGGGCCTTGCTCAAGGGCCTAACCGTAATATGACTACTCCACCGGGCTTTGGATTTAACCTCACAACCTTCCAGACGTGGGTACAAATCCCCCACCTACAGTACTAAGCCAGACGCCAGTATTTCCCAGCACAAGTGGGGCTGTGCTTTACGTGAGCCTGAGAATTAAATTCCCTGTCAGATGAGGGAAAATAAAGAAAAAGCAGCCTAGTGGTTCAGGCCTCGTCCCCAAGCTAATAACCCCAGCGAATCTCGAGCCTCATTTTTCAGCTCGCCATCTTGCTCTGATCGGACAGTGAGTTGTCTCAGATCCTTTAAAGGTGCCTTCATTGAGTCCTGCATTTTCAGACCGAGGATCGTTTGATTCGCCCGTTACGGACGGAATCCAAGAACGGTGGCTCCCTGGAGCCACATTTCCCTGCCCCCGCCCCCTGACGAGCTGCCATTTACCTAATCGAGTGTCATCTTCTTATAAATGAATCCCTCAACGGCACCAAGCGAGGGCAGGTCGGCCGGATCGCTCACACCATCTCCCTCTGCCCTCTTCCCCTGCAGCGAATCCCACTAAAGACAGCCCTTTTATCCACTGGCTCCAGCCCCCCCACCCAACAACGTCAGTGTGACATGTGGTCACATAAATTAGGCAGGAATCAGGATGACCCAGAGGACATGAAGGAAGGCGGATGATTCCCTCGTAAACCAGGAATAGAACGCTCCTTCTGGACACTTTAATATGTTGTGGGAATGTGATGGCCGTAATGGGTCTCACGGTGTGGGGGCAAAAGCCAGAGGTTGAATTTTCAACCGCAGAAACCGTGGCCTGTTTTAACAAGCTGTGGGGGCGGGGGGGGTTACACACATTAAATTTTCTCAGATTACACAAGCAAGGTAACGCCACGTGAAGAGAGCCCGCCTGGTTCGCCTCGCCCATCCCGCTGTGACATTTTAACACCCCTCTGTTGTGGCAGAGAGCCAATTAGCCGGTTTAGTCTCGTTCCTCGTTTTTACAAATACATCTCTTTTTTTGCTAGGTTTCCCCAGTCTCAGCGACCTTAGCGCAGGGCTCGCCTGGCCGTGACCTCGTACTGAGGTCCGTGTCAGAAATCAGAATGATCCAAATGAAGTGGAGCTGTATTTTTGGGTCCTCGACAAGCCCCTTTCTACTGCTTAGGCTTTGCTCTTTAAAGTGTTTTGAAAGAATAAACTATGTGCCCTAAGATCAAACCACATGGGCAAAGAAGAACACAGAAGGAGGGGGTTATTAATCCCCCCCGCCTTCTGTGCCATCGGCGTGCCCCATTAAACCCACCATGGTTGGGTTCAGCTGTCCAGCAAAGCTGCAGGATGCCAGGTTATTGACTAGCCTTCCCTGGGAGCATCGAAAACTCATACCGAGCGAGGCGTGGGAGAGCAGCAGGGGTTACGTGAGCCGGTGCGCCGGCGTGACCAATCGTGTTCCCATAATGCACCGGCCCGAACCGATCTTCTCTGCAATAAGTATAGAATAATTCGGTGAACTAGCTGACGGTGACCCGGCGTAGGCAGATCCCAGGAGATACGACAGCATGCTCAGAGGTGTTTGTTGTTAAGTGGTTGTTAAGGAGAGTTCACAGGGTATGTATGGTTAAGTAGAAATGAGAGCCAGGCATCTGGCCTTGAGTCGTCGGTACTTTAATAAGAGAGGCTGTCCTTTCAGGCGCAGTCCTTAACGAGGAGCTCGTTCAGCCTTTCTGCGTGCCCTCCCTCCCGTGACAGCCAAGGGGGCCGCTCCAGGCTTTCTCACACAGCCGGGCAAGCTTTCAGGGAGCGCCCCTCCAGGGGAGGTCCCGGGTGCTGCGGATCCTCTCGACTGGTGCTAAAAGGACGACTGGCCTTCTTGCAGTCTTCTCCAAAGCCCAACAGTGTCCTGGCAGACATTCTGAACTTCTCAATAGATGACTTTCTTTTCCCAAGCATCTATTGACTCTTAATCTTACACAAAAAATATCCGAGCTACACACATAGAGTTTACAGACAAGCTGACACAAAAAAGTGATATTTGCCTAGAAATAAAATTACACTTTATATTTTCATTTATTTATAATATTAGTATATGTTACTAGTATATTTTTGGCTTATGTGTTTTTTGCTATAATGTGTCTTGAATGACATGGGAAGGTAAATCTGACACATGATGTTTGACCAAGGAACACTTTATGTCTGGTGAACAATGATATTTCAGAAAACGAATGAATTAATGTTCCATGAGGAGAAAAAGGCTGATTGATAGATGAAGTTTTTGGCTTTATACACATTCATACACTATCAGCCTTATTCTCAGGGACCAAACCAAGTCGGAGACTATCCACGTACTATCATGAACGACTCATCTCCAGAAATGTGTGGTTTTACGACTCCGCTAAGCGACGTGTGTGATGCGATTAGGGCAGCGGGCTGAAGATCTGATCAGCGGAGCATGAATGGTGAATGATGTAACTATTTGCTCTACTGATCTTAGTGATTTGCTCCTATCGGATTCGCCTCTCGACACAAGGGAGGGGATTTTGTCCTGTAAAGGGCTATTTCTGAGTATGTGACAGCCTGTTTGGATAGGCATACCAGACTGATGTGTGTTTCCCGGATCAGGGTGCGCTTCTGGGTCAATCACCCTCAGCCATCATCATAATTATAAATAAATAACAATTATAAATGGAGTGTATAGTAAATAATTGTTTTACACAGCATTATGGCATCATCCCTCAGGGCTTGACTGGAGCCCCACTGCTACTCTGCATGCATGTTTGCATGTTCTCTCCATGTTGTGTGGCTTTGTTTTCAGAAATTCTGATTGCTTTCTGCCATCCAAATACATGCGGCTAGACTAGCTGGCACCTTTCAGTTCAGGGCTGCTAACTCTCACACATCTGGCGTGACACTCACAGTTTCAGACTCTCACGCTCAAGCAAGAAATCTTACAGCAAATCTGTATTATTCCATTATAAACCCAAAATTTCGGGATGCGGTAGTTTGTAAACCCTACAGATTATTTACAATGTAATAAAAGTGTGTGTGTGTGTGTGTGTGCGTGTGTGTGTGCAAACGTGTGTAGATTAGGTTTATATTACAATGTTGGGGACCAGATGCCCCCCAAATTTAATAAAAACCTGTTTTTTGATGGTGTGGGGGCCATTTTTCAGGCTCTCCAAAAAACGTGCAAAAATGTCCAAAAATCTATGAATGCAATCAAAGAAGTAAAAATGCCAAAAATCTCGTATTTTATTTGATTACTTATGGATAAGGTTAGGGCTGGGTAGGGCTTAAGGTCGTCATGTTGGGATTAGAGTTTTCCCCATAGAAATGAATGGAGAGTCCCCACAAAGATACAATTACAAACCGGTGTGTGTGTGTGTGTGTGTGTGTGTGTGTGTGTGTGTGTGTGTGTGTGTGTGTGCTCTATAATGGGCTGGAGTGTATCCTTGCCTACTTCTCTCTGCTGCCTGAGTTAGGCTCCAGGCCCCCATTACCCTGTCAGGATAACCAGCTGGAGCCTGAATGGACAGCACTTCTGAACATTTTTATTTATTTGATTATATATTGATTGTTATGCAAGGGAAGATCAGTATAATGAAATACATTCATTAGCTGTAATTATTGGGGCAGTATGTGGCTCTGTGGTTTAGGATGCTGTGTTTATAATCAGAAGGTCACTGGTTCAAGTTCTGTGATCTGTAGTACGGTTTTACAGTTGGATCACTGATCAAGGCCCTTAAGCCTCAGCTGTTGACTTTCTGACCCTGCCTCCTCGAAGATTCTTGTTGCTTTGGATAAAAGCACCTGCTAATTTCTTTTTTTGCCTCCTTGCTAAGGACAGACTGTTAGGCATTGAGCCAAACTGGCACATTCCTGATATCAGGGGGTTTGTAAAGGGAACAGACAGGCACCTGTGAGATGAGGGCAATTTTCACCAAGTGGTCTGGGGAGAAAGAATGACATACTGGGATCTGAACTTGTGGTGTTCCTACAATCATTTGTTTTTGCCTTTTGTTGTTGCTATATACTAAAAATCACAATGTTCTGGTAATGAATGGGCGCGGAAACAGTTACCCGGTACGTGTGTGGTGTTAGAAGAGATAGCATCTTTTTGGAAAGACGTCGAATTCTCGACTCCGGCACCGAGCGAAATCTACTCGCGTCGAAGCAAGAGGAAGCAGAGCATCAGCTCCGTCGATATCCGCCCCTCCCTGAAAATGCACTGGGGGGCAGTCATCGACCGACTCCATCAATTATCTCCGCTAAACCTGGCTGATCATTTACTCAAATTTAGCGGCTTAGAACTTGTGGGGCGTCGTGAGGGGGCAAGGCGCTTACATGGAAGTGTGGATCTGGCACCGTGACAGCACCACAAACAAGGGGCTGTTACTCGAAGCACAAAATCATTCTGCTGGGATTTGCGAGCCAAGGTATCTGTGCAAGCCGACCTGACTTCCTCAAACTTATTAGAGGAAAAAATGCCCTTACTTTCATTTCAAAACCTAGCTTTTTTTAATGTTTTTTTAACGTAAATAAAAACATACGCCAACGACAGTATAATATTGACATCAAACGAATGAATAATTAAATAAACATACGATAAAGTTATTCCCTCCACCCTGCAGTGCCAACCATCCCCCCGCCCCCCCGCCCCCCCGTCCACCTGCCCGCCACTGATGTCTTTATGAATTTATGTGGCTGCATTAGACAGCAGAACTCAGGATGTCTCCAGCCAGGAGGCCTTGGAGATGCCTCGGAGATGCAAATGCGTGAGAGGTGGAATATGGAGACAGATGTGACCTCTGTGGAGAGAGATGTCTGAGATGAGGCAATTGGGGCCTTCATGTGCAGGTGTTTGGAAGGTCTCTGGGCATATTTCATTTAGTATGGTGGTGTCTTGGGTCAGTGGGTCATGCTTTTGCTTCACACCGCTAGGGTTGGGGGTTCAAATCTCTGAATGTTTATGAGTTCTCCCAGCATAGTGTGGTTTTCTCCAGCAGTATAGAGACTTACAGTTAGGACATCCCTGAATAGCCCATAGTGTGTGCCCTGCAATGAGTTGACACAACATCCAGGATGGAGCCCAGCCTTGTGCCGTATGCTGCCTGGGATATGCTCCAGAACCCCTGGGGTGACCTGAACCAGAATTAGCATTAATTGGTGGATGGTTGTTAGGTTCTAAGTTGAAGTCCTTAGGTAAGCTTTACCACTAGTGCCATAATTCATACAGAGGGGGCAACCAATGACAAAAGTGAATTATTGGCACTCTGGTTTCCTCCTACAGTCCAAAAGCATGCAGGATAGGTTGGTTGGTGAGTCTAAATTAGTTGTTGTGTGAGTGTGTGTGCATCCTGCAGTGTGTTGGCAACTGCCCAGGGTTCGTTCCCACCTGCGCCCATTGTCTCCGGGATAAGCTCCACGACCCCAGTTGGGATTACGCGGTTTCAGGAAATGGACGAATGGACAGAGAGATGGATGGGGTACTCTGGGGTCCAGTCAGCTTTCAGCTGAGGGCAATACACCTGTGGCTCCACCTCTGTGTATGCCCATAGGTGTATGTGCCAAGCAACATACATCTGAAAGGTTAAACTGAGGATAATAGCAAATGTTAAAGACTGACTGGGTCACTTTTTACCATAGGAATCCTAGAGCTGGGGGTGAGACAGATACGGGGCCCCCAGGGAAAAAAAGAAGGGATGAGAGGTAAAGAAAATCACACAAAGAGTGAGAGAAAATGAGGAGAGAGAGTCTTTATTCAGAGTATGTGTTTATTTTTAATAAAAAGGCTATGAGTATGTGTTTATTTTTAATAAAAAGGCTATGAGTATGTGTTTATTTTTAATCAAAATTTCTAAACATCCATCGTATAGCAGCTATTAAATGTGCGTATTTGGTTATGATTTTGTAATAATGCTATTTAGTACTTCTGTTATATTCTATTTTTTCTTGCAAGGAGCCTGGTTTTGCCGAAGTTTTGCTCAGCACAGAGTATAGAGTATGTACAGCTTGCATGAACAGAACTACTATCAGACAAACAAAAAGGCCTCTCATCATTGATATTAAATCTCTCGTTGTTTGGAAAGTCCAGGTCATGCTCCGCTTATGACCGCGACCTGACCCGACCGCGACCTGACCCGACCGCGACCCGAAGCGGCTAATTGCGGTGGCACTCGCCAGCACTCACACAGTGAGGCCGGCCTTGTGTTCATAAACACGCCGCAGACAGGAAAATGTCTAACAGGAAGTCACAAAAATCAGACTCCCCGGCTAAAGGTTAGCCTTAATGCTAACACCTGTTGCATGGAGCATGGTTTTTGTATATGTAGACGGCGTTAAGAAAGAGGGAAAGCCTCCCTGTACAACGGTCCTCCCGCACATTCGGTTTGAGCCCCTGTCATCACACACTCATCGAAATCTCTCCCATGTTGTGTCAGTGGCCATCCTTCTACTACCTGCTGTGACCGACAGGTCAGAGTACCTCCTGTCATTTCCTGTCAGCCTCCCTGCCCCTTCCTGTGTCCACCGTGACATAATCTCTCTTCCTCTGACACACCAGCAGGCAATGGTATATTCAGCTGTAGCTTATCTCCTCCGTGGGGATACTCTGCGCCCTCTTGCTCTGCAAAGGCCTGTTTATTCACTGTGGGTCAAGTGTGTGTGTGTATCTGTAAGTGTCGCTGTCCGCGTTGATGGGCGCTCTTAGGTGCGAAAGCGATCTCTCGCCAGCTGAACGTGCGACACACGCTATTTTGCTTTTCTCGCACACTCTTTTCACCTCTCTTCTTTCTAATCCATCGTTTCTGCTCCTCTCCACCCACACAAGATGGAAAATTCCGGGCTCCTCTTTTGACCATCAGAATGTAAAATTCAGCCAATGGCTCTGTGTCTATGTGTGTGTGTGTGTCACACTAGCATCTTGCCCCCCCGCCCCCAGATCATGGCAGGCTATAACTCCTGGAGGCTTGGCACCTGGCAGGAGACTGACAGGTGGGGCGCTGTAATCGGCACAGGCAGCTGTGTTACCCCTGGCGTCCTCATACCCCTTCCAATCCCCCCACCCCCCCTTTCCCTCCAGGGTGGTCCGTCCATCAATCCTTGAACATGCCCCCACCCTGCCAGGATTGATCTCAGACACGTCCGTCAGGAGCGATGCATCGTTCACCAAAGATGCCAGTGATCATCCCCAACTCTCACCGGGGCCCCCTCCCAGCTTCTGGTGATCCCCGTCACAGGAGTCAGGCTTCCCGACTTTTGTCGCATTTCCATTTCTGAGGTGACGGTTGCTAATGAGCCCCCCCCACCTGCCCCATGCCCACCGTGCTTCCCCAGCTCTTGCTAAACAGCTACCTGCTGTAGCGACTGGCTAACAATGTGAAGCTCACTGGAGCCGAAACGCCAACGCTCTCAATTTATGACATGTCAGAAATCACTGTCTCTGCCGAACATGAAAATAATTCCCATTCCCCGTGAAATAATTTAAAACCAGGAAATGCGGCCAATGCCCGACATCTCATTTAAAGTGCTTTCGACCCTCCAGGGCATTAGCAAAATATTAATCGGCTCCGATACGTATCCACATCCTTCCTGCCAGTTTTTTCCTGCCCAGGTACCTTAATTTGGTGCCCCTACAACCGTACATTTTATGCATTTACGTGTGAAAATGTTTACAAATGTGTGTTAAGTGTCTGGCTAAAAGGTCACTGACGTTAAAATTAACTGCCCAAGGACAGTTATGATTAGTTACAGACGATTTAAGTAGCGGGAGAACCTCACATCTCAGTCTACAGCAGATATTAAAGGGCAGTGTGCGTGGAGCTGAAATGGATGCGCCCCTTTCCCCACCAGCATGCAGCCCTTTAAATGTCCTTCTCTAAGCATCCATAGCAGAAGACTGACACATGTATGTAGGTGAGAGGAAGGCTTTGGGTCAGAACACAGGGTCAGCCTTGGGGAGGGGCGGAGGGGAATTAAAGAACTCAATCATGGGCCTAGTGGAGGTGTGGCTACTCTGCCAAACACAGGATTTGGACCAGCAACCTTCCGGCCACAGCCACAGAGACTTAACCCAGTGACCCATAGACCAGTGAGTTATGGACATGCCTGAGATGCGTGAATGAACCCCGCAGAGGAGTGGAGGCTCGTACATCACCGCATGGACGGCTTGAGGCCGGATTGATCTCCGCGTCCTTCACTTTAAGTGTGTACGCCACAATATGAGCCGTCTTATATCACACTGCTGACTTTATGTAGGGTAATAAGACCGTGAAGGTCTTTTGGGGATGTTAAAACATGATTTTTGTTGTTGTTTGAAAGATATGTTATTCAACCCAAGCCTGTACATTAATTTATATTGCAAAGAGAGCGCTTAGGGTTCGATTTTGCTGCACAGCTTGACTTCAGCACTTTGTGTTTATGCAGCTGTTAATCATGTGAGTGTTTTGAGTTTGTCTTGCCTGTCGCATGGTGAGACAAACTGTTACGCGACTTAATACCCCGTTTTATACCCCCTGAAGATGGAGGCATCATCGTCCGAGGCTTTGACTGGCCTAATCAATAAATTTCTCACGGTAGACCGGACTCCTCATGTACAAGAATGCAACAATATGGTGCCCTGCCACCTGTCTCTGTAGAGCTCAGTAGAGCTGTCATTTTTGAAGGGATGTATCAACATTAATGTTTTATTGAAAACAGACATGAGAGAGATGCTCATTTTTATTCATGGAAATATCTGTATTACTATAACACCATTTAACTATAACATTATACTATAACACCATGCGTGTGTTATTATGAATATACAAAACTCTTTGTTTAGCAACCGAGTTCCGTTACAACGACCAGGGCTGAGTTTCTCGAAGACTTCTTAACGCCACGTCATTCGTTAGTTCTATCCTTTAACACAGATCTTACGAACGACGCAGCATTAAGAAGGCTTCGGGAAACTCACCCCAGGTTGTTAAGCGAATGGTTGATTAGTAAAAATCACGGCACTACAACCATGCTTACGACTTCACTTCAGCCTTCCACATTCAATTTTTTTTTCAATTCTACTTAAAAGATGCCTCTCACTCTGGCACGTGTTATTGTCAAGCTTACAAAATTTGGCCGTAGATGTGTACATTGGTTGGAAAATGAATATTTTGTAACCTTCATATTTGCAAATGCTTGCAAACCGAGTTAGTGGTTGTATGATTATTAAGACTAATATGGTTTATTAAATATTAATTTAATAAGGCAGGAATTCCTTTACATGTAATCCAACAAGCTGTCAAAATAACTAGTTCAAAATAACTTAAGTCAATGCGGTCTGAGGTGCAACAAAAGTCAGAGCTAGCCCACAATCGCACAGCAGTCCGAGAGTGCCGTGCAGGACCCACAGATCATCTGCTTTATTTGTGCGGCTAAATCAGAGTGATATTAAAGCCATGCTTGGCAAAACTTTGGGATTGTTTGGAGTAAGCAGGTGTAGGTGTATGGGGCAGGTGAATTCTGTGTAATCAGTTTCGTTGGTTCTGACGCTTGGAAAAGCCATTTAGAAAACTTTGTGAAGCGGGTCGAGGAGCACGATGGCGCTGGATCGCTTGCTTTGCCAGTTTTGTTCATTCAGCAAAAATGCTCTGGATGTTCTAGGAAAGTGGGCCAGCTGAATCACACACATTATCTACTGATGCTTCCTCCAGACTTTGGCACCAACTTCTAAACTTTTCTCCTTCCCAGTCTGAGGGAGATGTATACAAAAGCACAATTCCAAGATTTTCATGTTCCCTGCTTTTCTCAAACCGCATAAGCTTTCTTCCTTAAGAGGTCATAGAGAGTATTTTACACATTTCAGATGCTGGGAAGCGTAGACGTGCTGGGCAGGCCGCACTGAAGAGCAGATCCCCTCTGGAGTTGGGATAATGGAATTCCGGGTGATATTCCCAGGTGTGGTCAGAAGCCATGAGTTGCAATGCATCCCTTTGCTAAGCATCTCATTCACACACTTGCTGATCTCCTCCCACTGAGACTCTCCAGCTCCAGACCCCGGTCCAAGGCGGCCCTCCCCATTCCACGCACCCCTATGATTGCATCGCATTTGGCTGATTGAGCCGTGTGCACCTGGAATTAGATATAGGGCAGCATAGAGAGTGGAAAGAAAAGTCGTGCTCAGGGGAAATCCCAGCAGAACTTCACATGCGGTCTGGTCCGTTGAACACCTGCTGTGTCAGGGTTACCTGCCAATTGAGGCTAACACCTGACAGGATCTCTGTCCATCAGCGAACCACCAGACTGGCCCTGGAGAGCAGATAAAGCTGTATCTCCTCCAGGAGAGGCTCTAGGTACCACAGACATGATCTGCTGGGTTTGCTTGCTGGAGGACATGGGCAGTGTTTAACACGGATAGCTCCTGTTTAAACAGATCAAATTGTAAGCCATTCTACTTAAAAGTGTCCAGATAAAAGAGTAAAACAACTAAATGCAAAAACAGTGATAAAAATGCAAAATCCGGTGCCCATGCTGCTTAAATTCTCATTTGTACTGTCAGATGGGGATGAAAGAGCCAAACTGTGTCATGAGGACAAGTTCAGAAGCTAGTCCATTAGCATAAATGCTTCTGCTGCATTTTTGGAAGGCTCTGTAACATCTATACATCTAGTCAAGATTAATAGCGGGGTCAGTCATAATAGATTCCCCGTTTAATAACCAATGTCCTACTTTATACAGCAGGCTTATACATGATGTGCAATGTGTAACACAGGTGCCTGCCTGCTGGTTAAATAGTGTAGACTGCCCCCTATCTTGTTGTTGAGGAAAAGGCAGGACTGACCCATCCATCACCCAGACATCGTGGACTGCCAGTGAGTGGATGGACGGACTATCCTGACAGGATATTTTTTATGGACAGGATGTAACAGGATTCCAGCCTCATTAACAAATGATCTAGTTTGTCATGGAAGGCATTTAACTAAAATGAGCTGTTGGGGGGTTTTCACAATCACCCCCCTAAAAGCATCAGGGAGCCCCAAAGCCTGTATAGGCCTAATTCTGCTTTAATATTCACTCCGAAATCTGCCTTGTTGCTCCATCGTCAGCTAAAGCAACTTTGTGATGTCGACATAATTGCACCAGCCACCAGAGGGCGCCCTTGAGTAGTTAAACGGGGCCATGTCACCCTGTCATTATCTTAGCGTGCTCATATTTAACATGCAATAGCATTTCAAACCATGTGGCTTCAGAGTGAAAGAAAAAGCGCGCGTAGACGCGAAAGTGTGGCGTTAAACGCTCCTCTATCATCCAGAAAGCGGCAAGATGCCTGGCGGCTGCCTCACTTTAGCGGATAAATGGCGAGATGCGTGTCAGATCCAGGGCAGGTATACCCCTCGCTAAAAACAAAGGAAACAAAGGGAATTATTTAGTCGCGGGAAACGCGGTATGAAACAGATCCTCCAGACTTTCCTTTTTAGGAAAATCAGTGGTTGGTAAATCTCTCTGCAGCAGATGTGGCAAACTGTGGGAGGTTTGTGGAGGCAAGCCCTCACAAGATCCCCTGAGTCTTAGCTACATGCTATAATCATACGAGATACAGTAATTTAGCGGGAAACTCAACTTCAAACTAGAGCCACGGGTGTTGCTTTGCTGACTGTTGTTCACATTGTGGCTTGAACAGTAATTCACATGTCAGAAGAAAATGACAAATCTCTAACATTTGTGGCTCATTTTGCTGTCAAGCAATCAGGCCAAGTTATATGTTGAGGGCCAGCATTTGGCATTGTTTGCTTGGAAAGTCCCAGAAAGCCACCAAAGCTTCCGCGGTGGAGTTTCTCTTCATTGTCATGTGCTTGTCTCTCTAAAGGGCTAAAATGAGGCCTAAATGAATCACCGTTTCTATGAAAAGATTGTGCTTCTGCTTAGCACAGGAAATGCTCTAAAAATTGACCCGACGTTAGTACCTCTTCCCTGATGAGTTCACAGCCTCAGTATGACGATCTCAGGGAGCGAGGTGTCACCGTGGGGGCAGAGGCCTGCCTGCGTGCTCAGGTTGGCGACATGCCACTCCACACGCATTCGCTGCTCCTGGAAGGACGTTAGTGAAGGTCCAGGTAGCTGAAGGAACATGACCTCATGCCCTTTCAGTGGCTTCCTGCTCATTTGCCAGGTCCTGACTGTGAAGCAATGTGTTTCCTGGGGTACGTGTTTGTAATGCAGCCAGGAAATAACAGAAGTCAATGCAAAGAGCAGGATTATGGTCATTTCTATGTGAAAATGAGGCGTCTGGTGAAGTGTGTGACCACCATGTCTGTTCCATCGGCCCGTCTGCTTCACACAGCATGAGGAACGGCTTCACACATGGTCATCAGACAGCAGAACTTTAATGGCGAGATGATCTTACTCACCAGCAGCTCATGGGCTGGCCCCTTGCCCTTCTACAGACTCAGTGACTTTCAATCCTTACATATCCACCCAAATGCAGCCCCTTTTTGAAAGCAGCCGATGAAATCTTACTTCATGCCAGATGGGTTCTGCACTGCCTTGAATTCTGGACCAATCCCAGCTGAATACACCAAGTACTCAAAGTACGAGGATCAAAAGAGTCATGAAAATCTGACAAAAATACTAAATGGAAACATGCTGACACAAATATCAAATGTCAATGAGTATTAATCAGTTGATTAATTAGTAGTTTTGATGGATGGATGTTTTCCCAATTAAAGTTCCATTTATTAATATGTTTTCTTGGTACTCCCAACAGGAAAGTGAAACAGTTTGTTAGTAAATTGATGAAGCAGAAGTTTTGAAATAATGAATTCAAAGGAGATAAGATGACCCCCTGCAGAGACTCTGCTCCTGATGAAGACCCATACGCATTATGTCTATATTCATATATTATACATCTATATTCCCATTAAAAAATGTTCCATATGCTGTTTTATTGCTCTACTGTTCCTGTTGATGCACAGTAAGGAGGTAGTGACCAGGACGTGGGGGGGGGGGGGGGGGGGGGCGGGGGCGGGGGGGGGGGGGGGGGGGGGGGGGGGGGGGGGGGGGGGGGGGGGG
>JAODKC010000001.1:48277992-48289677 GCA_026777985.1 Mormyrops attenuatus | reverse complement strand
ATCTGACGTAGTTGACGCCCCAGCCCCCCCCCTCCCCCCCCCCCCCCCCCCATCCCCCAACCATGGCTCTGCTGAATCCCCACGCTCCATCACAGACGTCCCGAGATGAGCTCTTGCGCAGGTGCTGCCGACCGCGTTATTTTGCTGGAGAGAGGCCTGCCATCAAACAGCATCACATCCTGTAGCGTCATTAATTAGCTGCCATTTCCTCTGAGCTGTAGTCATGCTCACAGTGCGTGTACATTTAGGAGAAGTGAGTCAACCCTGTAAGACTCGCTCCTGTGGGGAAGGGCGAAAGGAAGCATCTGACGGGGGAATGGGCTTTATTCTGTGTGCAGAGACATGGGAGGAACGGGAACAGAAATTGGCACAGCAGAAATACACATGGAGACTTGGCAGGTCAATTTGGGTGCAAAATGTGGAACCTTCCTTGGGGTGGAGTTCCTGGATGGTTCATGCCAATCATCAGAGTTGTGTCACCAATCCACCATCATGACCAAAAGAACGGGATGGTGGTGTGGGCGTCTGTGGGTCAGGGGTCTGTGCCCGTGGTCAGAAGGTTGCTGGTTCAAATCCTGTGGTCGAGTGACGTCACTGCCGGGCCCAAGAGCAAGGCTCTCAACTGCCAATGGCTCCAGGGCCTGACTGACCCTGCTTTCTGAAATGCACATCGCTCTGGATAAAAGTGTCTGCTAAATAAATAAAATGTAAATAAGAAGAGAAGAGCTTGCTGGGTTTGCAGAGGTCTCATAGCAGCGATGATACATGGATTATGTATACGAAGTTTGACTGCAGTTGAAATTATAAACCTCCCTGCGGCAGTAATCAGCAACGAATAATGCTTATTCTGTTTTGTGATGTAATAGAATGAACATTTGGATCACTGTTGGCAGTCACTGTCAGTACAGCTCCCAGGAAAACATATGTGCCATATGTGCCTTAAAAAAAACTGTAGCACTGATGATTTAAGGAAGATTGTTGACGACAAACATGGAAATCAGAAAGGGTGCTTTACTTCAATGTAAATGTCACATTATAAAGACGTGGCTTAAAACATTTGGACTTATCGATTGGTGACAGGCAATCAAGGACAAATGCGGCTGGTGCCTGTGCTGTGATTTGAAGAGATTTCACTCTCTGACCTCCTGTGCATCTTTGGCCAGCTCCGTGGGGACACCGCGGATGTCACACTGCAGTTCATGTGCTCCTAATCCTCCCGAACCATCAGTCTGAACTTTCCTCTGCCTTTCCTGATCCAGCCCTGTCCAGCACGGTGAATGACCCTTCACTCTGTCACATGATATTGATAGACTACACCTGTATACCCAGTAAATCAGATGCTGTGCGTATCTGGATCTGTTAATTTTTATGTTTCGTTTTGTTTTTATCTCTCTTTCATCGTTCTCCCCGCTGCTATCAACCCGCCTGCTCTTCACGTTGCTGTACTTCTAAGGGGTGGTGCGGGGCAGGTTACTGATGTGCACACCCCTTGAATCGAAGTTTAACTGTTGTCCATGCGTCGATCATCCCCTCCCACTTATTGAGCGGTCAGTTTGGCTGTACCGGTCACCCCTTCCTCCGTCACGGTGCACCATAATTAGGGAAGAAAGACAGACGTGTGTCAGCTTCTTCGTTTTCATGTGACGGTAGACCTGGCATGATCTCTCAGTTTTTATTACCAGCTCATCCCAGGCTAAAGGAGGGAGACAAACACAATCAACCCCCAACCTTCAGCTCTGGAAGGTCTCCAAGTCTAACCTCGTCTCTCGTTGTTCCACACTGACCTCCGTCGGCCAAGGAGGAAGGGCAGGGTTGCTGCTCGTCTTTCTTCAAGTGACGTTACACTGGCTGGGACACCTTGAAATGCCGCTGAAGTAGTGTGCTGTGATTGGTGTGTAATCTAGGAAGGATCAGCATTGTGTCAGCAGATTGATTGCCGTTGATGGTGTCCAATGATTACACAAATTTACGACTGCTGTGCCCAGCCCCACTCGCCTATCAAAGTCCCCATCATCAGAGTTACATCTGACAGTATCCTCTATAAATAGTCTAAAAGAAGGGAAATGAGTCAGAATACACAAGTTTAATGATTTGTGATTTCATTAATTATGTACGCCATGTAGGGTGTCTTCATTATTGAGCCGATGCTGAACGCTGTTCACTAATTAAACCTGAAGTAATACATAGTATATAGACAGTCTTGTACAAAAAATGTGGTAGATTCTTGCATAACAATTTACTAGTTATACCCGAAAATTTCATGTCAAACTACATTTTTTTCACATCCAACCTAGTAGGCTAGCTGCAAAAACTCTTAGGTACCACCCCAAGTTATATCTCTGCTTTTCTCCAAAAAATTCCAAATGAAAAGTACAGATCTGTATCTGCAAACATCCTGCATCCACAGGATGTGATATATCTATTAAAAAAAAATCTACTATCAAATATCTAAAGGATCGAGAACCAGCCTGAGCCTTCCAGAAGCCGGCCGAGGCCTCAGAGGTGCCGTATACTTCGAAAGAGCGATGGGAAGTAAGCATTGGTAAATGTCAATAAATACATCAGGCTAAATGCCAGCGTGTTTCGCACAAATGTCAGTCCAGGTTTATTTTGGCTGTTTATTAATCATATACGCTCTCGAATGACCCGTTACGAGGAAGGCGCACGTAGAAACTCAGACGAGGCCACCCAGAGCTCGCCACATCTGATGACAACCGACACCTCCTATCCGTTAACATTCAGATCACGGCCAGGCACTCGCCTGCACACGCGTGTTAATACCCAGGTGTGTTTCACCTTTCTTTCGGGCACACGTACGGACAGTCACACCTCAGCCAGGCTGAGATAGCACCCGGAAGAGCGAGACATGAAGCGGTCGATGATGATGCATTTGCCCTCTCTCCGAAGCAGAATGCTGCTGAAATGCGTCTCATATCTGACAGAGCAGGACCGATTCCTTAAATGCCAGTCGGTTTTTAATAAACTCCGTGTGGCGTTTATAGATTCAACAGCCTAGGCCTTGTGTACAGGAAGTCCAAAGCACAGACTTAAAGTGATGTGTAAATAAATGATTATAATTACATGGACAATGTAGATAACCTTCTCTGGGACTGGCTCCAGGCCCACTGTAATCTGGCTCAGGATCAGCAGCTGAAAGATGGATAAATAATATGAACAAAGTCAATATAAACACACTGGACAGAAGATCAATAATTATTAAAACCAGGCATTTTGTGGACTATTCTTGCAATTTCACTTTGGAGTAAAATTAACAATTCATTAATCACCACAACAACATTCACAATTCATAAGCATGAAGACACTGATATTTTAAGCTTCTTTTAAGATTGGTGGCTCAAACAGATCTTTTTTTAGTTAGTAGTTTCTGGAAGGTTCTTTTCTTTAAGTGTTTGTCTTTTCAAAGTCTGTTCGCACGCATGCAGATGTGCAGACGCGTCCACACACAGTATTGCTCAGCTGTGCATCACCAGTGCAAGGAAACGTCTGAGCGTGATGCAGTTCCATACTGGCAGGCGATTTTTATGCTTATGTCATACTGTGCCAAACATTTTGTTTTATTTACTGAACAGATGCTTTTATCCAAATGACAGTTTCTGCAGCAGTTGGGGGTTAAGGGCTCTAGGACCCAACGGTGAAGCCACTTTACAGACCCTGGTATCTGAACCAGAAACCTTTCAATCACAGGCATAGTGTCCTAAGCCACTAAGCCACACACTGCTCCCAATAAAAACACGCCAGCTACAAGAAGAGCATCCAAAGAGACCCCCCCGATGGACCACAATAATGATCGACCCCAAATCACTGAACTGACGGTTTGTAGGACTCTGATGATTGCAGAAGAACTCTCCCATGAAAGCCTACAGCATTACCTAGAGAGCCAGGCTCCCCATGGGCTTCAAACGCACATTCATCAGGTCACAAGCCTTCCTCATTAAGCAGCAAATTTTCTGCTGCCTTCCGCCTACTGAGGAATCCACCTGTACCCACTTAACTAACGTCCCTCTGCGGGGTTTAGGGAAACAGGATCAGTGTTAGCTGGCATCGAAAGGATGGTATCTAATGGACTATGACTGCGGCGACTTGCGTCCCTGAAAGGGACTCATTCCAGAATCCACCCTTGCTGTGGCGGATTCTGTTTCACGAGCTTTCTCTGACGTGCAACGTTCAGCATGAGTCATGTTCTAGGCTTCTTCCTTGCCTTATCATAAGGGGGACCGTAATTCATACAGAGGGCCCAAACTTATCATTAGCCAATGATATGATGTGAATCAGTGAGTGACAGAGGAGAGTACACTGACTGGGCCAATAATCTGGGACCAGTGACCCTGTGGCCCGTCGCAGCATATGCCCCTGATTCAATGAGAAGCTGAGAGTTAGCGAGCGGCCGGAAAGTTCTGGTAAGGAACGTCATCTCCCGTGTTTTAATGAAAATGTCCGAGGCCGATTCACAGAAGGCTGTCAGGAGCAGAAGTGAGTCTGTGAGAAGAAACTTCACAATTTTGCTGAGGACATTAATGTTACGGTGTCACGGGATTACAATAAAGCCTGGAACATTACGCAGAGTTCTCCATTTCTGAAGAATATAGTTAAATATCCTCTGAATAGGTAGGTCATTATTCGGTGATTAAAATGAAACGATGGCCATTTTGGGCAGGATATTCGCCTTTACGATCACTACATTTTGTCTTTTTAAGGGATTAACTTGCGAGCTGCAATCTTTGTGCCAGGGATTGCAGAGGGACTGACTGGTGAGCCATGGGCATTGCACACTGGGTCCAGCTGAGATGTCAGTCAGCAGTTTCACCGCAGTTTGCAGTGGATCAGTAGGAGCCTAAATGTGTATATTCAACAATTGGTGGTTTCATTGTTTAAAGGAAAGACTTTAGTGTCTAAGGGGAGCAATCCCAGACAAAATGCCACAGACTGACTCCATTCCAGTGAAGGCAAATGCGTGTTCACCTCCCCCCAGCCCTCCAATGTGGTTCAGTCCAGTCAATGACGCAGTGTCTTTTTACTCCCCTGTGCTGCTCAATGGTTCAGTCTGTTCGGGGAATGTATTTCGGCCAAGTCCAATGACTGAGTAAAATAAGGCACTGCCCAAATCAGCGAAAAGGGCAGAATTTCAAACTACTGTCAGTTAGACACTGCGGCAGTTTGCATTTCATTTTTCTGACACAGTGTAATGATAATGAAAGCCCTTGTGAGAAATGAAATGTAATGTTGGGTCCAGATATAGCATTAACCTCAACATCTGACACAATTTCACTAATAAAAACAACATGAGGAAATGTAAATGGAAAATATAAAATGGAAGACAGCTTATTACCATGGATTCAGAGCAGAGGTAGTTGCATGAATGATATACACACAAGCTACAATGCTATAAAGATGAATATCAGGGTGGGGGGGGGCAGGGCATGACTGTAATAATGAGACTGTATGATTAGTATCAAAGACTTGAATAAATTATTACTGATGTGTGCATTTTCTCCCCAGTCTTTCAGTTATTCTTGATTTATTCACAAGATCGGCGAGGACAGGAAGGACAGTAAGTCGACCTTTAGGATGACGTGCGTTAGAAATGGCAGCTATCGCTTAGCGCCCCTTGGCCTTGGACGAGACAGGTGTATTGATACCGGCGAGTAAATCACGCTGATGGAGAGTGTTGTGGGCTCCGATTGCCCGTGATCTTGTCTGCCCGGTTGTGAACTCCGAGGCTGAAGTCAGATGCAGTACTTATCTTCGCTGGTCAGGCATGTAGGAGTTTTGAATAATGTAGCCTTTAGCTGCAGTGAAATATGAAATATGAAATCTGGGCAGAAGAAAGAATGACTTCAGTCCTGTGGACTTTTATGGTTTTTCATTAAAACCTTTGAGAGATTCGTCTCTGCCGATCAAGCGCATGTGTAGCCGCCGAGGCGTTATTTTCCATCTTCTTCGAAATCGCTAATTCAGTCTTTCTTTTCTCTCCTCCTCTTTCTCCCCTCCCCTGACGTGTTTAAATCTTCACACCTCTTCACCTAATGGCGCTCCTTATCTCCGGACTAATCCTCTGAATGCTGAAAATTGGTTTTGCCTCATCATCCATACCACGCTTGACAGGTAAGAAAAAAAAACTGGCTTTATATTTAAGCTCCGCCTAAGAGTTTTCTTCATCGCTATGCATTTCTTTGTTTCTGTTTGCTGATTGTCCTGATGGCGGTAATCCAGCTGCCTTTGCTGTGTCCCTGCTGTGAAAGTTAGAGCAGCGACCTTGTGTTTTGGCATTATTATGGTCTCACTGAAGCGTGACACCTTTTATGTGAACTCTGATGGTGCCACGAACAGCCCGAGTCCAGTGCACTGTTGAAAGTTTGGGCTCATCAGTTCAGATGTTTCCTCTAATATACTGTATATGGATTTTCATCAGATAAAACATTTGCCAGAAATGGGAAAACCACCTTTTAATAGCGTACTATTTATTCGAAAAAAAAACAAAAATAATTGATTAACTACACATTGAAATGAATGAGAAATGGAAACTGATAGAGAACAATAAATCACCTCAAAGAAACTCACAGAACATTCCGGCACACAGTCATGTGGTAGAAACACAACGATAACACTAACAAACAGGGGGTCTGACAGAAATCTACAGGACCCCCCCAAGTATCGATCGGATGTCACTTTGATCTCCCTCAAAGCCAGTGGGATATAAGTTGCCGCTTCCACTAATGAAGGTTTCGCTTTTGCAGGCCTGCGGCATTCGGTCTTTTTCAGATGCACCCCAGGAACCAAGATGCTGGCTTTGGTGCCTGCGATCAGATGTTTCTAACTGAACTTAAAAGAAAAGATCACACATTTGTGGGCAGTTTCAATCCCAGATGACCATCGATCTGACCTGATCTGAGGTCAGCGTATAGCTGCAGTGAACACTATGGTCTCTGTTTTGGTCAGCATGCAATATTCCCGGGTCCCATAACCAGGAGTGCAGTTTGAAATCCTTCTCCAACTGTTAAAAATTGACATCATCTCATCACATCCATGTGGCTCTCCTACCTTCATCCACAGACCTGCTGTTTGGGTGGATTAGTGCCTCTAAACATCCCTCGGCATCTGAGTGATAGTCTGACATACTGCCTTCCTCGCTGACGCTGACCCTGGATCACTGTCACTCTTAGAAATGCAGGTCACAGGGCAGGTGCAACCGGTCTGCCGGAAGAATGTCGTATGTCGATTCCTCTTCAGAAAGTGCGGACCCCCCGCCCACCAGTGTTGTCAAGCTTTTGAAAACATTTTTTACATTTACATTTTATTCATCTAGCAGATGCTTATAACACAACATTTTTTTTTTTGTTGAGAAAGCAGGGTCAGATAGTCCCTGGAGCAATTCCCAGTTAAGGGCCTTGCTCAGTGAAAGCCCTTGTGAGATATGAAATACAAGGTTAAGGTCCAGACATAACATTAACCCTAACAACTGACACAATTTCACTAATATAAACAACATGAGTAAATCACTCTGCCAAATTTGTGCCAGCACCCTTCCGATTACAGGTACACGGTTCACATCCAATGAGGGTGAAGACCTCTTTTAGCTCACCATAAGGTTATCAATCCCCACTTGTACATATTGTGATTTCCACAAGCCCAGTATGGATAAACAACGACAATGGAAAGATGACCATCCACTCCTGCACCCGAGTAGTGATGTTACACGTATGCTTCCAAGCTCGTTACACCTTTCGGCAGGCAGGATTTTAATAGATAAATGTCAGCGTTGAAAGCAGCTGTGGTATGATTCTAATATGCATGTGTTTGCATTGAAAATGTTAGCGTCGAGTGCTTCGCAGCGCCGTCAGTCTGTCGAAGGCCATATGTTTCAATCCGTCGAGAACATTTATCTCCAGGGGAATCTGTGATCCTCCGCAGCAGGAACCTTCACGGTGTTGCGGTTTTCTTCCGGCACTTTCGCGGTATCCATGACGCCGAAGTCATTGTTTATTTTTTTTTTTAAATATTTTTATGCGTGAGAGTTCTATTTATCGTACGACAGCGTCACCAGGGAGTTAAAATAAAATGGGATGTATCTCAGCAGCTGCTAACGTTTTCAGCAGCTCTTCTCCGGTTGCTGTGATGGTCACTGTGGATTTCATAGCTTGCTAAGCCCTCTAGCAAATTGGCTTTCTATCTGAGGGTGGGATCAGATATACAGTCACCAAACACGGTTGGAACACGAAAAGTGTGGCCAGTAGGCTTTGTGGCCTTGGCAAAAAAAAAATAAAAAATCATATCTACGGAAGCAGGAGCTTGATTTCTAAGCCAAGAAGAAGTTCCTCAAACCTAATCCCTTACTTCCCTGCCATTTTATGGACTACTGTTTACCTGAATTCCCTCTACTTCGTCCTTTCAGCCGCTGTACTTCCCTGAGGTTCCTCATGGGACTATGGGCGTAAATTATTGGGGGGGGGGGGTTGTAACCCCGCCCAATAATCAAAAGTAGTGAATACCACCCCTGGACCTCCTTAAAACCTCAAATCCTCGCAGTGCTCAACCCAAAGTTATGCCCTTGAATGGGACACATGTTTTAACTAGGGCTATTCTGTTTATACGACAGTAGGTTTTGTTGACTCTCTGATTAATTTTCTTATGCGTAATTATTCCAGACAGCCTGAGCAGAGTCTCTGAAGTTATTGACCTTCCTTTTTCAGCTGCCTGCCGTCTTTGAATGCATTGGAAGGCTGTAAACAATGAAACGGAAAGAGTGCATTGATCCATATTGGTTTATAGCACTTGTAAAGTCTTGTAAGTGTTCAAAAGACACACAAGAAAAGCTCTTCAGGCTGTAACAGGGTCTGTAAGGGCCTTTGCTAATGTTCTTTGAGTTCTCAGTGTTTTTCAACAAAACAGGCAATATTTCAGTCCATGTAGAGAGGAGATGAGAAGAGTCAGGATATTCTGGAAGGTTCTGCACACACACACACACACATACACATACTATACTGTAACAGAAGGGGCAGGTTTCTTGTTTCTAGGGCCTAACTCAAAAAGTGCCCCCAGCAGTGTAGTGACTGTTTGTGGTCAACAGGTGTCTCCCAAACCTTGGGGGGCCCATGCAGATGCATGGTTTGAGGGGTGGAAAACACTGCCATTAAATAACAGCATTATTTGTCAGTTTTTTTTTTACAGCTGATTTCATCATTTCAATGGAAACTGTATTTGCAGATTTTAAAATATTCTGTTGTAACCAGCACAAAGTTGTTTAATATGCTCACCCGTAAAATGTTATTGAACACCTTGCATACATTCTGAGTTGCATGTGTGAGCTGGGGCTCAGGGGGTGGAGTAAGGTCAGGGCCAAGGGACCAGGACAGGGGACACTGATAAATTCAGATGGCAGAATCTGCATATGTTTCATCCTCACAAATTTACATTGTCATTGGCTGGGGGTGATTAATAGCACAAGGCAAACCAATTAGATTCTCTATAATACACCTAGCTGTTAATTTTATTGACACTAAGTATTTCCATGCAAATATGAAATTATAACCTTGGTTGACTTTGATTTTTAGCCTCTGTAAACACTAAATAAGCAGAAATGTTGTTTCTGAGGCGTAAGCAAGCTGCCAGAGGGTCTTGGCGGGCTAGCATTCAGCTGTCTTCACGCGAGTGCGCGGACGGATCCGTAATACAAATGAGGCTGCTGTCCAAGGTCCGGCAGAATGCAAAATGCGCTCTCTGTCCCGTTCACCCTCTAGATGCCGCTGGCACAAGAAGGAGCGGTAGACCCGCAATCGGGGGCTTTATCTCCACCTCAGGAATCGAGGCAGGATCGGCCAGCGCATCCTAACGAGCGTGCTGGCATGCGGGCACACGCACATGTTCGCATGCATGCATGGGTGACACATTCCGAAGTACAAATGCGATCACGTGTTCCGGAGCATATGGCTTGCTGGCTTAATAACAGGAGCATCGTTCATCCCGAGCGGAACGGGATACATTTATCCAATCCGTTTTTTTCCCCCCAGCCCAGGATGAAGACACAGAGAGCAATTTTCAAAAGACCTTTCTGTAGAAAGGGGCACCCTGGTTGACTCCTCTGAGACTCAGGAGAATGTGGGGGGAAGCGGAAAGGCAGCTTTTATTATTGTATGACTTTAATAAGTGTTGCCGCAGTGCACGAAGCAGCTGAGGCTTCAGGGCATGGCTCTGAGATGCCTGCATCTGAAGGCGCGGGGAGTGTGTTGCATTGCCGAGAAAAAGGAAAGCGCAGGATTTAAATCATTGTAGTTAAAGCCTTGCCTAGATTGTAAGGTGTTCTGTTTTCTCTTTCCCAGATAAAATTCATACAGTGGTACACAGAAGATCGATGATTCTGCATCAATAAGCTACTAACCCGATACGAGAGAGAGAGAGAGAAAGAGAGAGAGAGAGAGAGAGAGAGAGAGCAGAACAGAACGACAATGCAGGCTTTATGGTCCCAGCTTTTCCTGCGACTGTTTAACTGAGACAATGGTGAAGCCATCATATAAGCATTTATTTTGGGATCAGTTTTAATAAATGACCTCCTTCAGGCTTAACAAATAAGCATCCTCGTCAGCAGAAGAGTGACTGAACGGATAAATGAGAGGACTAGACGGGGTGGTGAGGGGATGGAGGCTACGGAAAAGGACAATAAGGCCTCTACCTATGGAGGGTGTTTTGTGGCAATATTCAATAAATAAATATGTTAGATGATTATTTAAATTTTTATTAACATTTTTATTTAAATGACTATTGATGAATATGTCATTTAAATGATTATTTAAAGAAGCATTTAAATTGCTATTTAAATGATTGTTTAAATCACAGTTTAAATGATACTAGCAACTATTAAAATAATCTGTTAAAGTCACCCATCAAACTCAGTGGGCGGGCTCTAGACAGAACATGACATCTTATTGGTTACACTGTGAACTAAGTCACAACAAATCGATCTTGCCTAGTCGATTGAATTCTCATTTATAACCGCGTTTTGTCGGTTCCGTCTTGGGGCTGTAAACCAGAGGTGGCAATTTCAGGTCCAAAGAGTAAAAATCCAGACCAGGATTTTGTTTCAACCAACCAGCTGAGCGTAAAGAGTCATAGTCAAATAGTACTCAAGTGGTTGGTTGAAACAAAATCTTGAAAAGGAACGGCCCTTAAAGTTACAAAGCCTGCTAAGTTTTGTTTCCCATAAAAATATAATTGTTGTAGCGAAACAAATTCCACACTCTCGTCGAACTTAATCATCAAGATTTCTAAATTCCGGAACTGTATTGAAAAATAACGTTGCCTATGAAAGGAAGCAAATAAGAATTTCATTGTACTTTGGAAAGTGTACTTTGTACATACAACACTGCTTTCTTAGCTCAGATTGAAATCGGAAGCAGATGATAGGGAGGCAAAAGACCAACAATCTGTAAAGAGCCGAACATGCTATGCATGGAGAAAGAGAGGTTAAAAACCCACAGTCTATAAAGAGCAGCATGTGCTATGCACAGAGAATGGGAGGCTAAAGACCCGTGATCTGTAAAGAGCAGTACTGTATGTGCTGTGTATGGAGAAAGAGAGACTAAAGACATGTGATCTATAAAGAGCAGTATGTGCTGTGCATGGAGAAAGAGAGGCTAAAGACCCGTGATCTGTAAAGAGCAGTATGTGCTGTGC
>JAODKC010000001.1:48261743-48272642 GCA_026777985.1 Mormyrops attenuatus | reverse complement strand
TGTGACTCATTCATCATCTTGATTAAATCTAAGATTCCGGGAGCTCGCCGAGTTCGCTTAGCTCTCCTCTCATGGCTGAAGAAGTACAGGGGGCCGCTTTCAAACCCAGAGCAGCGAGGGGGGGGGCAGCAGTGGAGGGGGTGATTAATGCACACCAGGGCTGCACCGCCGTCGGCCTTATTCATGAAGATTTATATGAAAAGGAGGCGCTACACGTTAGCCTCGCAGCAACAACCGCAAATAAAGATGTACTTCACAGCTCCGGACGATTATGTATAAACGAAAACAGCCCACTTGTCGAATCGGAGGAGGGCTGCGGCTCTGACATGCCGTGACCTACATCCGAGACGGCCGGCTTATTTTACCATTACCGGCACTTCAGTAGATGCTCACAAAGAGCGCTAGAATGGGAGTATATTAATTACTATTACTATATCGTAATTATAATTCCTTAAGCATGCTGCACTTACGAGTGCTTATGGCAGCTCACTCTGTGTTATATACCGCGCGCGTGACCCGTCTGATGTATATGCATCACACCGCCTCGTTTAAAGGCTATTCACCGGAGACGGCCCCTTTTGAAAACGATCCTATTGCATGAATTCATGTTTAATTTAGCTTGTTAGCGCTGATGATGGGGAGCTATGCTGGAGAGAGGAGAATGGACTCAGGTGTGGTCTGTTAAGATCTCTCCAGGATGGAGGCACAGGGGAGCCCAGGGGACGATGTGAGTTGAAGGGGGCTCTCTGTCTGTCTTAATGCCTTCAGAGATGAATCCTTCGTCCGAGTCACATGTGCATGTAAGCAAACTGCACTAACAGGCTCAGTCTTTCATGCATGCTAGATAATGCCCTCCACCAAGTAGCTGGTACCCCACCATGTCTTTCCTCCCGGAGCCTTCTGTCCCAGCTCTGGCGCAGATCGCCCGCTTTAACGAGGCCCTGAGGTCGCCGTGAACCCGACGGATGGCAGGGGCTTAGCTGTCGAGTGCGGTGAACGGGGCGCAAGGCTGATGCCGGGATAATGAGGGGGGGGCGCAGAGCGGGGGGGGTTCAAATCGAGGCCGCCGCTGGGCCGCCGGCTGCCTGCTCTGGTGTTTCACTCTCCAGAGTTTAAATAACATTCAGAAACAGTAAAACACCTCTGACTCCCTGCAGGGGCGGGGCCACAGGGGCACAGGCCCTTGCTGAAAGCTGACTGGTCCACGGAGTGCCCCCCTCCCCTGTCACTCACCGATTCAAAACATTTCATTGGCTAATCAAAATGTTGGCCCCTCTGTATGAATTATGGTCCCTTTTCTTCCCCTTAATAAATCCTAGAATCGCCCCCTGATTCCCTGGGGTGGGCACAGCAAACAGAAACATGGGCCCCAAAGTTCACATAAATAAGGCCCATTATTGGGCACAAACTCTCCAGAATCAGAAGTCCAAACTCATTATCCTCAGTATTTTTATTTAGAAAATACAATTAAACTCATTCTAATAAAGCCTCCATTCAATAAGCAGTTGAAGGAAATTGAGGGAAGGATAAATTCTTATAAATAGCAATAAATCATTTATAAATGATAATAATAAGTAATAAATAATGCATTAGCTCGATTTTGCCATCACCACTCTTTCCAGAAACATTTCCCATTGTCCCTGACCAGCCTTATATTATGCCAGTCAAGTTCCTTGGCCTTGCGGGAAAGAGCAGAAGTATGTTCATATCTTGGAGTTGTGTTGGGTTACGTATATAATATATTTAATATATACAGTATTTAATATAAGTTAATATAAGGTTATCAAAATCAGAATTTAATATAACCGGTAAATGATTTTATCTATATTTTAGCAGTATGGCTTGATTTCAGGCACGGATCCCCTAACCCAAAGATACTCTTTAAGCATTAGGACATATTTTTCATTCAGCTGATTACAAAAAATACAAATCTGGGCATTATAATAAGATGTAATCACATTTATTACCGTCGAGAAGTTGTTAAACATATTTCTGAAACTCTCGAAAGAAAAAGCAAATGACAAGATGTTACTGGAAAACCATGCAGATCCTTGCAATCCATCATTCTACGTGATTTAACCCTAAGCGGTTGTGTAGGGAGTAGCGGGAAGTTTTCTGATGAGTAGCATCTATAGATGATGTAGCTCTATCTGCATGTTTATTTAACCCCGTTGATTAATTCGCATTAAACAGGCCAGAGTTAGAGTGGCACTTTATTGAAAACGTATTAGAAGCAACAGTGATTGATTGGTGGGCATACTCAGTGAATGTTTCTGCAGTGGGGTCAGGGGAAACGGATTAGTCTTGCTGCCAGATTCGCTGGGTCCATTCTCATATTTCAATTAATTCTACTGAGGCTCTGTAATTGAATAATTTCTAGTCGTAACCAATCATCTGCTTAATGGCCCATTTCAGCCAATAAGACAAGTGGTACTTTCATCCCCCCCCCCACATTTTCTTTTAACAATCATTAAGATTCTTTTTAATATATATGTAGCTGGTTTTACTACATGGACTCTGTCCAACAAACTGAAGAGTTATGGTGACTCTGATTGGATGGGACACCTTCATCCTGAAGCAACAGCTATACACAAAAGGTTCATACAGGATGTTCACCTGGGCCAATCGGAGCCCATGTGGCGCCTTGGGCAAGCTTCACCCCCTCTGCCCCCCCCCACACATTTCATCACCCGATATCATTCTGCGATGGACGCTTGTCCTGCCCTCAGAAAATGGCGCCATGTCTGAATGCATTCACTGATGAGACTTCTAAGCGCTAAGATAAGTTGCTCTGGCTAAGGCTGTCCGCCAAATACCATAAATGTAAATGTAAATGTCTTTTCATGGGTCAACCCTCGCTAATATTCACAAACGGGAAAATTAAAAATGGACACTGTAATCTAGGATGTGCTGTGTAAGGGTCCCCACTACTTAATTTGACAATAGAAATCTATGTAATAGCCAGTTGCATCGATCTCAGCTGTTTAATTGTTAATTGTTTCACTGTTAATTTGTCTGGGTGATGAACAATTAGCAACCGCACCTGTTTGCTAAGAGCAATTACTGGCTACACGCGGCTTTGTTAGAGAGCCTGCGTCGTTAGCTGGCCTTCTGCAGATGGAGTTTGCGTGCTTGTTTTTATGCATGAAATTAGATAAAATTGTCCCTCAGCACTTTGTTCAGAATGGTATGGGGGGGAGGGGGTAGAATTCTGCACAAAACTGTAACCTAGTTCTCCCCAGAATGTTTCCGTGATGCTCGGGTAGCAGATGAGATCCGGAGGAGTCCGGTGCTGACCGGAACGGACAGCATTGCCTGTTACGTAAGACGGACCGGCGGCAAGCGCGTGCAAAATGTCTTTTGGGGAATCTTTTTCATGTTCAGGAGCAGCGGAGAAGGGGGTGGAGGGGCTTGGGGGGGTTAAAGCCCATGGGTTATTACGGACGGATGCTTAAAAATTAACACTTTGAGGTCGGCCAGCTTATTTCTGCTTCTGTTCCTCGATTCTGATTATCCCCGAGATGAAAGCAGTATCTAGCGAGTCCTGGTCACGGCCCCGGGAATCGCTGACACTGCTTTGACAGAATCCTCAGAAGCTGATTATCAAAGCTGCCATTTTCTCTCCTCAGATAGATGTGTGCCGTGAGCAGGACACGTAGCCGATATAGCCCATTCATCTGTCCCTTGCTCTCTGTTCTGGGGGTGCGCTGTTTGAAACACACTGCTCTAAAGCGTCTGCAACTGAAATGTTTTCCCAGGAGTAGCTCTCATCCACATGGTCACTCCAGTTTGCTGACATAGCTACTGAAGCGACAGACTCCTGGGGCTTTAAGCAGGATGACCTTTGTTGTGCTTTTGGCATGGAGTTTTCGTTTATCTCACCCCCCAAGGTCAAGATGGAGAAAAAAACTTTACAGCTGTTGCCTGACTTTGATTGTAGAGAGTCTTTGGTTTGAAATACCCCGATAGGTATTTCACAATGCTGGAATCAGCTGAAGATTGAGGTGACATTGAGGGTCTTAACAGTTGTATGATTTAAATGGGAACTTGAAGAATTGCAAGTGTTTTATATGTTTTTTTGCCACAGAGGATTGCTGTGCAAAGCCAGACATTCCATCTTACAGCTAAACTGAAGTGAAAGGCTTCTAGATTAACAATGTCATGTTTTAGGCTGTGGCTACACCTAATATTCTCCAGTGTTTAACAAAACCACTGAAAATACAAATAAATAATATACATCACAGTCCATTGGGAAGGCTACATTGGCAGTAGTCAAAATAACAATTTAAAAATGTTAAACTGTAGGAGTGTGCTGTTGGCACCACTCTTAAAATCGTTGCTTTCAGTTAAAATCAGAACTGAAGAAAGACTTGATCGTGTGTTAATGTAATTCTCAGCTGTGGTCTGAACACTGTGCTTGGGGGGGGTTTCCTGTTGCTATGATTCTGTCAATGACTTTCTGCCTGGATCTTCCTCTCCGTCATGCTATGTTTTTGTCCAGCTGACAACGTGTCACATTCGTGTCCCAATAACCAGACAGGGACTGAAGTGGAGAGGAGCTGGAATTGTAGTAGAAGAGGCAGAAGTGGTGCAGCCTCCTGTTTGGGAGGGGAGAGGAATGGGGGTGACTTGAGGGAGAGATACTGCAGATGTTCAGTTGTCTAGCGGAAATGTCCCACACCATCACGTGAACAAGGCTTGACATTTCTCATGCCAGGCAGATGCCAATGCTGCCCAGACAAAACAATGTCACATCCCATAACACACATGCAGTAAGAATGTTCCTGAGAGGATCCGGATCACCTTGCTATGTAATATCGATGCTCGAGCATAAATCCTGTGGTAAATATCTAGGTGTTCAGGTGATTGGCGGAACAAACATGGTTACGTTTGCCATTAAATAAGAAATCCCTACTGACAGCCTCTGGTATCAGTGCTGACTGACACCCAGTGCTCCAATTTCCCATCAGCCCTCTCTACACGTCACACTACATCCTCTACAGCCATTGAGAAAGCTAAGGTAGCTGTGGTCACCGTCACAGTCACTGACAGACTTTGAAGGTACACAGTTATACCCATAAGTCTCTGAAGTCTGGTGAACTTTATGGTGAAGGTTTAGCTTATTTATTAACTTAGCTTACTGTCAAAAGTCAAGGTGTCTTTATTGTCATCTTCAACTATATGACCATGGGTCATACACTGAGATGAAATGTCGATCTTGTAGGTTGTTGTGAAAGAAACAGTAATAAATAGAATATAAATTCACACTTATAAAAATGAAATTTTGAGACATGGACATGAAGCAGAAAACTAGTTAAAATACATCTTAAAACAGTTTAAAAATATAGTACAAGGGAGCAATAACACAAAATGAATAAGAGAGCGCAATAAGTAGATTTGGGTACCAGTCGCATGATTCCAGCACAGAGACAGTGGTTTTAGAGAGGCTGTTATCCAAAACAACTAATAGACTGTATTCCTTCAAACAGCCAGACATTTCATCTCAGGAATTGTACAAGCAGCTTTTAACTCACACATCCGTGTCATAAACCATCGCTCACCCGCCGCCTCTGTTCATGTTTTTAAACATTCCTACACGAGCGACGGACTCGCCTTCTGAAGCTCACGTTTCCACCGCAGGGCATCCGCCATCAGCGCCCGTCTCTCTGACACTGTAAAATGCTAATTATTATTTAGCGCTGTTGCCATGGCATGCCAGCGAGTTCCCTGAGCCAATCTCTGTGGACCATGAGTAGGCACACTTGCAATGGGCACTGATTCTCTGTGTCTGAAACTAATCAACAATTATCCGTCTCTCTTCCCCTAAAAAAGGGAACACATCAAAAAGAAGATTTATTCCTGGCTCCTGATTAAAAAAGAAGCAGGGAAACAGTGTTAAGCCCTCAATTTTGAAGATGTCTTAAGGGATTTCGCTATAGAATCAGAGATGAATACGGTTCTATAAGGATGCATCAGGGCCTGTAACACTGAAGCTCCTTATCTGCTCTGTAATCCTGTTCTACATAAAACCTGCTTTAACAGATGAATAGCTGAATCAAGCTCGCTCTTCTCCGTGGGGCCGACATAATTGGGTTGGTGTACAGAAGTAATAATGACGGTGATGATGTTGCAGCAGCAAGGTGGATGGTAATTAGAGAGGTGTTGCATCATCCATTACGTTGCAGGGGGGAGCTGAGTGCTGTTGCGTCACTCTGCAGTGGCTGTGGGTGAGAATCCGGCCCTGGCTCAATGTGTAAGGCTTACATGAGGTTTCTGTGTTCTCCCTGGGTTTCCGGGGGCTTCCTGTGGGTATTCCGATTCCGTCCCGGCATCCAGGGTGACAGGTCACTGCAAAAATTCTCCCAGAGATCCAGTGCTTCCAAGGGTACCATATGGATCACTGTGAGCAGAGCTTGGTAAGCATTTGTGAAATATAAAATAGAAAAGTGATTTTTTATTAATCCTTGTGGGGAAATTCTCTTTTTGCCAACCCCATCCTACTCTCCATGAGACACAGAGACACATATACAAGTGAGAGCAAACTTGGGGGTCACACCCAGGGTCAGCCAGCGTGCAGCACTCCAAAAGCCGGGGCTTAAGGGCCTTGCACAGGGGCCTAATGGCAGCACCAGTCTACTGACCCTAGGCTTCATGCTATCTTCTGTCTCATCACGGGTGTCATGTCCGGGCATGGATGATGGCCCACAATGCACCTTTCAATTTCAGGGAATTTTATTTGAAGCTAAACTGAAAACATTAAAAAAACAAGGGGTCAAATCAAAGACAGGCATGTTATAGGTCTTGAACATATCGCTGTGGGTCATTTATAATTACTCAAGAACTAGAGACTAAGACGAGATACCAGTAACACCGTAGATACGAACTAGCTGCAGGTATACAACTAAATCACAGATAGAGTGAACCAAGAACAAAGACACTAGGGGCAAAGACTGCATAAACACAAGGACCAGCCCTCTCTACACGTCACACTACATCCTCTACAGCCATTGAGAAAGCTAAGGTAGCTGTGGTCACCATCACAGTCACTGACAGACTTTTAAGGTACACAGTTATACCCATAAGCCTCTGAAGTCTGGTGAACTTTATGGTGAAGGTTTAGCTTATTTATTAACTTAGCTTACTGTCAAAACTCAAGGTGTCTTTATTGTCATCTTCAACTATATGACCATGGGTCATACACTGAGATGAAATGTCGATCTTGTAGGTTGTTGTGAAAGAAACAGTAATAAATAGAATATAAATTCACACTTATAAAAATGAAATTTTGAGACATGGACATGAAGCAGAAAACTAGTTAAAATACGAACTAGCTGCAGATATACAACTAAATCACAGATAGAGTGAACCAAGAACAAAGACACTAGGGGCAAAGACTGCATAAACACAAGGACCATGATTACACATAGGGTTGACAAAACCGACTCCTGGAGCATAAATAACCAAAAGTGCAGTCAATGGTCTGAGGCTGAATGGTTATCAACCTCGTACTCAGCTCCTTCAGGTACATGGTGTCCCAGGGAACAGGGAGAACTATGAGGATTGTGACCGGTGATAAACCTAAGGGAACACGATGAGCAGAACGGAATGACCAGAGACACCCACTGGGCAAACAGGGAACTACAACATTAGACTTTGACACTGGGAGAATACCAAGACGTGGGCTCGACTAGGAACACTGGGAAAGACTTGCAACATGTGCTGGTCATCAGGGAACTTGAGATGAAGGACAGGACAGGGACCAATCCTGAAAAACGGGCACATTGTCTTAACCCACTAAGCCACAAACCACCCATTGATTATAGGAAACTCTAGACACAGAGAGCATGAGTTTATTGTTTTTATTTATTTGTTTGTTTTTATCTTGAGGGCTCTGCATTAAAAAGGTGGTAAATCTACCAATTATTCAGCATTAACTTTAATGCTTTAGCTGGTTTTATAGACATTTTATAGTCTTTAACTTTGGTGGTTTATTTATCTACACACTGGAATTTACATTTTTATTGTTATTTTACATTCACATTTTTATTGTTAATATTCAAGTTATAATCGATTAGGGCAATAAGTATATAAAATAGCAAAAGCATTTGCTAATTTGCTAACAGTGCTTGAATCATATATATGAATGAATGAATGAATGAACGAACAAATGAATTAAATGAAACTTTATTGTCATTATACATCCAGTACAATGAAATACTATTTCTCTATTCTCTGGTCAATACAGTAGAGTAGCATAAAGATAAGCAAGAATAATATTGAGAGGTCATTAACAGTTTTGAGCCACAATCTCCAGGCTATGGAGTGATTTACTCGTGTGCTTGTGTCATGTTGTGCCTGTAAAACGCTATAATTTCAAAAGGTTTACAGAGATAATTACCACACTTTATCGCTTGCTTTTCCCAATTTCCTAATCAAAAATATTTTCTTTTAATCCTTATATCTGACATGTCCATTTGTTACAATTGAGTGGAGTACTTTGAGAGCTACCATTATCTATTCCTCTGTGTACAGTCTTTTATTTCCACAAGACTCAGATGAGTCATCTTTATTTCCCGCTTTCTGACTCACCTGCATGGCATGAAAGAAAAGCACACAAATTAATAAATGGCGAGTGGAAAAATGAAAAAAATAAATAAGACTGTAAAATCATAATGACTAATTTAAAGATACCCTTGTCTGCCACGTGAGATAATCCAGTTTCTTCAAGGGAAGGAGAAAATTAACGGAGTAGCTGGGAGCTTTTGAACAGGAAAGAGCATTGGGAATGTTTGGGAAGTTAAACATTTCGGAGGTAAGAGGCGAGGTACGAAGGACATCAAGAGAGGGGAAAAAACAAGGATGGGATTCAGGAAGTTGGAGTGCAACATGGAATGTCAAATGAAGAAAACCTCTGTTTTGTGGAGACTGTTCAGCTTCTGCATCGCAATGGGGAGGGAGGGGGGTTGACAGTGACAGCAGAGGCTTCTGATAGGGTGACCGGAGGGCACTGCTGGGCCTGCAGTAGAAAGCCCGGAGTGTTGTAGCTCAAAGGCGCCCTTATCTGTGGGGCAGTGGCATGATGTTGAAAATAGGACCAGGTCATATGGATCATGCAAGATGAGGGTGAGATAGTTAGAGGAGGGAAGAGACAGAGGAGAGTGGAGGGCTCTTTTGGGAAGGAAGAGGGTAACAGTAAGTGAAAGTGTACTGGCGATCGACTCCAATAGACAGATGCTGGTGAGCATCCTGGGGAGTCTGCAGGCTGCTGTATGCACCCCTCTTCCGACAAAGACAAATGGATCCCATCTGTCCCCACGGATGGGTCGCATCCCATGGTTAAATGCCCTTCCTGAGCTTGTGTGTCATAATGACGTGATGGGTCCTGGTACTCAAGGAGGGATAAGGGATATTGGGAATTCACACAGTGAGAATTTACACTGTGGGAATTGACACTGTGGGTCTCGAGAAGGGAGACGCTCCATTCTCGAATCTAAAAACCGTCGTGCGAATGCCACTCGCCTCCGAGGCACTCCCACACGCAGATTGGAAACCTGCGGAGCCTCCATGGATTTTTCTGGGCCTCTCCTGATGGCAGTGATAATTGAAATATAATGATGTGTGACAGTTTATGACACTGTGATAAATGGCTTCTTCTCCCCCTCTCCTCCTCCTCCTCCTCAGTGCACTTCCTCCTGTCCCTCAGTAGATGCCGCCATCGTCTGGTCATGGGAGCTGAATATTTACTCCCCATGGGTTGCCAGGTGCGACCTCTTCAGCCTTTTGTTTTCCCCACACTACAGTTGTTAACAATGCACCGGTACTGACAAGAAGTTAACAGACCCCCCTCCAAATCTCTGGCCTGGAATGCCGCCTTTATTTCGACTAACTGAACAGCAGGGGACACAATGGTTAAACATAATGCCCCACCAAATGGTCCTTCCTTTTCTAACACATGGAATAATCCGCTTTCCACTGCACCAGGTACTGTACTTTTTGTACTTCAAGAAATTACCAAAAGCATGGTATTTCAAAGTGTTGGTTTTCCAGTGGCGTAAAAACTGGTACCAGTGCCGAAAGACATCACAACATGAGGCGGAGTATTTTGTACTGAATTCAAAAATGGCTTTAGTATTTTATAGGGTTGGACGATGAGCGATATTAATACCAATTGCACATGCAATTCTTACATCGTTAGTCAGCTATATTAAAATCAGGCTTTTTCTTGCTTTCAGTTCTGTACAGACATTATAACGAGGGGGTTAAATTTTCACTAAAATATTTTTACTCTGTCATAAGAAAAACTTAGAAAGCTTAGCACTTGTCATAATTATTCCTTTTATAGATTGTCTATCCATCCATCCATCCATCCATTATCTACCACTGTTCCGGGTCGGGTTGCAGGGGCAGCAGTCTAAGCAGGGAAACCCAGACTTCCCTCTCCCTGGCTACTTCGTCCAGCTCCTCTGGGGGAATCCCGAGCTGTTCCCAGGCCAGCCGGGAGACATAGCCTCTCCAGCGGGTCCTGGGTCTTCCCCGGGGCCTCCTCCCAGTGGGACATGCCCAGAAGACCTCACCAGGGAGGTGTACGGCAGGCACCCTAACCAGTTGCCTGAGCCACCTCATCTGGCTCCTCTCGATGCGGAGGAGCAGCGGCTCTACTCTGAGTCCCTCCCGAATAACCGAGCTTCTCACCCTGTCTCTAAGGGAGAGCCCAGCCACCCTGCGGAGGAAACTCATTTCAGCCGCTTGTATTCGCGACCTCGTTCTTTCAGTCACTACCCACAGCTCATGACTATAGGTGAAGGTAGGAACGTAGATCGAATGGTAAATCGAGAGCTTTGCCTTTTGGCTCAGCTCCTTCTTCACCATGACAGACCGATGCAGCACCCGCATCACTGC
>JAODKC010000001.1:48247049-48261643 GCA_026777985.1 Mormyrops attenuatus | reverse complement strand
GCGCCCCATCCCCACCATAAACAGTGTTGATGCTGCACCACTTTCCTGCCCTGAGCCGCCGGATGGTGGACCAGAATTTCCTCAAAGCCTTCTGGAAGTCGTTCTCCATGGCCTCACCAAACTCCTCCCATACCCGAGTTTTTGCCTCAGCGACTGCCGAAGCTGCATTCCGCTTGGCCCACCCAGTACTCATCAGCTGCCTCCGGAGTCCCATAGGCCGAAAAGGCCCAATAGGACTCACGTCCCTCCAGGTCTTACTGTCATTGCCCACGTGAGCATTGAAGTCCCCCAGCAGAACAAGAGAGTCCCCAGGAGGAGCGCTCTCAACACCCCTTCCAAGGACTCCAAAAAGGGTGGGTATTCTGAGCTGCCTTTTGGCACATACACGCAAACAACAGTCAGGACCCGTCCCCCCACCCGACGGCGAAGGTAGGCTACCCTCTCGTCCACTGCGGTAAACCCCAATGTATAGGCGCCCAGCCAGGGGGCAATAAGTATGCCCACCCCTGCTCGGCGCCTCTCCCCATGAGCAACTCCTGAGTGGAAGAGGGTCCAACCCCCCACAAGGAGACTGGTTGCAGAGTCCACGCCGTGTGTCAAGGTGAGCCCGACTATATCTAGTCGGAACCTCACAACCTCGCGCACCAGCTCAGGCTCCTTGCCCACCAGAGAGGTGACATTCCATGTCCCTAGAGCTAGCTTCTGCAGCCGAGGATCGAACCGCCAAGGTCCCCACCATCGGTCACTGCCCAGCTCACAATGCACTCGACCCCTTTGGCCCCTCCTACAGGTGGTGAGCCCATTGGAGGGGGGACCCACGTGCCTTCTTCGGGCTGTGCCTGACCAGGCCCCATGGGTGCAGGCCTGGCCACCAGGCACTCGCCATCAAGCCCCACCCCCAGGCCTGGCTCCAGGGGGAGGCCCCGGTGACCCATGTCCGGGCGAGGGAAAACGTGTATCCAAATTATTTCTCATCATAGGGGTCTGATGAGCTGCACTTCGTCTGGTTCCTCACCCAGGACCTGTTTGCCTTGGGAGACCCTACCAGGGGCATAAAGCCCCGGGGCAACTTAGCTTCTGGGATCATTGGAACACGCAAACCCCTCCACCATGATAAGGTGTCGGCTCCAGGAGAGGAGTTTTTTTTTAAATCATGTGTTCTCCGAGACAATCATAATCATTTTCATGCTTGCTGTTTAAATCACTCATAGATGGGTTTCTGAGAAATTTCTGAACTTCTTTTTTGTTTTATAAATACTGCAATATTTATCACATTACTAAATTTACAACAAAATCCCATCACTAGGATCATAGTATTTTAAACACATCCTAGTATATTAAACAAAATACTTTTTACATTTCTTGTCATGCCATCCTGATCTTTTGTTGTATCTGTGCTTCTGACCAGGTCCCTTTTTTTTGCTTTGTTTATCATTGTTTGCAACTGTTTCCAAGGCAGTGTTTGTATTGTGTTCCAGAGGCAGGCTATTTGCATAACCAATCGACAAGGAAAGCATTTCAAGTCCCACCCCAAAGTACCAAAGAAGTACCCCAGCTGGTTTGGCACTTCTGGTACTGGCACTTTCGGTACTGGTACTCAACCGGAAGCTAGTGGAAAAGCGAAAGTACCAAAGTACCGCACCAAAAGTACCTCAACTGAAAGATGCTTTTTGGGAGTGTAAATCTGTTAACTATGCAGGTAAACGATGTGACTAAACCAGGACTGTAGAGCTGGACAAATCATTGCATAAATGTTGCAGAAATTAAAGGAATTGTGGGATTGCTGGATTGATGCATATGCTATACACTTTACTTCAAACAAGCTGTGAAAAAGCCAGTATCTATAAAGAGCTTAAACAAAGTGTTTAAACCACAAGCCTAGTCAGTGTCTCTTGAGGAATCCGTAAATAAAACCTGTAGGAGGGGGTCGAGACTAGTGCTGAGCCAGAGAGGCTAATCCCCAGCGCTCCGTGTTGCGTTCCCCTCCAAGGATGGAGGAGCCCACCGGTCACATGGCATCGCTGCAAGCTTTGGCCGTAAATCCCTCTCAGGGGCATTACGTTCCAGGAGAATGAAGATTTCAAGTAAATAACATATGACACGGAGACAAAGGTAATTAAAGTTAATTCCTGGGAACGTCATTCCCACTCCGTGCCAGACTCCACACTCAGAGGGGGGGCATAGAGACTGTAGCCCTGGGCAAACACTTAGATGTACAAAAAAAACATATAGCATAATCAAGATTATATTTACATTTGAATAAACCTTGACAGGCGCTGATACGCATGAAATTATTTTAATTAAAATGCCATAGAAATTCATCTAAGGAGAGCAGCGCTGATGGAAAATATCAGTCTTATTGAGTAGATCTGTCCCCGTGACAGCAAGCGCAAGATATCCTGAACGCTGTATTTCCTGTCCATACGTGGTGTGTTCTCACATTATACTTTAAACTGATGGGTTTATCGGTGATTGATTTATTGGTCGATTATTGAGAAGGAGTTTTGTGTTTATCAAATAAGGAGGTTTGTGTTTATCATATTCAAAGGAGACGTCCTTTGAAAATAATGATTTAGGCTGCATCTCATTTTGTTCAACCTTTTCGTAGCTTTGCAGAGACCTTGCGTGACTTTTTTTATGTACAGCGATTAAAATCTGGGTTTTGATCATTTATGTTCTCCTGACGTTCTGATCTCAGCAGTGATAGCTTGTCTGTTACCACGGGGCATGGCGAAGTAAAAGAGGGAAGATCCATGAAGCAGCTAACAACAAACAGAAGACTTTATTTAACTCAAAAAGAACACAAAGCGGAAACCAGAAAAGAAAGGGACCACAAGGGGTCAAAAATAAAATAGGAAAAACAAGAACTAACTAAAAGATCTAACTAAAGTAACACATTAAGGAACAGAGAAAAATCTGGAGCAAGATTGGGAAACAACACGGCAACATGCAGTAACAACTACAATAACAGACTGAGGAAATGAGCAAAGGCAGGCATTTAAATATACAGATAACAAGGACTAACAAGCGGCAGATGTGGGCTATAAGGAACTAGGGGCTACTAGGACCAGGTGAGGTCAATTAATGGATACAGCAGGTAAAAACACCAAGAGAAATTGTAGCAAGGAAAACATACTACAACCAGGGAGCAGGGAGGAAACACAAGGGACTGTAACCAGAATACATAGACATAATACACTAAGAGAACATGAAAAAAACAAAACAAAAAAAACACACAACAAAAGGAGTCTCAATGATGGCCGACCACTCAGTCCATTAAGCCGTATGGTGGCCTGGAGAGTAGGGAAACACACTAGGGCTACAAAACAGAGGGGGGAACAGGGTGGCCAGCGACAACTGCTGGCCAAATGGAGGCAAGACACATGGAACAGCGTCAGATGGATCCTGACATGGTCAGGTTATAACTGCATTTCATTTGCAATATTGCCGAGGCATCATTCCTCTTGATGACAGGCACAGTGGCCCCTAGCTGGCATAGTGTCGGTGCACACTGCGGGGCCATGTGAATATCATCACTCCCATTGCCCAGGCCCATTGCCCAGGCAGACAGCGCCTAGAGAAATCAACCTGAAGGCACTCAGAAACATGTTAAGATTACACAAAAATTACATTAAGAATAAGATTGAAAATAAGCAGGATTATTTGTGTCAAACTATGGAGGTTCTTTACGTTTATTTATCAGAAACTTTTATCCAAAGCAACATACTTTGATTTATTTTTGAGAAAGCAGGTTCAGACAGTCCCTGGAGGCAATGGGGGTTAAGGGCCTTGCTCTGGTGCCCACTGGTGAAATCATTCTGCTGAGCATAAGATTTGCACCAGCAACCTTCTGATCACAGACACAGTGTCCTGACCCAAAACCTATGCCTAATTGTCATTGTTTAATTGAATAACAGCCCAACGGACAGAATTAATGGTGAAAAATGACCTCAACATGAAGAAAAGGCAAGTCAACACACTCAATTAATGCAGAACTAGACTCACTATAAGTGGGCACAACATGCTTCATTCTGCTTTTAAATTTACAGTCCATAATAATATAATAATAAAACAGACCAAAGCGTATTACATTCTGTAGTGACAGTTATTCCCCGTCACCTGTTGGTTTTTTCAATGTTCCAATGCGTCAGTTTTGCTCACATTCACCTGCAGATTAATAAATGAAATAAATCTGACTTGTTAACTGCAGTTAGTCCCGCGACGGGTGTCAAAATGCCTTAATTCAACATGCTTCTCTAGCGGATCGATGTCACCACGGCCAGCTGTGCATCCAGCTGTGCTGACCGGCTGTCCCTCACGAAGGCCGGAGTCAATTGGTGTTAATGAGCTGAGAATCGGCAAAGCCAATCAAGCCCTTCCGAGGGTCTGCGTCATGGCGACAAAGAATATCCACAGATGCTAATTAGCCCATCGCTAATGGCATTATTCCCCCTGATCAATCCTATTTTTCCATCGCAAATCCGATGTCAGTAGGAGCTTCTCTACAAGCTGCCATCTAACAATGGAAGGATCTCAGCTCCCCACAGAGAAGGTTAACACGACATTTTTTAAAGTGTTTTTGTTCGCTACCTCCCAGTGGACGGGTGAGGCTGTTTGTAGATGCCTGCTGCAGATCTCCCGTGCTTTTTTGGTCTCATCAGCTGTATTCAACCACGACAACGCTCCAGAGAAGCGGTGTGGGACGATCAGATAGCACGATCTCCCCCCTCCATCACGCTCGTGCTCCGTGGCCTTCATGGTTATGGATCGCGGCCCATGCCAGAGCAGCATACGTGCTCAGAGTCACCCGTCTGCCAGACGTCATATTGCCATGACTTTCAGTCCTCTTGAATGCTAGTGATGAGTTAAAAACACATATATCCTGTTTAAATTCATATAAAATAGGGGCTATAGACTGAGATGGTTGTGCTTTGATACTGTAAAATATACTAGAACTGTATAAAATATTATCACAGTCATCTCAGCAGTAGAACATTTCTTTGGTAATTTTTATATGCCAAGCAGGTGTTAGACAAAACTGACTGGCAGGAGATATTAAAACTAATAAAGCTTCAGAATCCAGCCGAATTAACAACTAATACTCTCATTGGAAGTCTGTCATGAGCCAAATTAAACAAATTAATAAGACTTCCTATGTGGAACACATAATTCTCTTTTAAAGAGATTGTAAGATGGGAGGGGTGTGGCCATCTTGGGGGTGGGGGTGTCATTTGACTCAGTGTTGATTCAGTCCTCCTATTCCTTGTTTAGATGGCACTGTAAATAGTTATTTCTGCTGTGTTTTCCCTCTGCTTTGTACCTGGTAGATCTGTCCAGATTCGAATGCCTCACACCACATGAAACATATCACACATCCATCTTGGTATCTGTGCTCAGTATTAAACGATGTGAACTAATCCCATTAGACCAAAACAAGAAGATAACAACCAACTATGACTGAACAGACGAGAATGGGAATTTAAAACCAGAAACAACAAACAAACAGCATTTCCCTGCCATGCACCTAGAAACAGCTCACTACTAAATTTTGATGCTCAAGTGAATTGAAGATAGTGTCACAGTGCGATGTGCACACGATATTTTGTCCAGTTCAGTTTCTTGGAAATTGGAAGTAGAAGGCAAAACAAAATCCATCCATCCATCTATCCATCTTCCAACCACTTATCCCAGTCTGGGTCGCTGGGCCCAGAGAAGATTGTCTCTCAATTTGTTAAAGGAAGCAAATTAAAATGGTACAGTTGAACAAATCCATTAACTTTTGAAGATGATTGAGGATTTAATTATCCTTCTATTTATCTAATATTTAGTAGAAGATGGAGCGAAAAAGCTCAGTGAGGCAAATATTTCACTGATTTCGTAGAGTTTCCCTTGAGGACCCAGTATATGTACCAGCCGTCTCATCATTTTATCTGGGGAGCTGGTACCAACATTCCTGTGCAGTCATGTGCCGTGTTGATCATGCGATTCCAGCTTCACAGCTGATTTCCTGTCTCTGTACTGCAAAGCCCACCCCTGTGTCCTATTGATGGTCTTTTTATGTGGCAGCCTTTTCCTGGATTCTTTTCCTCAAACTGCGGGAAGCATGTTGGGGTTTTAAAGGCTTGAACTGCCAGTGACTTCTTCCTGCATGACACATTGTGAGGGAGCGTTCTCACTTTTTCTGGATCCATGAGTTAAATAATAATGTCTTGATTGGACTGTCACTCTTTAAGATTTTTAAACCCTGTGGGTACAATTTAGTAGGTTTGTCAAAGGCCCAGTGTACATAAATATAAGTTAACACCGGGGCAATCTCCTTCCGTTCCAATTTAGGAGCGAAGAAACGCACGGCATGAGGATCGGCAGCTGGCACACGCGATAATTAGCATTTCCTCGTTAGCGTCCTCCATTAGCTTGCACTTTTAAAATGAAGAAACTGCTAAGTCAAGCAGGGGTAAGCTGAGTTAAGCTCTGTGGTTTAAGGGCATCACCGCTTGAACCGGTAGCTTAACCCGTTTATCATCCACAGCTCGTCACTGTCCTGATTTTTACAGAACCTGCTATAGAGATAATTTGGGTTGGTTGCATTAGTGGTTCGGGTGGCACGGTGGCTCTGTGGGTAGGGCTGTTACCTTGTCCCTGCATGGTCGGGGGGTTTGACAACCGCCTCCACTCTCTGTTTGTGGAGTTTGCAGTTTTTCCTTGTATCATGTAGGTTTCCTCCCACAGATTAGAGACATACAGTTGGGGTAATTAGCATCTTCAAATTGCCTCTAGCACCAGGATTTTTAAACCTTTTTTATGCCATGGATTCCTTTGGCGGGCTGAGCCCCGTGCTGCCTGGGATAGGCTCCGCCTCCTACCCCTCTCCCCCGTCATCACCCTGACGAGGATAAGCACTTGGAAGATGGATGCATTAGTAAATCTTCAAGCATATCTGCACAATCGCAGATTTTTTCTTCCCATTTGTTTCTCTCACGCCTGTGTTCTCCAATCGACGACCGCTCTAAACTGCTCGCAATTAACCTTTTTCCCTTCATATTAACATATGTTAAGGCTGCACATTAAAAAGCAATTACCCAGGGATATGACGGACTCTGCATAGCTTTACTAGGACGTTTGTGACAGAACGGACGCGTCCTGCGAAGAGGAGTCAGCCGACGGCACTGACATTTGGAAATCGCAATTATAACGGATGATTACATAAAATCAATGCCGGGCCCATCACTTCCTGATAATTTGCTGATTTCTGGGTAAAATGTAAATGAGGTGGAAACATGCGAATGGTGGGAGCGGATGGGGGGAGGGGACGAAATGGTGAAATATTAGAAAGAACAGTTAAAGGTTTTTCTTGCAGGCTACAATACAGGGACGAGCCCGGGGTAAGCGGAACATCTTAAAGGATCGGGATCCATTAAACGTCATTTGATTTATGAGTCAACGTACCTCAAGGGTTAGAGATTTTATTGTATAATTAATTGAACGTGGAGGAGTCTTGGCTGGAGTGTGTTTCTCTTCCTGGTGTAGGTGAGGCCTAATTATCTCCTATGGAGCAGAGGAACCAGAGACAAGCAGGAGATATGATTGGTTAGTCAGGTGGACTTCCTGCAAATCCTTAGAAGTGAAAAAAGGTCACAGAATGTGTCTCTAAAAACACAATATTAAAGGTGAAGGAGCATAAGGCAAGTGCGTCCTGGTTTCTTAATGTCATCCCTTAGAAGTTAGAATTAGTAACATTTCTTGCTTGTTAATAGTTTTTCTCATATCTGAAGCCATGTTTCATGAGGGACTTCCTGCGGGGTCGCGTGAAAGGTGGGCATTTCTGGTTGCTGTCTTGACAAGGGCAGGTTGCGTGTTGAGGTCCTTATTGGTTGGCACTCTGAAAAGTGCTGCCAGAGACTGTGATTCGTAGGTCGTTTGCAAGGATAAACAAGAATGGCGAGGTCAGAGAGGAGGACCCCATTGGCCACCACTGGTCTGACCACCAACCATGCTGTCTTCTCACAGGGGCCCCCACCTGGTTAACAAGCAACAGTGCGTGTGGCTCCATCTGCCGTGGGTTGACCCAGGGTTCCCACATAATTAAGGTCTCTCCGTGGCTGCTCATTGTCCGCGGTGAGTCATCGGCGGGCAGTGGGCTCCGTGACATGCTTCCTGGCGCCAATTCAGGCCGCTAGGGCCTGTCTGAGCCGGCTCCCTATGCCAAGCTGCCCCCCCCCTCGGCCCACCCACCCACAGACAGATATAAATACGTACATTTATGTTCCCAGAGGACAAAGTGCAGTTTCTAGGCGACATTATCGGCTATTTCACAGATCAGAGCGGGTCGTTTACATCTCTGGCGTGAAAGCTGTGAGGCGGTAGCAGAAAGAAAGTCCTGGGTCCATAGTTTTATTTTCGCTGTCATTAGTCTTATTTGTCTGGCCCGGAAACTAGAAAAACATAGAGGGAGCGGGCGTCCAATTTGCCCGCTTGAAGAGAATCTTCTCGGCCACAGAATCACAAATTAGCCACCCTAGGACCAAGAATCGGCATTTGTTGCAAAAAAGCTGAGGCGTCGGTGAAATGGTCCCGGCCCTGGGGAGTCATCGACGCCCCCCGTCAGAAGGCATCCTAGGCAGCCGCCTATGTCCCCCAAAGGCTTGCCCGGCACAGCTGGTGCTCCGGGTACGAAGATATGGAGGATGCGGCTAGTGCGGGCAGCAGTGGGAGGGAATGTGTACTTTGCATCCGCAACGAGGAGAGTAAACAGCAGTTCAAGGGCGGCCATGATGCTCATTCTGCTGATGCTGATACTTTATGAGTGCTAGTCTGGCAAATATACATTGACTTACACTTCACCTGAGCTGGGTTGCCCGCCTGATCCCAGCATTGCTCATACAGCCGCTGGATTTTCCTCATTATCTTCATCATCCCATTTACGTTTTAGTACTTCAGGGTTTTTAATCACATGGCTATACTTTGGTATTTTGTCCATAGGAGTGACTCAGGTTAAGTGTGTGCCTTCTAGGACCTGTCTTGTTCCATTTAATTAAGTCATAATAGCTGTTTGCTTTATTTGCTGATGGAACAATTGGGGAACATATACCAGGATGTTTTTAGTGATTGTATGATAGGGGTAGGGCAGCTCCATTTCATCACAAAAGTCTGAGGCGAATTGAGGTGGATGGGTCGATAGGGGCCCGAGCAACATTGCTGTCACAATCCCTCGACACATCAGCCATTTAAGAGCGACGTTAAAATTACAGGAGGGATCGCTCGCAGCCTTTGTGTGCTGAGACGCGGGCCAGCGGAGTCTCAGAAATTAAATTCTCAGTCAGCTACATTTAATGGTGCCAACAGGGTCAGTATTAGAAACCGGGAGATTGCGAAGGCTATTTCTGATGATAGGAAGTACATTATTTCCAGGCGAGTGTGATGCATTTGTGATAGGCCATTTTTATCTTACCTAGTTCATTACTCAATCATGTTCCCACTCGTTGAATCTTAGTAGTGAATTCAATAAACGCTGGATTCTGTCCACATCGGCATGTGAGCTTCAAGTGTGCTGAGTCATCTTTTGATCCCTTGATAATGAGCTTCTTCTCTAAAACTGAAGGGCTGGAGGTGCTTACGGCCTACCCAGGGCTGAGTCTTGGGGCAGTCCAGAGAGATGCCTGACAATTAACAGGTGCGATAGGTGTGGCAGTGGGTCAGAAGGGATTATTTATGCTTTCCCAATAAGAGCTCAGATGTCGCTGTCTCTGCTAGGCCTGGTCACCCCTGGTGTGTTGATTCCCTCCAAAATTTGCTCTGGATTCTACATGGACATGTCTGGGCTGGGTGGTGTCATGCAAAAGGGTAAAGAGAAATATGGTGACATGTTAGAAGTTCTGTGGTCTGGAATAGGTTTGCTGATCATTCGTTTGTGCTGGTAGCCGGGGGACTTTATGAAGCTGATTTTGATGCGTGTGTCCTTGGCTCCGAGGAGAACTCAATAGCCCGTGTCTGAGAAATGGCTCCTTAATCGCTCGCACGTTCACGACGACGCAGTGCCGGAGGTAAAGGAGGGCTTTCAGTAATGATCCATCGATCTGCCCCCGCCAAGCCCCCAGGACTGCTGCGTGATGCTCTGAAACGGAAGTGGGCAGGGTTTCACGTGCTTCCCGGAGGATGGGCGGGGCCAAGCCACATTACACACTCCATTTGCTGGATGCAAGCTGAGCTGGGATCAGATATTTTGGTGGTTGATGTCTTAAGTTTAGCTGTCTGGGTGATTCTTTCATCTGGAGCGATCTACTGGTATTTGCAAAAGGTATTACCCACTCGGGACCTGAAATGGCAAATGGTCGCACGCCCATGCTTTTAAAGACAAAGCTACATTTTGACCATGACTTACTGTTTAAGGCTCCCAGGGGGAGGACCTTTTTCAGAAAAGTACTAGTACTCTACAGGATAGAAGACCAATAATTCCTTTCATCGATCAATGGATCAATCAATCCATCCATCCATCCAAAATAGCTTATCCAATACAGGGTACAGGTGAGCCTGCAGCCTATCACAGGAAGCTGATGGTGCAACGCAGGGGACATCCTGCACAGGATGACCCAATGAATGTTGTTTTGAACTGCGGAACTATACAAAGGGGATCTAAATTTCAAGAAAGCATCTAGAATTCTATATAGAATTAATGTGAAAACATTTTAAGGGTCCAAAATCCAGAACTCTTGAACTAAGCAGCCTAATTAGTTGCGGCTACATCGCTGGGTAGATTTTAAAATTCAGCCCCTAAAGCTGGTGAGTATAAAGCTTCCACAATCTCCCGCCACGTCTCCATGACTTTATAGCCCAGCTCTGTTCTTTCAGCCATTACTGGCTGCCTGTTCATTAAAGGGCTCCGTGGTGCTGATAGCATTGTCCCTCTTCACCTCTGATATATGCAAAACTCGTGGAGCTTCTCCCATTGCCCTTCCCGTCTCACTGATACTGTATCACTGAAATTCATGGTGCTAATTCCGCTGTCTGTCTCGTGCCACTGATATCTATGGAATTCATGGTGCTAATTTCATTATCCGTTTGATCCTATTGAAATCTTGTTAAATTCATGGTGCTAATATTATAGCTGAGTTTTCTTTGGGCTCAGGCTAATAAGGAAAGCAATAAACCTCCTCATCCCTCCAGTTTTGGGCCTTATTTTTTAGAAATACACAGGGGCAGGTTTGTCTTTTCGGAGGCGTCTCTCAAAAAGTCACTTCAGGGCCCCTGAAACTAAATACTGTATATAGCTAGTGATTGGGGTCAGAATATCATAGCTAGCTAGCTGGTTAGCAAGGAACGTGCTTATTTCATATTAAGTGTATTGACTGTTTGACTGTGTGGCCAACAGTGGGTCCCCAAAAGTCATGGGCCCCATGCAAATATATAGTACATAGGTGAACACCACCGCAGCAGGTAGAGACATGGAACTACATATTATTTTCTTTGAACGCAGGAGAACTACCAGTCCGATCACCTAACCTGATTCGACCTATGAAATTTGGCGGATCGGTGGCATAGCATTGGAAAGTGGATATCGGCTGGCCCACTCATACATAACTCACGACTCGGAAAAAGAGAATTGGCCAAGGACACGGAGGAGCTATTTTTGCCCCCTGACCAGGACACGGGGCGCTAGACGGTATCAGACACATGGAGCGGGACGTGATAGGGCAACCAGGAGCTCATGGGGGGCAGGGGGGGAGGGGGGTTTGAGGCAGGAGGGACTTTTAGAGACAGGAGCTGCAAGGATTGAAATGGCCGTGCATGACGAGGATGTGTCATCGCACTGTTTGTCTGGATTTTTGATGGCTTTGTTCTCTCGGCGAAGTACAGGAAAGATCGGGGGCCCACGTCTGTCCAGGCCCTCGTTCATCTGCATGATGGAGCAATTTATGGGAGCAATGTGGTCCCCCGGGTGAGCAGAAAGACCATTTATCACAAGAAGGTTGCTCGCCAGTCTCAACCCTCACCATGAGAACTGTCACCTCTCTCAAGGACGGCACTCTTTCTCAGAGGAATGTGACCAAGGCAGTACTATATCCCCCCCCGACACCGAGACGCAGAGAGGAACGGAACAACACTGTTGAAGTACCGCAGCTTCCAGACACTATGTGCATTTTTACTGTCACTTAAAGCATGAAAATGGACCTCTCTTCTCCTCTACCTGCAACTTCCAGCCTCTGAAGGGCAGAAGAACACACTCATGCTTCGAGGGCCGATTTGGAGAAGCAGAACATCCCTAAGTGGATTCAGGAGTGGTTCTGCCAGTAACGGGGCCTTGTAGCAGTCAACAGCTACAGGAACATCTGCCCAGACCAGGGAAATCTACAATGTAGAAGCATACGGCTCATTGCCAAAGAAATTCAGCTGTTCTTTAGCTGGGTCAAGCTCCATCGGTCTAGCAACACTACGCTGGCCTTTTCTGGTTATTGGATCTGTGGTCCTTTTGCACATCTGTTTATCAGGCACAGACGGACTAAGCTGGTTGTATCAGCCTAGAAAACCAGATGCTTCTTAGAGGGCAGTGGACCAAGATTCTGTATTAATGGACCAGCCTCTCACAGATATCTCCAATACACTGCCTGGGAATTAACTGTGGTCCGGATGGGACTTACCTCAATCTCTCACTCCTCTGAGGTGATGGTGTTGTCATAGCAACGAGAAAGAATTTTTAAGGACACAAACTTGTGATTTGAAGGTCGCTGGCTTTAGTCCCAGGTGGGGTCATCCATTATTTTGCCTTTAGCATGGTGCTCAGCTTGAATTACTCCAGTATAACTGGGGGGGGGGGGGGGGTGAGGGAGATGATCCTTAAGTCTACGAGGGAAAACACAGCAGTGACATAGGTAGCTGCTTTGGGTTCAACCCCAGAAATGAGCGTCTGCTTGTCACTACAATGTTCTTCCAGATGTCGGAGTGAAACCCCTGTAATTTTTACAGCACTTATATATGGCAGATATTATTGCAGTTTCAAATCCCACATGGAGCCCAGCTATGCAATCTGTGAGAAAAAGGTGATTAACTCATGAAATGTAGATAAAAATGTCAGCAGAGCAAGTAAATGTAAATGAACCCGATACTGCAGCAACAGTATAATCATCCCACTGTGTCCCTTGACGGTGACACCCAGCGACAACCTTTGCCAGCCTGGGTCACAAAAATATAAGATTGTGTTAGCATGGTGCAGGCTGTGCGGGGTCAGCAATGGGGTTGGCAGAGTAAACAGGACGGGGTCACTTAGATACCACTGCTTATCCAATAAAGCTGTTAAAGTCCGGCGGGGAGTGGATAATGCGTTTGGGCTCTCCCATTCTGCTTCTGGACAGGGGGGATTGATAATGCATTTGGGCTCTCCCATTATGCTCCTTGACGGGGGGATTGATAATGTGTTTTGGCTCTCCCATTCTGCTCCTGGACGGGGAGGTTGATCATGCATTTGGGCTCTCCTATTCTGCTCCTTGACAGGGGGGTTGATAATGTGTTTGGGCTCTCCCATTCTGCTCCTGGACGGGGGGGTTGATAATGCGTTTGGGCTCTCCCATTCTGCTCCTGGATGGGGGGGTTGATAATGCGTTTGGGCTCTCCCATTCTGCTCCTGGACGGCGGGGTTGATAATGCATTTGCGCTCTCCCATTCTGCTCCTTGATGGGGTCAGTGACATGGCTTCCTAACATGATGGGATTAAGTCCGTCTCTGTGCTTAACTCCTGGATCACTGTAGGCCTGCTGCTGTGTCCTTGGCAATTGTTTGTTAGGCCTGGCAGGAGATAAAAACGGCAGCTCCTTATTTCAGTTTTGCCCGTTGAGGGGTAAACTCCACCCCTCTCAGCTCTGATGATGTCTTTTCACAGATCGAAAGTGCTGCTAGTTTTTCTCATTCTCATATGCTCAAGTCTAGTGGAGAACCCTGTTTCGCCATGTCTGCTTTACAAAGGATTCTAATGAGGAACCAAAGTACCGGAGTGCCACGCCCTCCTAGACACCTACAGGCTGCAACCTGAACCACGGAGATTTGGCTTTAATCGCCCTTTTCTGCATGAGTGCCCAGGCAAGTCTGCTAATGTCGGAAGCAATTCAGCAGCGATTTCTTTAGAATAAAAAGCAGAAATAAACAAATAAATGAAAATACAGTTTGCGAGGGGAAGTGAAGGAAAAACAGCTAAGATCAGTGGTTTATTAATGAAAGCTAAAATGGGCCTTAAATGTGGGAAGTTTTCCCTTCGGCAGTAAAAGTATTTTATTTACTTATTTATTTATTTGATTATTTTTATTTATTTAGGATTAAATACAGAGTACTTAAATTCCTTCCTCTCAGGTGGAGCAGCGTAGCCGTTGCCCAGCGTGACAGCTATGTGGTTAGAGGCTGCACCACACAACAAGCTCCGCCTTTGCTCTCATTTGGACCACTTTTGTTCCACCCTTGCCTAGCCTTCGATAAGCAGTGTGGCAGAATGGGGGGGGGGGGGGGGGCCGCAAGTTTTTTGGGGCATAAAAAACACCACTGGGGAATGGGGAAAGGCCCCAAGTGGCACAAGCTACCCCCGGAATGAAAGAGGGGACCGGACCCAACGGTCTATA
>JAODKC010000001.1:48225781-48237090 GCA_026777985.1 Mormyrops attenuatus | reverse complement strand
TAAGATGTTTTATTTCCTCCAAAGACATAGAAAATCACAAATAACCTGAAATTTTCCTTGGGTCTCAGGAGGTTATAGGACAGCCACATATGTGCAATGCTCATTCATTTGGTTCCTGAAAATACGTAGTTATATCTACTACTAGGATATCTACATAAAAATAGATAGGTTGGTAAATTAGAAAGATAAACAAAGGCCAAGCAAACTAAAGTACTTTACAGTACGTCACAATATACAGTGTTGAATTTTCTAGAACATGTGTAGAACTGTGTGAAGCAGGTGGTCGAGTGTGATGTATAATGTCCAATCCCACTGAGCCATCATCAACACAAGCTATGCGGACATGCCTGCCATACAGACTCACAAATGTATGCATGTCTGTAGCTATAGATAAATTCAGAAAGTGGCTGTAGGCAAGTGCGAAAATTCAATTTCTGTAAATGTGAAAATTTGTGAAAATGGCATATTTTGCAGGTAATGATCGTCCCGCTCAGGATCGATCTGAGCTAATAATGGAACAACAGAGTTGACGTGGCGTAACACATTGGGTAATCTGCATTTGGGAGTCTGGATAAATCTCTTAACTAGAGTGAAAACACCAAGCTGGAAGCACCATGATATACCATGTAATGCTCTGACCGTTTAGCCTAAAGTCCATTTCATGCCGGATTAAGAATCCCCAGTCTGGATTTAGCAGCAGTTTTTAGATATAGAATTAAAAAAAGAAAATACAGTCAGTGTCTCAAATCATTATTCTTTTCTCTCTGAAAAGTGTTCACCTCGTATGATGTTGAAGGTCAAAAAAAAGGAAGTGACCTTCAGTGCCGCTCTTGGGGATTAACGTACCTACATGCCGAAATGACCGAGTTGGAATTGGTGGCCCCATGTTGTAGTGCCTTCATCCATCCACCAGTCTTTGTACTCAGCCACTCTCTAAAAATAAATTGTTTATTCAGGTGCGACTCTGAACATGTGCCATATGTATGAATGTTACAGCCTGGCACGCCTATGCGACACACTTAAAACTCAAGCGTGACGCATGAACTTTGCGCTATAAGTCAAGCGAGAGTGAGAATAGGACCCTCTCATCTATAGCTTAACTTAAAACCACACAGTCATGTAGATTCCACTTGCTGAGGCACCATCAGCTGTTAGACGGCCATCATAAGTTCCCTTGCAATTTCTGCTTTGAAGTCTTCACAACATGTACCTTTATGGGAAGGACGAGGGTCCCCTCAATGGCCACTAGCCATCACTGAAGTGAGGCTTCAAGTCCAGCTTTGGGTGGGCAGAATTATCTTTTACTGCCAATCATAGGCCAGTTGGCTCACTTCCTGACGGCTCGCTTCCTGTGGTTTCTCATTGTTTACATCGCAAAGCCTAACCCAACTAACTAATTTGAAATCATGCTTCAGCATTTGAGAGAAATATTATGAGTGCTGTTAATATAGAAGTTTCTCCTTCCTATTTTTAGTTGTATTTTATTGTAGATAGCTACATCATGGATTACTCCCCCCCAGTGAGACTGAATTTTGGGGTAACATTGTCACATCATAGGTGGTGCACTGGTGCATTGCTTACCACTGTTGCCTTCCACTTCTGTAACCAGGGTGAGAATCTCTGGTACGCCTCCATGTTTGGTGTCTGCACATTCTCCCTATCTTGTTGTGGGGTTTCCTCCAGTTTCAACCCATAGTTCAAAAACATGCTAAGGTGAATTAGAGTTATCAAACTGCCTTTCGGTGTGCATGTGTGAGTGTGCCCTGAAACGGGTCGGTGCCCTATCCTGCATTGTTCCCTGCCTGCGTCCATAGGCTCCAGTCCCCTGTGACCCTGAACTGGGCAAGTGGGTACAGAAATTGGATGGATACTTACATCAGCCATATCTTGCATACGTATATTATCATATAAGAACTTGTGGTAGCTTCACGGACACTGTTTTGGCTACGAACAAATTTGTTATTGTAGATTTATATGGCTATTAGTGCTACAGAGGATCTATCTCATCATCATTGTTTGGGGAATGAGGCATTTTAAGTATTTACATCCCCAGTATTTCAGAAAAGTCAAATGAAACATGTTTTTTGAGCTTAAGTTGAATGTGAATACCCGTGTGCGCACTGGAGAAAAAAACATCTACAGTGAAGCGTCTTGGAGATCAGTGGCCTGTACTATGAGTCGGGGTTACTGGCTTATCGGGTTAACTTGTCGGATTTAAGGTACCACAGCTTAAATGGACTTCATATGCGTTCACTTACATTTTGCGCAGACTACCTTAAATCCGACAGGTTACCCCGATAAGCCAGTAACCCCGCTTCGTAGTACAGGCCACAGGTCCACCCATCAGATGTCCTCTGAACATCTGAGTAGCAAGGAGATGGATCTTAGCCTGTTAGCTCATTAGTTACATTTTCTGTCAGTACTGTACCAATGAGATGAACACATTCACAGTTTGGTAAACGCCATCCATGCTATATAAATTATGTAATATTCAGATTTTAGTAACAGTTTAGGTATCAAACATGGCAGCATCTGTTAGTGCCATTAAATTATTTCCTTTCAACTGTAATTTTCAATATTCTTCCAGCTACTTACATGTTATAATTTTACCCCCACTGGGAAAAAAGCATAACCATTTAGGAATAAGATTATTCTTATTGTTTCTTTGTACAGCTTATACTTGTACCCACAAAGCTTGTTTTTTAATTATGCAAAGAGGGAAAAAAGAAACATCCATCTTTTAACAAGTGATCTGTGCTGGACGGGGGACGGAGGTTGGGGTGCCTACAGCATATCCCGGGGCCAAGGTGGGATGGGAAAAATTGCATCCCGATTCAATAGATTCAATACTGTGGGCGCTGACTTTTTTTTTTTTGCAGTAATAAGGATAAAATTGTCTTTTCTATATGGAGTACACAGTAGCAGAGATAAGGGGAGGGTTCTGGAAACTATCTGCTGAAAGTGTGAGCATTTTATTTAGGAATAAACAGCACTACCAGATATCCATTGTGTAATGGAGTTTTTTAAAAAACGGTCTTGAATGACATCTTCCTGTTTGCGGGTGACAGGAAGGCGAAAGCAATCCAAAGCACGCCGCCTAATCTCTTTATCGTTAATGTTCTCGGCTGGCAAGCAAAGGGAGTAGGATCCTGACGTCCTGAGAGCCGACTGCGCTCCCAGCTGCAGTGTCGTGCTGTTGAGGCGAGTCCATCTGCGTTAAAGACCACAGAGAAAACCACAGTGGGGATCCGATTTATTTTCTCTCATGCGATCCCCTGGTGATTCTGCGTAAGTTTTTATGATTGTAATTTATAATCTAGTCTTATTTTCTTATCATTTTATAGTCGCAGTCCTGTGCAGTTTCCTTTGTAGTGTGGTATATGTCTTTCATTTTTAAGGCCTAAGTTTCGGCTCTTTGGAATTTCATAGATTCTAGTTGGACTCCGCAGCTGTTGTGACCTGCAACCAAACTTTAGATTCAACAGCTACTTACCACTGCTTTACTTATGTATACTTATGGCTGCTGTTTTGATTTTTTTATTTTCCCTAGCTTTTATTTTTATTTTTCAGCAATTGTAGACCTGCTACTTCAGGGTATAGTGTTAAACGTAGAGTGTCGTCTGGCTTTGGGCCTTTTTTCTGAGTGTAGCGTAAAATGCAGAGTGCAATCAGGTTTCAGACCTTCTTTCAGAGTGTGGTGTTAAACACTAGCTAGTCCTTCGTGTGACACAGTGTGTCCCTTATATTTGGGCATCCTTCTCCAACCTCCCACACATCCCCACAGTTCTCCTCTCTTTTCCCAGAATGCTCCACTAGGACAAGTGCCTTCAGCAGAGCAAAGGTCATGTCCAGCTCTATTGAAAAGCCAAAGGGCTCAAACCAGAGCAGGAGTATGCTGATTTAGTAATTGTTATTATTCCTTATTTAGCTGTAAACATGTACACTCAGTGACAAAAAAAGTTAAGCACGCAGAAGTAATGGTCCGATTTGGATGTAATTTCGCACACGTGCAGAGCAGCGGTGGCTATGTAAATGATTCGATTTGCAGGGAGCTGGCACGTCTAGTCACCAGACACAGAGGATGCCTCATAGATGCATTTAACAGCATTACCAGCACTTTATGGGGTCGCATGGTGGGTTTGCATGAGGCCAGGTGGTCGTATTGTGCCTACGCCTGGCATTTGGGGCATGCAGATGTCACAGTTGCCCAATGTTGGAACTAGTGGGCATCTGAGGACTCCAGTCGCCCAAGACAGACCACACCAAGGGAGGATTGTCATATTTCTCGCCGAGCATTATAGAACCCCATGACATCTGCGCCTGCCATCCAGACACAGGTATCGGACTCTCTACAATACCCCGTGTCATCCCACACCGCGTCTCGACGACTGGCATCAGCTGGACTGTGGGTTCACCATCCCATGTGTAGACTGCGGTTAACACCAACGCGGAGACAGCTGCGTTTGGAGTGGTGCCATAACCGGGAGGCATGCACTGATGATGAGTGGCGTCATACCATGTTCAGCAATGAATCTCGGTTCTGCATTATCATGGATGACCGTTGTGTGGGTATATGACGGCGCCGAGGGGAGAAGACCAATACTGCCAAAGTTGTGGAGAGACACACCGCCATTACTCCTGGCATCATGGTGTGGGGAGCAATAGGGTATGACTTCAGGTCATCTCTGGTAGTGATTTGGGGGATCCTGACAGCACAGCGCTACATCAGTGACATCCTGCATTCACATGTCTTACCCCTCCTGAGACTGCACTCTGGTCTTTGAACAAGACAACGCCCGTCCACACACGGTACATGTGTCTATGGACTGCCTGCGTCATGTTGAGGTCTCCCCCTGACCAGCCAGGTCCCCCGTTCTTTCTCAAAGTGAAAATGCTTGGACGTCAACTCAGACCCAGTGCCAATCTGCAGGATCTCGAGGGCCAGTTACAACACCTGTGGGCCGACTTGCCACAGAAGAGGATACAATGGCTGTAGGACTCTCTTCCGTACCGTATCGCGGCATATATCCAGGCCCGGCATGGGGGAGGGATGACTGGGGACTAGCAGTGTGCCCATACTGCCAACTCTGTTGTCTGTTCGATCTGATATTATACTCATTGCAATACAGTCACGTGACCTTTCACCACAAGCAGATTCATTTCATTTCCACTGCTCCATTTGGAACTTTTTTTGTCATTGAGTGTGTATTTTTATTCAATTGTAGATGTTTTAAATCTGATACCTGATCTGACACAGCTCTCCATATTTGACATCATTATCGTGCAGTATTTCTACAGATCACATTTTCACATATTTCATTTATTTAGTGCATGCTTTTATCCAAAGTAACATACGTGTTGAGAAAGCAGGATTAGACAGTCTCTGAGCCATTGGGAGTTAAGGGCCCAACGGTGAAGTCACTCTGCTGACCTGAGATTTGAACCGGTGACCTTCTGATCAGAGGAAAATACAGCTTGCCTGCAATCTGTCCTAATTTTCAGGTCTCTCCACTGAGTATCCAACAAATCTAATTACTGTGATCTCACAGCAGGTATGATATCTGAAATTTAATCAGCGGGAAGCAGGACGTGGTGTGCCAGGGGCGTCGGGGTGGGGGGGGGGGGTGTCCAACCCCTTCCCATCGATACGGATGATCAGCGCCTCTCTCATCTCATTCGGGAACTGTCACACCACTGCAGATGTTTATGTGTCCATTAAAGTGGATCAATGGTAATGAGGTTTATCACATAGGGAAATGTAGGAGCAGCGAAGGTCGTCACTGTCTCTATATCACGGGCCCCTCCCGCAGATAGGTGAGTAATTCTCAGTATTCCCTCCCCCCCAAGCTTGGGAGGGAGTGCTCGATCCATGCATCCTCCTCCGGGACCGCAGATGCCCGTGTGGCTCTGGATAGGAAGTGGCCTGGATGATTAATTGCTTTTATTAGCTTCATGCTTCCATGTCAGGCTGACGGGCGGACGCGCCCCTTTGTCTCGTTGTGGACAAGGTGCTAAATCGCGCCCAATTCTCTGCATCTTTCAAACCTTCAGTTTCATTCATAGCGTGCTGTGATAGTGACTCGCGTTCACAATCCGAAACCATATCCCAGCCTTTGGGCCTTGTGAGGACTATTTTCCAGTCTACTAACGTGTAAATACCCTGTCTAGCTATAGTTAACAATAATGTCAATTAAAGCAACCTAAATAATATATAATCCTGTCCATGGATGGATTTCTCTGCCTCAATCAGATCAATGAGTGTTACACTAATTCCTGGAAGTGAAAGACTGTAAACGGAGAAATATACAGTATATAAGAATCTGTATTGTCATGCAGCCAAGGTCGGTGGAAAATTTTTGCTGGTACATCTTGCTAATGTTGGAGATGGTATGACAGTAGACAAATATAGCAATTAGGGCATAATGCAGACAGAGAATAAATACAAGACACAAGATACCAGACAGAGATGAGTAAAAGTGATGAGTAGATATAGTAGTTTTGAACATAAAAGGTCAGATAGGGGTCACGTTAGTTTACATGAATGTGTATGGTAGGCGTGCATTTGCAGCCTAGTTTTATTTTCCTGACTGTGTCTAACTAGTCAACCATAAGCCATGAACAGTTAGATATGTGCTAACATCCAGGAGTGCCCGTCATCAATGCAATTAACTCAGTAAATATGGGTAAGAGATAGATTGTAAAGTACTGCAGATTCCCCGTTATACGCTGTGCATATTCCCCTGGGTTGCCTGGTAATTATTATGAATCAGCAGATAAGAGTGACAGGTAACAGGATTTATTCTCTGAACGACAATTTAAACTGGTTCGATTAGATTCCGCGTTGGAAAAAAATGCAGTCATTTCGAACACGGCGATTAACATAATGCAGTACCCAGGGAGGTCTCCTAGTGAGGGAGCCTGATATTAATATTTAGTGACCCTGTCACATCATGAGCTGCGCGGGGTTCGACGCACAGGGCCATTTTCCTGGCGTATTGTAAACAAGAACGCGATCATTAAAATTTATACCGACTGTTAATTATTTTATTAGCATGCATTACCAGTTAAAGGCGCTGTAATTTTGCATCACCCGTTCGCATTTTTCCATTTTATTTGAGCGATACGTTATTTTAATTCATTTAGGCCTGCGGTCCAACCCGACAGCTTTAGCTCCTAGGTGGTTATTAGCTGTCAGATAATAAAGAACAACAGGCCGCAGACACTCTTGATTAGTTAAAACCGGTCCCAGGTTATGGGTTCAGCTCAGCTGAAGGTGCCGACTGACAGGCAGGATGGGGGCCTGCGTTGCGACTCCGTGCTGCATAGTGGGATTGACACGTATACGTGTTTATCGCTGACACCTGCGTCCTGTGGGCAGAATCGACACAGCTACAATGCTAATTCTGACAACATAAGCCCTTCCTGTCCAACTGCAATGCTGAAAGGAGAAGAGGTAGCAGAGGGTTTAAAATCAGAGGAAAGAGCTTGGCAGAAGAAATGCCTGTTATCTTCTCTCATGCATGTATACCTGCATAAGCACATATAGCGGAATAGCTACATTTGTGGAGATTCATATTCCTTTTGGGTTAGTGTAATTAATAGTCTGTAATCCCACACCACCCACCGGTGGCACTGGGAGTGGGTTGGCATGCTGTGCCCGTGATGTGACGGAATGTTGGCGGTTCGCATCCCGCGGCCAGCAGACCGATTCCGTCATGGGGCCCTTGTGCTTCAGCAGCGCTGCATGCTGGGTAACCCTGCGGTTGAACCACAAGCTTTGCTTTCATGTGTATATTTCTCAAAATGGAGAGCAAGATGGGATATGTGAAAAGAAGCATTGCAATGTACTTGTACAAATGGTAAATAAAAAGCCAGTTAGAAGGGAAATTGGTTTAAATATATACTTACAGTATGTATCATGGGGGTGTCACCAGCAAATGGGTTTTTAGCTGTCCATTAGGGACACAATATGTCTGTTACTTCCCGTTATCACACTTTTTCCATGCATATATTACATTTCATCTTTCAGGTTTATCATCCACCATCGTGTACAAATACGCCCCTCTTTACACCGTGACTCAAGTAAACGAACAAACCTGGGCAGCCTTTTGAGCTGCCTGAGAGTATAAACTGCTCTTTAATAAACCTCGGAAATCTCGGCTCTCAAAGGGAAACTGAATATTAGTAATCATAACAAGAACCTGCGAAAAATGCAGGATGTTCATTAAAAATAATTAAAGGAGCTTTTTCCCTACAGTAACTAATTCTAATTTATGACACATTGTCATATAGTTCAGTTTTTCAAAGGATAGAGGGAGCTGAATGTACATTTTAATGCAGTATTTAACCTACTGGCCTCGTCGATATTATGTAGCATAGCTGGAGACATGTTACAATTATAAGTGAAGAAAGAGTGAAACAGGCCAAACGGTGGATTGAAATATTTAATCAGGCATAAGCAGCCAAAGACTTCAAGGGCAACGTTGGTTTCATTACCAATCCGAGACCCCAGTGTGCCTGATTGGAGTAAGAGCTTCACGAGATGGGGTCTGGCGGGACCCGGCTGAAGATGCTATTGTTACTCCACAAAGACCCTCCTTTTCGCTTCACTTCCTCAGAGAGTGACAGCACAGACAATGAGCGAAGGTCTTTCCCAGAATCCTGAGCCACCTACCTGGCGTGTGTGTGCCCACGCTTATTGTGTGTGATGGGAGAATGTTGTTCTTCCGCAGCTATAGGGTGCAGTCATCTGCAGGTCATAGAAAATCCAGAGCAAGGGTTTAAGAAAAAAGAATTGTAATAATGTAGTGTGTCACTCAGCAGGTTAGGGACCAATGCCCGTGTCCAGAAGGTTGTGTGTTCAAATCCCACGACCAGTATAGCCATATAACCATATAACCTTCAACCCCAACTACTCCAGAGTAGTGCAGAATGCTGGTCAACCCTACTCTCTGACCCCGAGCTTTCCTCACATGTACAGTGCTGGTTAAGACTGACAGGTGACCTCGATTAAATCAAAGATAAGGGGCAATCTTTTGTAAAATCCTAGTATATGGACCCAGCAATGACCTATGAACTCATTCATAGAAATATTTCCCATTTTGTTTCTCTTTCTTTTTTTGTCTTAAGTTTATGTAGCTGGATATTATGCAGGTTAAGTATCTCACTCAAGGTGTGCTGACATATAACCCATGATCCTCTATTTTAAAATGCCTGACAATGACCCAGAAGTGTTGATTAATTGATATATACATCCTCTTGACCTCTGTCTGACTATCATAGGTTTAAGCTGCTCTGGTAGTTCTAAGGAAATATATGCCTGGATCTTCATATGCTTCTGCTGGGATTCAGCAAGCATTGATTTTACGTTTCTGGGACTAAGGAAAGGAAGGTGTGAGATTAAGGGGGCCTGTGTGGGTTGGGTGAGGGGGTTCTCACAGATTTAAAGTTTTTTTGCCTGCTTGTCAACAGAACAGCACAGGAAATGTTGGAACCAACTGATTGTGTCATTTTTGGTTAATTTAAGCAAAGGTCAAGCAGACAAAGGACTTTTCACACCCAAGTCACTGCGAAAGTAGACAGAAGTAGGCTTACCACATAGTTCTGTGGCTCAGTAATCAGAGTGAAAAATGGCTCAGGATGCCATTTATGGCTTCAGTGCTGCTGTGACGTCCCATGAGTTTACTGGTGTGTAGAGTGTGCTCAAGTCCTTTCTGATTTTGAGAATTTAAGGCATTAACTGATAACAGTTAACAGATTTATGTGTACATAAAATCTGCCAATAGGAAATACAGTAGCCAATCACATGACTGTTTTCCTCAGTATAAATGATGCCTGGTTCTTCTTTGATCTGTTTAGGTGAAATAGTTTCCAGTTTCCAGAAGCTCTTTTGGGTAAAGAGGAATACAGAAAAAAAATAATGGCCAGAGTGTTCACATTTGCTAGACCCTCGCGGCTAGGATGTTCATCGTCTGACATCAAGGGGCCTCAGACACAACAAGGGGACACAATAATAGATGCAGAGATGAGGACCGAGGGAATGGATGAATGACTGCAGCTACTCCAAAGACAGACTCTATCCCCCAGACGCCCACATTCATTTTCAAAGGTCACTGCCATTTTTATTACATTTCTTTCTCGGACACCCAGACAAAAATTCACACTCAAATAATTAGACCCCACTGAATTATATTTACCCTGTTTAATACCACAGTAATGAGACACAATAACTAACAGTTCCTCTAATAACACTATTAGGAATGATGTCATTATAGCTTTAATGGCCTCTGAAATCGAGCCAGTGAGATACAAATACTATGAGTAATGTTAAAAGCTCTGTTCAGGATGAATGTGGACATAGAGGTACATGTTCAGTGATCGAAGGCAGTGGAGTTGTTGAATGCATCTGAATGGATCTACTGATAAATAATGTGTTGGTCATTCATTTTGATTGTATGAGCAGCACAAGGGCTGGATTGAGTGAGTCGTTTCTGTTGCTCTTTCGGCTCTGTCACTAAGTCCACTTGCAGTTCCTTCCTCCACCTGAGGAGACACTCTAATGAGCTGAGCCCTGGAGACAAAGAAGAGGGGAAAGGGAGAGGGAGGGAGGGTAATCTGGAGGGTGAGCTCTAGTTCCTGTGGGATCGGATGAGTAAGATAATACCGCCCACCGCTGTCCGTGGTGCTGAAACACGTCACACATCACCAGAGCACAATAGGTCCAGGTGGCCAAAGTTGCCATTTCTCTCTCAAAGAATGACGCACCATCCCTTGGTTTAATGAGCCCATCTTGGGAGGATGGTGGAGGGTGAGAGAAAGAGCGAGAAATGGAACTGATTAAGGATGGGGCACACTTCTGATGCCAATTAAAGGTTCTTCCGCTGAAATCTCCCCTGATTACAAACATGTGTTTGTTTGGGCTGCAGTGCCTTACATATACCTTCAGGGACAGTGAAAATTGTCTAAATAAAACACACTATAAACACGCTATTGCAAATTTGACTGACCCGCTCTCACTTTACCGCTTATTTCCGGTGTCCTTGGCTGGAATTAGGCTGAGGAATATGAAGCAAACTGAATAAGATTTAACCTTTTATATCACACTTTATATAGCTGAATTCAGGTTTGTTATGGCGCACTCCCCAGGATCGCTTACCTTGGAGGATTCGTGGCCACTACAAGTAAACAACACCCCCCCCCCCGGGGGGGGGGGGGGGGCCCCCCCCCCCCCCCCCCCCCCCCCCCCCCCCCGCGGGGGCGGGGGGAGGGGGTGTGGGTGGGTTGGTTGTGAAGGGGGGGGGAGGGAGGGG